>CM060983.1:188978993-189578993 GCA_030765065.1 Deroplatys truncata | reverse complement strand
CTGGTAAATTCTAAGAGAGAGACAAAATCTTACTCTGCGTAAAATGCAATCTCGGTAAAGGACAAATTTTAGGTCAAATTGTGTTAACCATTTCCGAGAAATTTTTTGTTGTTGGTTTGAATTTTGAAATACAAGTTGGAAGTCTCTGTTTGTATTTTCCTCGTGGTCATGCTAAGAGCATGGAATTTCAAAGTCATCATATAGTCATCTGTATTTTAAAAATCTGACTATCGCTTTAGCCTATGTATCCTTATATTTACAACGATATGTGCAATGAAATTTTATCTTATTATTTAAGAAGTAGATAGAATAAGCTTTTGTGAAAGTAGTTTGTAGAAGAGTGAGTAGAGATAATCTTGTGAATATAATACATAAGATGTTTTTTTTTATTTTCTTTCTTTTGCCTTCGTATTTTTACTTATCCTGCATTTTATAATAAAGCTATTCATTTAAGTAAACAGAAGATGTCATGCTTATAAATCTTACACCTTAAACAATACACAACTTCTTGTATTAGCTTTATATTAATAAAACATTGTTGTGATACAAGTGATAAAAAACTTTTTACCATAGCTCCGCGCACAGCATAATCAAAAATGATGCTTTGATTTGGGAGTAAGAGTTCCTTTCAAAATAAATTAATATTTATGTATTTTAATTATTTAATGATAGTCCAACAATGTATAGTTTATTCGGAACATGTTTCTAAGTTTCTCTCGGATATGTTAACATGCATTTCTATTCTTGTAGCGCAGTATATTAGTTCAGATCATTCATTAGTTCAGTTATATTTTAAAGCGTTTGCAACTTAAATGTAATTACTATGCGATTCATAGTTATTTACATAGTTATTTTGTGTGTAAAGCAAGCAGACAAACTGCATGATTGTATTCTGTACATGTGGAAATCACCTGCAAAGTTTTGCTTTTAAATACTATTTTTAATTTTGGCAACAACGCGCATATGCACATGGATGTCACTAAGATTTTATGGTGCTTGCGGTTAGGGAGGGTAGGGAACAAGTGTTTGGCTACTGCACAAAGGTCGCCGCTTGGGGATCCGAAGGCTGCGATGACCATATCTAAGTCAGTCTAATACTTTCAGATAAACATTCGATACCTACTTCTTTGATACTTTTAAATTTTTACTTTCTCTACTACGTATAGTAAGTAAGGGAAGTATTGCATTCCACCCAAAAATTCGATACCGAGATTTCACCGGAAATACATGTTTTGAGACCCCCTGAATCCAAAAAAAAGCATTTTTGGAAACATGTCCGTGTGTGTGTCTGTGTGTGTGTCTGTGTGTCTGTTGCTAACAATGAGGTAACAATGAGGTAACCTTGAGGCAATAATGAATTACAAAGTTTAAATACTACTATAATTCTTGGAGCAACAACAATGTAGGATTAGATTACAAATTCAGAGTAGAGTTGGTTGTAGACAGTGTTCCTAATCGGACGCGAGATGCGTCCTCGAGAAATTTAATCGTATTTTGTGTGAGACAAAAATAGTTTATGTGTTAAAAAGCGCAAGTAATTAATAAAAAAAATCTCACAGCTCTCTCTATATCAGTGGTGTTATTTAAAATCATGCCAAGCATTAATAAAAGGAGTGAAGTAAAATTATAACCTGTGTAAGCCTACATTCTTGTCGCACCACTCCCTGCTAAGACATTCATGTCTCTAAAGAAATATAAATACTGACGCAGCCGAGGCAAACATAAATATATAATATTTAAAGAACCAGTCAAAATTACAAAGTTAACATTTTTTAAACATTTGGGGCAAAGGCCACCGGAAACCAGGTACTATACGTTCGGTTGCAACTACTTCAAGTTCGGCTCCCCAACAGTCGAAATAAAATACATCTATTTCAATTATTAATTGTACTTATCATTTTACTTCCTCTATTACGTCTTACAGTAACCAGAGGAAGATTGTATTCCAAACAAAAGTTCGACGTCGAGATTTCATCAGAAACACACATTGTTTTGAGTCCCTTGAACCCCAAAAAAACATTTTTAGAAAGAAGTCCACCAAGTGCAATGGCTCAGGCCGTATCGTCTGCGTCCCGCATTCTGGAGGTCCCGGATTCAAACCCCCAAGGCCGACCAATTTGACCCAGGGTTTTATTCGCAGTTTTCCTCGGTCGCTAGGCAAATGCTAGGTTGGATAATTATGATCCGGGAATTTTTCTAGCATCCCTTTTATCACTACATTTCATCCTGGATATGCTATGATCCAGAGTTTGGTGCTCCTCGACAGGCATTGGCTTGTAAATTCTACACAGAGGAGGGCAATCCGTTAAAGAAGGAGAAGAAGGAAAAGGTACATGTAGGTATATGTCTGTCTGTAAACAGCAAAACTCAAAAACTAATTGTGGGATAAACACCAAACTTGGTATTTAGGTTCAGTATCTTCCAGAGATGCGACACGAAGGTTTTCAAGAAAATCCCCCCACCCCAGACTACCCTTTACATGGAAGATTTTTCGAAAATTTTAATTTTCTCAAAAATGGCTCTAACGATTTTGATGAAAATATCATATATTTAAGATAATGCCATGAGAAATGAAATGTATATCTCGAATTTTCTGGGAATGTCTCCAAAAGTATTCTTCATTGTGAATGACTTTTGCATAACTGGTAAACCATAAGAGATAGACAAAATTTTACTACACAAAAAATGTAGATCGCGTTAAAATACACAATTTATGTCATATACATTTTTTTGTTGAGTGAACCATTTTCGAGATATTGCTTGTTATTCCATTAAAATTTTCAATACTTATTTTCTCAAATGGGTATTCGTTATTCAGTTTTTGTCTTGGATATGCAAATAGTACTAATCTGTGGTAAAGGGAATGGTGCAGCACCTAGCAACCAGCTAGTAAGAGATATGTATGTGCTTAAAGGTGATGCAGTAATTTGTATCATAAATTATTTAAATGTAAAGAATGATTATAATATGAATATGCATTTTTATGTGACATTGATTTGAGATGTTTGTTGATTGTAATTATTGTTGAGAAGTAAGTTTATACGGCCTTACTGAAACTGTCAATAATAGCATGCAATAATGCAGCGAGGGGGTGAGCTGTTTATCATTATTAGAGACGAGGAAGTTACGTTGGCGCGTTTTTCTTCGAATTTGCTGGAACATTTTTCCTAAAGCATATGTATTCATAATTTTCATTGGATATAAAAATAAACGCTAATGTTGGCGCGTTTAATCAGCCAATAGCAGCTCAGTTACAATCTTTAGGCATATCGGGGTGTAGGAGTATAAAAAGGGCTAGGTTAGAGATAGACCCCGTCAGTTCGTCGAAAATAGTTGTATGCTACACGTCGCCTTCAGTCCGTCAGTTCGTCGAAAATATTTGTATGCTACATGTCGCCTTCAGTCCGTCAGTTCGTCGAAAATATTTGTACGTTACACGTCGCCTTCAGTTCAGCAGAAATATTTGTAAAGTACACGTCGGCTATCGATTCACAAGTTACGCGTAGCAGAGTTATGAAAAATCTAAAGTGTTGTAAAGTTAATTATACAAAAAGTTGAAGTACGCGAATTAGGAATGATCAGTAATGAAGTTATTATAACAGTTTCAGTTTGGTGAGTGTCAAGATCAATGTGTAAATGTGATGGTGAATGTGTTCGACAATAAAAAGTGTAAAACAAATTCCCTCATCAGTGTTATCTTTGGATAAAAGATTCCTTTCCGATTACACAACCTGTATAAAGAGAAGTGCTCGACCAAAAAAGATCATAGCTAGCCGGAGGACAGAGAACCAAAATTAAATAAAAGAACAGTAGCATTCTTTAAAACAAACATTAATACTGCCGCAAATTGCTAACACCAGATGGAGCTAACAAACCTAACAAAGAATCACGTCACAAAATGGCTTCACCACGTGGAGTAAACACAAATACACAAACATTATAAGTAATACCGCCGCAAAGACTACTGTTTTTCTATATTGCCCTTGTAAATATATATTCCCCTTACATCTACAAGAAAATTAGCAATAAGATAGAGTCTGCAAATGTTTATCTCGATTAACATGAAGTTGGTGGAGAATAAGCGTTTGTAAAAATAGTTTGTACAGAAGTAGGGAAAGTCTTGTGAGTGTAACACATCAGATTTTTTTGTCTTGGATATGCAAAGAGTATTAATCTGTGGCAAAGGGAATGGTGCTGCACCTAGCAACCAGCTATTAAGAGATATGTATGTGCTTAAAGGCTACTGTTTTTCTATATTGCCCTTGTAAATATATATTCCCCTTACATCTACAAGAAAATTAGCAATAAGATAGAGTCTGCAAATGTTTATCTCGATTAACATGAAGTAGATGGAGAATAAGCGTTTGTAAAAATAGTTTGTACAAGAGTAGAGAAAGTCAGGTTTGTTGTAACACATAAGATTTTTTCGTTATTTTTTATTTTCTCAAAAATAACTAACGATGTTGATTAAAATGCCATATATTTTAGACATTTACAGGACAGTAGATCAGTTTTTGGGGAAGGTAGTGTAAATAAAATAAAACAAAGCCCTGTCCTCCCAAAAAATCAAATAATGAAATATTTTGAATATTCTGGGAACAGCCTGTGAAGCCCTCTTCACCTTAAGAAATACACAAAACTGTACTACACAAAACGTAAAAACACAAACTTGAATCGCAGACCTCTGATTCATGAGTCCGTGCCTTAACGGCCTCGTCTACCCGTGTGGGTAGCAATAGGATGATTATTATTATTATTATTATTATTATTATTATTATTAAATATATAGTACATAACAAGGAATAGTAGTTATTAGTGATTTACGAGCTAACTATCGTTTAAGTCTTTCTATAATAGAGGTTCAAAAGATGTAAACAAGCCAAAATGGGATGTTTTCCTGCAGGCGATTGTACAACTGCGTTACCCAATATGTAGGTAAATACAGACACTATCTTGCTATTTGTAAAACTTTCTACGCCGTAAAAAGAGATGATAACCATACATACTTTGTGAGATATTCACGTGCTAATGTGGCAAAACACAGCATTATCTTAATGTTTGTTATTACATAACCAAACTGGAAACACTTCCTTTACCGTTATCTTTCGAGATCTACCTTTTCTGTAGTTGTCTTAAATATTTCACCTGCAGTGATATATTTCCCCAACCCCATTCTCTACCACGTACTAAGTAGAAACAGTATGGTATTTTACTAAAAAATTTGATGTCGCGATTTCACCTTAAATTCACATTTGGTGTGTGTGTGTGTTGTCTGTCTGTGAACACCAAAACTAATAAACGAAAAGTTGGATAAATACCAAAATTGATATTTAAGTGTAGTATCTTCCAAAGAGGCAATACGAAGATTTTCAACAAAATCTCTCCCATTCCTAACTATCCTTGTTTCGTTATTTTTAACTTCTCAAAAATGGCTCTAATTAAAATACCATGTATTTAATATGACAAATGAAATGCGTATGTTAAAAATCCTCTTCATTCGGAATGAAATTTGCATAACGGGTAAACCATAAGAAATAGACGAAAACTGAGGCAGTATTTTTAACACTTATATGATTTCAGATTGCCTTAAAGCAATATGCGTATAATATAATATATAAAATGCATGTAACAGTCATAGTATTAATGTTTATATTATTATGTATATGTTCAATAATGTTATGTGAATGTATTACGTAATTTAATAATGTAGGAGCTGTGAGAATAATAGGTTAAAAGTTGCTAACAATGAGGTAACCTTGAGGTAATAATGAGTAAGAAAGTTTAATAATGCTACTAGTCATTATTGGAGCAACAATAATGTAAATTTTGAGACAGTTTATAAATAGCCAATCAACAACCAGAAAAAAGCTTAAGTTAAATGAAAGTATTCTATTGGAGTAGAATTAGCCAGTCAGAAACTGAAATAGGGCAAATTGTACAAATTCAGAAGTCAGTTGCTAGTAGACAGCGTTCCTAACCGGACGCGAGACACGTCTTCGAGAAGTTTAATACCTATCCAGTGTGAGAAGAAAAATAGTTTACGTGTTAAAAAGTGCTAGTAATTAATAAATAATCTCACAGCTCTCACTATATCAGTGAAGTGTTATTTTAATCGTTTAAAGAATTAATAAACGCAGTGAAGTACAAATTATAATCTGTGTAAGCCTATATAAACGCAGTGAAGTACAAATTATAATCTGTGTAAGCCTACATTCTTAGCCGCACAACTCCCTGCAAAGAAATCCATGTATATAACAATAATACTGACGCTGCCGAGGCAAACATAAATATATAATATTTAAAGAAACAGTTAAGTTACAAAGTTAATATTTCAAACTTGGGGCGAAGGCTACCGGAAACGTTTTACCATACGTGCGGTTTCAACTAATTCAAGTGTTCGGCTCCCCAACAGTCGAAATACTATACAACACCACCATAAAAATTAAACCTTCTTGAAAACGTACTACCTGTTCAAAAAATATAGAACTCAAAACACACAATTTATTTAAAATAGCGTTTTCTTTGGCATCAGTTCATTTCCGAAATCCCCCTTATTCGTATGAATGTTTCAACACTGGCAATTTTGTTAAAGTGCTAGCTGTTTCTCGAAATGTTATGGGCCAGCATATATCGACTGGCTTTTAAACAGATGAATATCGACTCAGTAAGGAAATCTGTAATGAAAATATTTCTGTAGAGGTTTATTTCGATTGAAGTGAAGATGAAAAAATAAGCTTTCGTAAGAATTGTTTATAAAAGCTATGTTTATAGAAACTCATTTTATTTTACGTACATAACTATTTTGACGTTGGAATTTAACTGGTATGTTAACGTCGTGTGCGAAGGGTAGAAACAAAAACGTGCTAATCCAGACTGTATCGCTCTTATGAATGTGGAACATCTGGACCGGAAGATGAATCCCTTCCACCTCCCCGCTTTCCTCCGGGTACGGTCTCTCTTAAATATTTCATGTTCTGTCGGCGCCTATGGGGAGGGGGGAGTTGCCATTGATTGTTCAAGTATTGATTGCTGCACAGTGGTGGGAGGCCGAGGGGAAGGGTTGAGAAGGCGGCAACCAACCGGCTTCCCGACACTCGGACTATCGATCACGGAAAACGTTGTTATAGAAAAATCCACAAAGCGTGATGTGTCTCTGTCACTCGCTAACCTTCTATACATTGGTCCCGGAAGCCCCTTCGTATCGATTGTTAGTACCGGAAGTACGAGGTTGCCCCTACTCCCCTCCAAAGGCAGTTTTCTCCCCGCTTTTCCCCCGCGCGGCAACCCAGTGAAGGCAGGCAGGCAGGCGTGCACTCCATTCAGTACAGTCGGCGCGGACCAGACCACGAGCACTGCTGAAAGCGAGCTCTCCCGCGGTTCTTACCTTGAAACGATTCCCAGCTGTGATTTACTAAAAGTAGATAAGATACATGCTGTCGTTCACAGAAACGTGCAGTTTCTGCGTGTGATGGTGTTACATTTACGTAAATACGTGATGCGTGTGAAGGTGTGTTCAAATGTGGTAAAACACAGACGGGATAGCAGGGTTTTATCAATGACTGAATTCTTGGCTTAACGCTGGAGTTTTCTTGCACTGCATCTAGTCCATGTGTTTGTTCAGCCCATTCATCAATACTCTCCCTGGTTGATTCTAAACACATCTGACTGTCCATGGTACTGACGTCTTCCTCATGAAGGTATGTTTTATTCAGTTTTATCTCTACCTGGCAGCGCCGTTTATGAATGGAACGACCTCGACACTGTTACATTGACTTTCATGCATGAAAGCAGGTGAGACCCGAAGAAGAAACCAGAATGGTATCGGCAACACAGGAGGGGTAGTGGGTATATAATCAGTCCCGCTGAAAAGAGCAACACAAAACTCGGCAATCTCTACAATTAGATTTGGACTAAACGGATGTAGGTTAAAACTGCGTACTGTGAAAGCACGGGGATTCTGTTTTAAGTATTATTACTACACGCAAGAATCCCTGTATTATCCCAACCTCTGTCAGGTTTTCTTATTAATGATACATATGTGTATGTACTTCGTAGTAACTTGGTGTATACGCATTATTTTTAAGTTAGTCTTAAGATGAAATAATAGACCACAAATATTCTAAATGGCTTATTTTTGTATGTTATGAACAACTTTTAAATCAAATGTTGCATGAATATTGTGTAATAATTGCTTATATATAACTGTAATAACCAAACCCAGTGTTTAAGCATCCATTTAACCACGGATTTGTTGCATTTTAATGCGGCCTTGCTCTTAAATATAGCAAGACTGGTGATATAAATTTCGCATTTTTATATGTATATATTTTATAGTTAGTATTTTCTATTTATAAATACTGCATGATAGTTAATACCGAAATTTATTTCTTGAATTATTTTCACAATGAGCGTGACCAAAACTCTGAAAAATCATAGAGAAAATGTGTCCTAAATTTTAGTAAATAAGTACAGCACATATTCTTGTTTAAACATTCAGAATTCCCTAGCTCCATAATCACGTACTGATAGTGTTGGGTATAGAAACTGCGAAGCTAATTTCCAAAATATCTCTTCTTCAAAATGTTGAAATTGAGGTACTGTATTTCCCATATGTACTGTTTTATGTTGAAAAACAATTTTAATTCTATAACATCCTAGAAGCACAAGAAAATTTGTGTTGAAGTTGGCAGTTATTTCCAAAAACGAAACATTTTTCCATGTAAAGGGTAGTTTAAGGTGGAGGATTTTCTTGGAAAACTTACTGAAGCATCTTTGGAAGATAGTAAAATGCCATTTTTGGTATCGGGGGAACCTCCAAACGTGTATTTTCGGTGAAATCTCGATATCGAGGTAACATTTTTTCTTGATTTGTCAACACTTTCACTGGATGGATAAGAGACTTTTGGAAATAAGCTCGTAAGTTTCAGCATTATTTTTAAAATATCAACGTGTGAGAATCAACAAAAAAGAAAAGTTTGAAGATCTCGATTCAACGTACCCAAAACAAGCACTAGTGCCAATTCGAACAGGCTTATTATTACTATTCAGCTCTTAGTACAGTCTAATGTTTTCTTGTCGAATACAACTTTTTAATTAAAAAACGAGTTGGCCTTAGAAAACCATCTCTCAACTGAAGCAGAACGTAAATGATCGTGATTGCCTTCACCCACCGTCATAGTATAAACATTTGGCGGAATACTTACGGGAGGTTAAAAGATTTTCTTCTTACTATTGCTGCATATCTTGATGTCTTCCTACGCAACAACAGTAGAAAAACGTATCGGTTCACTTGAAGTTAAAAATCTGATGTGTTGCACTCGCATGACTTTCTCTATTCTTGTACAAACTATTTTTACAAACTTTTATTCTCCATCTACTTCATATTAAACCAGATAAACATTTGCATAAACTATCTTATTGTTAATTTTCTTGTAGGTGCAAGGGGAATATGGTAGGCTTCAAGCGATAGTCAAATGTTTTAAGAGCTGGTTGCTATGTGGAGCATTCCATTCTCTTTGCATGTCCAGGACATAAAAAAAAAACAATAACGAATTCCCATTTGAAAAAAGTACAAGTATTGGAAATTTCAAATAAATAACAGAAATATCTCGAAAACGGTTCACTCCACCCAGAAAAAAGGAGGTATATAACATAAGCTGCCTAATTTAACGAGCTGTACATTTTCTATGTAGAAAATTTTGTCTATCTCTTACGGTTTATCCGCTATGCAAAAATCATTCAGAATGAAGAGGGCTTTTGGGGACATTCCCAGAAAATTCAAGATATACATTTCATTTGTCATGAAAATATCTTAAATATATTATATTTTAATTAAAATCGTTAAAGCCATTTTTGAGAAAATTAAAATTTTCTAAAAATGCCTTTTTTTGGATTCAGGGGACCTCAAAATACGCATTTCCGGTGAAATCACGGGTGTCGATTTTTTTGTGTGGAATGTAATATTTCCCCTACTTACTGTACGTAGTAGACAAAGTTAATTTGGAGGAAATCAATTAGAGCATGACTAATGTGGGATCTGAATGCCTAAGACTAACAATGCTGCCCAACTGCAGTTTTGTTTTCTTTAACATCTCCATTGCTGAAACGCGATAATCATAGTTGACTATGCTGCCAAACTTAGCTGGGAATGTTAATTGTTAGATTATCAATAAAAAGGCGCACATTGCTTAAGTTCTCTTATGCTCCGTTTGCTTTTGAATTCCAGTTTAATTTTGTTTTTTTTTATCTTACAGTTCCTGTTAACCAGAGTTTTTTTTTCTGTAGACAGTCAAATGCACAACAATAAAATGCTCCCCCTCCGAACTGCGTTGCACCTTCCGTTCTCTCATCTGCGTAGTTCCTACCTTATCCAGCCAATGGACTCGTTTATAACTCCCTTAATAACTGCGTAAGAAAAATAAAAGCAAATTTTAATGTGCACATAAAAAAAAATTTCTCTACTACTTGTAGAGGAAGTATTGCATTCCAACCAAAAAATTGATAACAAGATTGCACCGGAAATACACGCTTTGAGGCTGCCTGAATTTAAAAAAATCTGAATGTGTTACACTCGCATGACTTTCTCTACTCTTGTACAAACTATTTTTACAAACTCTTATTCTCCATCTATTTCATATTAATCGAGATAAACATTTGCAGAAACGATCTTTTGACATGCAAAGAGAATTACATTTTACACATAGCGACCAGTTCTAAAAATATTTGACTATCGCTTATGGCGTACTAATGTTCCCCTTGTTTTGTATTTGCAAGGGCAATATAGAAATGCAGTAGCCTTTAAGCACATGCATATCCCTTAATAGCTGGTTGCTAGGTGCAGCACCATTCTCTTTGCCACAGATTAATACTCTTTGCATATCCAAGACAAAAAAACTGAATAACGAATTCCCATTTGAGAAAATAAATATTGAAAAATTTAAGGGAATAACAAGCAATATCTCGAAAATGGTTCACTCAACAAAAATGTATATGGCATTAATTGTGTATTTTAACGCTATCTACATTTTTTGTGTAGTAAAATTTTGTCTATCTCTTATGGTTTACCAGTTATGCAAAAGTCGTTCACAATGAAGAATACTTTTTAAGACATTCCCAGAAAATTCAAGATATACATTTTATTTGTCATGAAAGTATCTTAAACATACGATATTTTAATCAAAATCGTTAGCCATTTTTGAAGAAATTAAAATTTTCGAAAAATGTTCCATGTAAAGGGTAATCTGGGGTGTGGGGATTTTCTTGAAAACCTTCGTGTCGCATCTCTGAAAGATACTGAACCTAAATACCAAGTTTGGTGTTTATCCGACTATTCGTTTCTGAGTTATGCTGTTCACACACACACACACGCGCGCGCGCGCGCGGACGTTTCCAAAAATGCTTTTTTTGGATTCAGGGGGTCTAAAAAGGGTTTTGAAGAAAATCCCTCCACCCCATACTACCCTTTTACATAGAAAATTTTCTTTACATTTTATTTTCTCAAAATGGCTCTAACGATTTTAATTAAAGCCATATGTTTAAGATACTTTTATGACAAATGTATAGGTCTCTTTAATTTTTGGGAATACCGTCTGAATTCTCCTTCATTCTGAATTACTTTTGTATAACTGGTAAACCATCTTACTGCACAAAAGCGTAGATTTTGCTAAACCACAAACTTTGTTAAATACAGTGTTCTGTGGTATTAGCCATTTTAGAGACATTCCTTGTTATTGTATGAATCTTCAAATATTTTACTTTTTACAAGTGACAAGTCGTTATTTGATTTTTATCGAGATCATGCAGAGAGATTGGAATTTCAAAGCAAGGGCATAGGAATGCACGTTTTAGTTATCTGACTATCGCTTTATCCTAGTATATCATTCTTATATGTAGGTACCTACAACGAATGTGTAAACGTGTAATGAAAATTTATCCCCATTACCGAGAAATAGACACAAGAATAGGCTTTCATAGGAATAGTTTGTAAAAGAGTATAGAAAGTCATGTGAAGGCAATATAATTTTTTTACTTTTACAGGAGAGTAAAAATGACAGTATCACCGTGATAGGGGTAGCGTGTAGGACTCAATAATTCAAAGAGGACGAGTTGAAAACAAAGTTGAAGTGAATTACCTGGGTATGGTTTCGCCATGGGTTTCCGTTATTACTCGCTCGTTTTCTTAGGCGACAGGCGGTCTTCTTTGCTTTCAGATTACGGCAGCACTCCCTTCTTAGGCTTTTTCCGCACATTGGGCTTGTTTCTGAACAATATTAGGTTGGTTAAACTAGGACACGTGATGGGCTCCCATGCTCTTATTATAATGAATGTTATTTACACTAGGTTTACTCTATTTTATGTATTTTATTTAACAGGTTTTTCCACTTTACAGCAGTTGCCTATCGATTCTCGCTTTCCAGAGATTCCTATCTTCCCATTGTCCCTCTTTCATACCCCTCTTCATCATATCACCATATATTCCCTCATACCACGTTCTTCTTGTCCTACTACGCTTTCCTATACCTGGCACCTTCCAGTTTAGACTCGTTTAGGATCTTTTTGATATATTCTGTCTATAACAGTTTCTTGTGCAACCATTTCTTGTCTGGCGTAGGTGCTCCGAACATCTGGATATTCTCATACTTCGAAGTCCATCCATTTCTATCACTAAAGCTCTCTTCTGCATCGTTTCCTTTAATGTTCAACTTTCGGACCCATATACAAGTCTACCTTTTATTATTACTTGTAAAATTTGTTGTTTGGTATTTCTGATCAAATTCCTATTCCATAAAAGACTATTCAGGGATCTAATCGCCTTCCTTGCACAATTTAGTCTACTAGTAATATATTTTTCACAAGTGCCAGATTTATCTATTACAGATCCTAGATGCTTAAATTGCTCCTTGCATTTAATTACCACATATCTTCCGAGACTGTTTCAATTACCATATAATCAGTTTTAATGGTGTTTATTTTTAATCCACCTACTTCAAATGCATTTGATCATATATTCTATAACATCTTTGTCCTGTCCTATTATAATCTGGTCATCAGCAAATGGTAAATTATGCAGTAAACGGCCATTTATATTTAGTCCCATTCCCCAACATGACTTATTCCACTCCGTCTATATATATCTTAAACAATGTTGGTCACATCCCACATCCCTTTCTCTTTTTGTTATGGAAAATTCTGGTGATGCCCGATTACCAACCTTAGCATTTGCCTTACAGCATGTACAAGGGGTTTAGGTACTGAAGAATTGTCCATTGACGCCCATAGTCTATTTATAGGCACAGAGCCATGTGCTTCTTCAAGATCAATAAATACCATATGCACTTCTTTCCCCTTACCAACTTTTTCTGTAATTCCTCTGAACACAAAAATATTATCCAAGCATGATTTCCCTGCAGTAATTGTCTCGTATTAGTTCCATGCTAATTTTAACAATAGTGCTTAAATTCTACTAATTGCTGCCATAACACATCCCTCTATAGTTTGTTGGATCTCTCTTATTCCCATTATTACTTCCTCTTCTACGTAGATATACTAAGTAGGGGAAGTACCTATTGCATTCCACCCAAAAATTCGATACCGAGATTTCACCGGAAATACATGTTTTGAGGCCTCCTGAATCCAAAAAAGAATTTTTTTGGAAACATTTCCGTATGTGTGTGTGTCTGTGAACAGCATAACTCAGAAACGAACAGTCGGATAAACATCAAACTTGGTATTTAGGTTCAGTATCTTCCAGAGATGCGACACGAAGGTTTTTGAAGAAAATCCCACCACCCCAGATTACCTTTTACATGGAACATTTTTCAAAAATTTTAATTTTCTCAAAAATGCCTCTTAACGATTTTGATGAAAATATCATATATTTAAGATATTTTCATGACAAATGAAATGTATATTTCGAATTTTCTGGGAATGTCTCCAAAAGTATTCTTCATTGTGAACGACTTTTGCATAACTGGTAAACCATAAGAGATAGACAAAAATTTACTACACAAAAAATGTAGATCGCGTTAAAATGCACAATTTATGCCATATACATCTTTTTTGTTGAGTGAATCATTTTCGAGATATTGCTTGTTATTCCCTTAAATTTACCAATACTTATTACTTTTTCTCAAATGGGAATTCGTTATTCATTTTTTTATCGTGGTAATGCAAAGAGAATGGATGGGCCACATAGCAGATGTTTATCTCGATTAACATGAAGCATATGGAGAATAAGCGTTTGTAGAAATAGTTTGTACAAGATTAGGGAAAGTAATGCGAGTGTAACACATCAGCTTTTTTGATGTTATGTGTGTTTGAGCGTTAACGTTTCTATTCTCTAGCCACATAGTCGTTCAAAATCTCATTACTATGTCCTATGGGAATACTTAAATTATTTCATGCTTAAGTTCAGTCAAGCTCACACTGAGAGGCGCACTTACTGCGCGAAAATTACAGCTCATCGTTGCTGGTAACCTTAATGCAACTGTGAACGTGATAACCAGGTATAGGAATTTCTAACCACTAAAGCCAGGACGGAAGAAAATAAGGTTAAACTGTCACTGGACTATAGGCAAGAACCCCCATCCCTCGTACATTCTTTGGCGTTTGCAGACAACACTTTGGACCGGTTTTTATCTGCCTCTCTTGCTTTGCGTTCTTTGTAGTGCAAAACTTTCAGTGTAGATAACTTGAAGCCAACTGCTTAAGAATTCCTATGCCTGTCATAACCATGAAAACTGTTAACCGTTATTACACTGTAACTGCAACAGTTATAACCGTTACCTGAAAATAACTGTTACATCCTTACCTCCGTAGAGAGAAAATGTTTCGGCGTTCATTAATACCACGTATGTTGGTGGAAAAAAGAAGTTGGACAGATAATTTTGGCTGTTTGGCAGAACTTCAGATCAGCTTTCTTAACCAAATACATATGAATATTACTGAAAAAAGCTTTTCTTTGCTATAGAATTTTTACTTACGTATAGTAAGCAGAGGGAATATTGCATTCCATCAAAAAATTCACTAGCGAGATTTCACCGAAAAAACAGTTTTGGGACTCCCTGAATAAAAATCAAAATATTTTTAGAAGAAAGAAAAGGTCTGTGTTTGTCCGTGAACAAAATAACTCAAAAGCGAAAAGTCGCTTAAGTAGTGTTTAAGTTAGCGTTTTACAAGTATGGGACACGAAGATTTTCAAGAAAATCCCCCGCTCCATACTACCCTTTACACGGAAAAATCCCCAGCTTGGTTTCCTCAAAAATGCCTCTTAAGTATTTTTATGTTTTAAGATATTTGCATGAGAAATAAAATGTATATTTTGAATTTTCTGGGTATACCCTATTCCGAATGTCTGTCGTATAACTGGTAAGACAGGCTAAATCTTACTATATAAAAATCTGAAGTGTTATATTCACATGACTTTCTCTACTCTTGTACAAACTATTTTTACAAACACTTATTCTCCATATGCTTCATGTTAATCGAGAAGTTAATCTTAATGCTAATTTTCTTGTAGATGCAAGAGGAAATGGTAGGCTTTAAGCGATAGTCAAATATTTTAAGAGCTGGTTGCTATGTGGAGTATTCCATTCTCTTTGCATTACCAGGACAAAAAAAATGCATAACGAATTCCCTTTTGAGAAAAAGTATTGGAAAATTTAAGGGAATAACAAAATGGTTCACCCAACAACAAAAATTGTATATTACATAAATTGTGTATTTTAACGCGATCTACATTTTTTTGTGTAGTAAAATTTTGTCTATCTCTTATGGTTTACCAGTTATGCAAAAGTCGTTCACAATGAAGAATACTTTTGGAGGCATTCCCAGAAAATTCGAGATATACATTTCATTTGTCATGAAAATATTTTAACATTTGATATTTTAATCAAAATCATTAGAGCCATTTTTGAGAAAATTAAAATTTTCGAAAAATGTTCCATGTAAAGGGTAATCTGGGGTGGGGGGATTTTCTTGAAAACCTTCGTGTCGCATCTCTGAAAGATACTGAACCTAAATAACAAGTTTGGTGTTTATCCGACTGTTCGTTTCTGAGTTATGCTGTTCACAGACACACACACACACACACAGACATGTTTCCAGAAATGCTTTTTTTGGATTCAGGGGGTCTCAAAACATGTATTTCCGGTGAAATCTCGGTATCGAATTTTTGGGTGGAATACAATATTTCCCCTACTTACTATACGTAGTAGAGAAAGTTAAAAATGTAGATCTCGTTAAAACGCACCATTTATTTCAAATAAATCTTTTTGTGGCGTTAATCATTTGCTAGATGTTCTTTGTTATTAGTTGGAATTTCCAAATATTTGCAATTTTGCTAGCGGCAAATACGTATTTGCAGTTCTTGTGGGCATACAAGGAGGATGGAGTTTCAAAACCATCTTATAGCGATCCCCTTTTTAAACATCTGTTGTGTCATATTCACATAACCTTCTCTACCCTTTATCGCTTGTTAGTGGATATACACATTATTGTTACCATGGTTTATTTTTCTATCTACTTCATTTTAATCGAGATAAACCTTTGGAGAAATAGTTGCATTACACATTTCGTTATAGATACAAAGGGAACAGCGATAGTCATGTGTTTGACAACTAGACGTTATATGCTGGTCTCGTCACTGTTAACATGTAATCGCAAGGAACAGCTGAAAATCGACGGGACTTGAATGACAAAGTATCGAACAAATCGAAGCATTAATAACGGATATCTCGGCAATAGCTGATGCTTCGAAAAGTTATTGGAAATAAATTGTGCGTTTTAAAGATATCTACATTTCTTGTTTAGTACGTTTTCGTCTATCTCTTAACGTTTGCCAGTTATACAAGATTATACAAAATTCTTTCTAAATGAAGAGGATTTCAATAAACTATTCCTAGAAAATTCAAGATATTCATTTTAATTCCCATGTAAATATCTTTAATATTTACATGGGAATTAAATCATCTTAATCAAAATCGTTAGTTTTTTTTTTTAGAAAATCAAAATTCTTAAAAATGTAAAGGGTAGTTGGGGTGGGGGATTTCCTTGAAAATCCTTAGAAGATACTGAACTTACCCACCAAGGTTGGAATTTATCCGATGTTTAATTTTGAGTTTACAGACACATATGAAGTATTTTTAAAAATGTTTTATTTGGATGTAGGGTCTTTGAAACATGTATTTCCGGTGAAATCTTGATATTGAATTTTTGGGTGGAGTGTAGGTAATACCTTCTCTACATACTATGTACGTGGTAGAGAAAATAAAAATGTTTTAAGGGGCATCAAAACATGTATTTTCGGCGGAATCTTGGTAGAGAATTTTTGGGTGCAATACAATACCTTCTCTACTTATGTGTACGTGGGAGAGAAAGTAAAAATTTGAGTATCGCTTTACTACTGGCTTCTACCTACAATATGTAAATGTGTAATGAACGTTTATCTGGATTTACAAGAACTGAATAGAAAAGTAATTCTTTGTGAGAATAGTTTGTGTAGAAAAATGACTAGAAAAAGTCTCGTGAATGCTATAAATCACATTTTCTTATGATGTTTCCATTGTAAATTGGCAACAGCCAAATGTATTGGGCAATAATCAGATAAAATAATAATGCTTGAATACAAAATTAGACGCAAATGACGTTTAGTATGCTGAAAGAGTGGGAACCAGAAAAGGAAAAGAAAATTGAATCGCAAAATTAATGCTGTTGTAAAACATATGATGTGTTACACTCACATGACTTTCTCTACTCTTGTACAAACTATTTTTTCAAACTCTTATTCTCCATAATTTTATATTAATCGAGATAAACATTTGCAGAAACGATCTTTTGACATGCAAAGAGAATTACATTTTACACATAGCGACCAGTTCTAAGAATATTTGACTATCGCTTAAGGCGTACTATGTTCCCCTTGTTGTGTATTTACAAGGGCACTATAGAAATACAGTAGCATTTAAGCATAGACATATATCTTAATAGCTGGTTGCTAGTTACAGCACCATTCTCTTTGCCACAGATTAATACACTTTGCATATCCAAGACAAAAAAATGAATAACGAATTCCCATTTGAGAAAATAAGTATTGAAACATTTAAGGGAATAACAAGCAATATCTCGAAAATGGTTCACTCAACAACAAAAAAAAGTGTATTTTAACGCGATCTACATTGTTTTGTATAGTAAAATTTTGTCTATCTCTTATGGTTTACCAGTTATGCAAAAGTCGTTCACATTGAAGAATACTTTTGGAGACATTCCCAGAAAATTCAAGATATACATTTTATTTGTCATGAAATATCTTAAACATATGATATTTTAATCAAAATCGTTACCAATTTTTAAAAAAATTCAAATTTTCGAAAAATGTTCCATGTAAAGGGTAATCTGGGGTGGGGGGGATTTTCTTAAAAACCTTCGTGTGGCATCTCTGGAGGATACTGAACCTAAATTCCAAGTTTGGTGTTTATGTGACTGTTCGTTTCTGAGTTATGCTGTTCACAGACACACACACGGACATGTTTCCAAAAATGTTTTTTTTTGGATTCAGGGGGTCTGAAAACATGTATTTCCGGTGAAATCTCGGTATCGAATTTTTGGGTGGAATACAATACTTCCCATACTTACTATACGTAGTAGAGAAAGTAAAAATATTTGGAAGTACGCATTGTGTTATTGTTAGATAAAAGGTACTTTCTCCTGGCATAAAGATGGGTAAGAGGTTATAAACACGACAAAGCTTCTCATGAATAATAAACCTCTTCATTTGCTGCTATTCTGTGAAATCGTGCACCAGTACCCTGCAAGGAAAAAGCCAGAAAACGCTCAATTCCAAACAGAAGCCATACAAACAAGTAGAATATTTAAACAGCTTTCTTTTTCTGCGATAGAAGGAATCCTGGGAACTTTGCAAGACTGATTCCTTTTGTTTTCCTGAAGGTAATTATTTCGTGCTAATTACCGACTTCTTTTCTACTGATACCAACTGCTAAAACAAGCGTTAATTGTTTCCGTTTACGCCCTGTTTCGTATTAATGAGATTCATACTACCCTGGAGGTTAATGTCATTACCTCTTTTCTGTGGGTTCAGCTAGCATTCGACTCTGGTCGACAAAACTTCCTTAAAAGGCCTTCGAGAACAGCTGATGAGTTACTCACCGGACCTTCTCTACTTACTCTTCCACAAACTATTCTTACTAGAGTTTCTTTTCCTATCTACTGCATTTTAATCCAAACAAACCTTTGCAAAAATAGCTATATTATACGTTTCATTAGGATACAAAGAGAACAGCGATAGTCAAATGCGATATGCTGGCGTTAAAAATTCCATACTGTTTACACGTAATCGTGGACTTTTCAGGACAATTCAGGACTTCAAAAGAATGGCCAAAAATGAACGATTCGAACCATATAAACGGATATCTCAGAATTTGCTTATGCCCAGAAAAAGAAAAACTTATTTGAATTAAACTGTGTTTTAAAGAGATATACACTTTTTGTGGAGTGCATTTTTGTTTATCGCTTTATCTGTTATACAAGATTACACAAAATTCCGTCGGAATGAAGAGAACTTCATAGGCTATTCCTGAAAATTCGAGATACATTTTATTTTTCATGTAAATATCTTTCGTACACGGCATTTACACAAAATCGTTAGACCATTTTTTAGAAAATAAAAAATTTGAAAAATGTTTGATATAAAGGGAAGTTTGGGGTGGGGTATTTTGTTGAAAATTTCGCATCTTTGGAAGATTTTGGTATTTATCCGACTTTTCGTTTTTGGGTTATGTTGTTCACACACACACACGGACCACGGACCTTTTTCTCGATTCGGAGTGCCTCAAAACGTGTATTTCCGTTGAAATCGGGTATGAGATTAGGGTGGAATTAAAAATTAAATTGAGTTTTATTTATGGACGCTGTTTAACTACTGTGGTTCTTAGCGTCCCATTCTATATTGGGCGTGAAAGACCGGTAATTTTGCTCAGAGGCCTCTTTATCAGGCTTGAGGTTCTTTTACGTGCCGTAAATCTACGACCACCGGATTTACTTCCCTTCCGAAGGAAGCTATGTTAATGGATTTTTACGCCCGAAAAAACCCATTGCCCTCCGCCGGTTTTGAACCTGTGACCTCGGGAACTAGAGGCCAGCACTGACAACTACACCACGGAGGACGACTTGGGTGGAATACAACACCTTCTCTACCCATTATGTACGTGGTAAAGAAAGTACAAGCAAGCGTATGATTATGTGATGGTTTTGAAATTCCATGCTCTTTGCATGACCAGGAGAAAAAACGAATAGCGACTTCCAATTTGAGAAAGGTAGATATAACACAAATCTTGGAATTGGTTAACACTACAAAAGCGTTTGACATAAATTGTATACTTTAACGATGTCTACATTTTTTTTCTGTAGTAGAGATTTGTCTCTCGCCTACCATTTAACATTTGTAAAGCTCATTCAAAATGAAGAGGACTTCACAGGTTATTCCTAGAAAATTCAAGATATACACTTTATTTGTCATGCAAATGTCTTTAAAAATGTGGTATTTTAATCAACATTTTTAAGAGCCGTTTTTGAGAAAATCAAAATTAACGAAATTTTTTCACGTAAAGAGTAGCTTGGGGTAGGAGATTTTCTTTAAAATCTTCTTGTTAGATACTGAACTTGAATACCAAGTTTGGTATAAGCGACTTTTCCTTATTCTAAAAATGTGTTTGTTTTTTTATTAAGGGAGCCTCAAAACATACATTTGCGGTGAAATCTCGGTATTCGAATTTTTGGGTGTAATGAATGCAATTGCTTCCTCTCTTGTATAGCTAAGAAGGAGAGAGAGAGAGAGAGAGAGAGTAAAAGTGGAAATATTTGATTTATTATGGTTTCTATAGTGAATTTAATAAATGGAATTAACTGAGGGCATATGATTGGAAGCGTTGACTTTTTGTGCCCAGCACTGTCGTTTTGATCCATGTGCAGGACATGGTAGATATTTAATCGTGCTACGGTGCGATATCTTCATGACAATCGATCTAGTGGCATGTGAAAGAACTTTGCCGAATAACATCACGGGACACTGGCGACTATGATACGACCCTGGAAATTTCAAGAGTAATTGAATTATCTTGTAAAGGATTATTAACATGTGACAGGGAATTCTCCAACTTTACTTGAATTTCACGTCCTTTTTTATTGGGGGTTGGTTCAGGCGGTTACGACCTGCATTCGGGAGGTTCAGGGATCGCTCCCCGGCGACCACCTACTCTGGCTCATGGGTTTTTCGTGGTTTCCCCAGGTCGCCAGGCGAATGCTGGGGTGGTTCATCTTCTACCACGACTCTCCTGTACCCATCATCTTCCTTGTCAGATGTTTCAGGCTTGTAGCACCAGGCGACGGTGTTTGGCGGGTTGCGGCTTGGCGGTGGCTTGTGCTCTGTAAAATTTTCTTCCCTGGCGTCGCTGCGGTACCGCTCAGTTAGGCCTCTCAGCGTGGGGCTCCGATGGGGGAACCTGGAGGTTGGTGGACTTGTGGGCAGGAACCGTGCAGCGTCGGATGCGCTCTATCTGAAAACGTTAGGGACCCCGTCGGCATCAGGATCTTTTCGCCCTACTAGGGGTCACGTTGGAAGCACAATTGTCCGACTGGCCTGCTGTGGTGCTCTACTCCGTTCCGGATGCCCCTCCGTGATACCTACCTTTTACCTTTGTCGAATGTGCTAAGTAAATAAAGAGTATTGATTCTAAACGGCTGTGAACGTGGGAAAATGGGTCACCTTTTCATGTAATGCTGTTTGCTAGTACAGAGCAGCATATATAACTTGCTTGGAACCGCAACATTGGTGACCGCTTTCTTTAAGATAAGCTATGAATGAAGTTGCACAAAAGAACCAAAAGTCCAAACCAGGAACCGAATAGAAGCTCATGCAGATCAATTAATATTGCATCAGCATTTTCCAGAACAATGTAATGATCTGAATGATAGTTAAAGATCCGATGTGAACCTACTTATCAGGAACACCTCCTCTTTCGAATCTAAAAAGGGCATGGATTTATCCATAAGTCCATCTCGATACTTACAAATGGAGATAGAAATCCAAAACCACTCAGGACTTCGCATTAAATTTAAAGAGAATTGTGGATCACCCATTTCTAATTTGACTGAAATATACCCCTCAGAAGATTTCTGAAATTAACAATCTGCTTTAAAGCTGGTGTGCAATTTTGGCTTCACATATATTTGTGAGCAAACCTTTTCTGCCATAAAATGTTATTAATAATAAAAATCTGATGTGTTACACTCACATGACTTTCTCTACTAATGTACAAACTAGTTTTACAAACGCTTATTCTCCATATGCTTCATGTTAATCGAGATATCAATCTTATTGGTAATTTTCTTGTAGATGCAAGGGGAATTGGTAGGCTTTAAGCGATAGTCAAATCTTTTAAGAGCTGGTTGCTATGTGAAGTATTCCATTCTCTTTGCATTACCAGGACCAACAAAAAATAAATAAATAACTAATTTGAGAAAAAGTATAAGTATTGGAAAATTTAAGGGAGTAACAAGCAATATCTCGAAAATGGTTCACTAAACAAAACAAATGTATATGACATAAATTGTGTATTTTAACGCGATCTACATTTTTTGTGTAGTAAAATTTTGTCTATCTCTTATAGTTTTCCCAGAAAATTCTAGATATACATTTTATTTGCCATGAAAATATCTTAAGTATATGATATTTTAATCAAAATCGTTGGAGCCATTTTTGAGAAAATTAAAATTTTCGAAAAATATTCCATGTAAAGGGTAATCTGGTATGGGGTGGGGATTTTCTTGAAAACCTTCTTGTCGCATCTCTGAAAGATACTAAACCAAAATACCAAGTTTGGTGTTTATCCGACTGGTCATTTCTGAGTTATGCTGTTCACAGACAGACACACACACGTGCATGTTTCCAAAAATTCTTTTTTTGGATTCAGGGTGGCTCAAAACATGTATTTCCGGTGAAATCTCGGTAACGAATTTTTGGGTGGAATACAATTCTTCCCCTACTTACTATACGTAGTAGAGAAAGTAAAAAAAAATTGTAAAATGACATGATGATTTTTCAAGATAAAAGCTGAATAATAAGAATAAAACTACAACGGAATCCACGAGGACTAATTGTACAGATTATACGAGGATACCACACAATTTCAAATGATACAGCCCTAATAAAAGTTGTTATAGCTTGAACTGAATTTACCTGTGTCAAGAAAGGAATTAAAGTATTAAATCAATCTCTAGATCTTCAAATGGAAAATAATACAAACTTCTTAGAGATAGGCCACCCTCTTTATCTCCCAAAATTCAAGTTTTCAACCTCATCGCTTTACAACAGTTTGCAAGTGTATATCTACTGATGTTTCCCGAACTACAAGAGATGTGGATGATTTTGTAGGATGCGCTTTTGTTGTACACTCCAGCAACAATGAAATTCATTCTGTTACATATAAGTTGGCTCTGTTATGCTTCATATTCCGAGCTGAATTAATTGCCATTGCTGTTAACTTGATCCTTAGTAATGATTATACTGCAATTATATGAGGGCAGTCCCAGAAGTACCCGATCTGACGTGTATATAGCGGTTGTTGTTTCAAACAAATGACTACGGTAGAAAGTACCACCCTTATGAAGGTGAAGTTTGACGATGCTACGTTGTTTAGTAATTGTTTGGCACCCATCAATAGTAAACTCTCTCAGCGAATTTGTAAACATGGATAAAATTGGGCATCGTTATGTGATACAATACTTTCATTTGAAAGGTCTTAGTCCAACTAATATTAAAGCTGAGCAAGATTCTACTCAGGGGGAGTCTGCTCCTTCGTTTACAACAGTAAAATATTGGGTGGCAGAGCTTAAGCGAGGCCGTACGAGCTGCCAAGAAATTGTGAAGAAAATCCACAAAATGGTATTGGATGACCGTCGACTGAAAGTGCGGGAGCTAGCAGACATCGTAGGCATTTCAAAAAGTGCTGCACATCGCACACTAACTGAAAATTTAGGAAAGCTGCGCGCAAGATGGGGGCCGCGTTTATTCACTATGGAACAAAAGCAGCGTGGTGAGGATGTTTCAGTCGAGTGTTTGGCGATGTTTCGCTGCAATAAAGCGGAGTTTTTGCGTCGATTCATAACCATGGATGAAACATGGAGCCATCACTTCACACCTGAGACGAAGTAACAGTCAAAACAGTGGATTGAAAGGTGAGAATCGGCTCCAAAGAAGGCGAAGACAGTTCCATCTGCAGGCAAGGTCATGGCGTGTTTTTGGGGATGCGCGTGGGTTCATTTTCATTGATTATCTTCAAAAAGGAGAAGTAATCAATGGCGAGTACAATGCAAACTTATTGCAGCGTTTGAATGATGAAATCAAGCAAAAACGGCCGTGTTTATCGAAAAAGAAAGTTCTGTTTCATCAAGACAATGCATCAGTTCATACATCCATTATCGCCATGGCCAAATCAATGAGTTAAAGTTCGAATTGCTTCCTCATGCACCCTATTCGCCAGACTTAGCCCCCTCTTGACTATTTTCTGTTTTTAAAGTTGAAGAAATGGCTTGGTGGTAAAAGATTTGCCAACAGTGAAGAGGTAGAGTTTGCAATTGATGGCTATTTTGCAGAACTCTAAGGTTCTCACTATAAACAGGGTATCGAAGTTATTGAACATCGCTGGGAAAAGTGTATCGAGCTGAAAGGAGACTATGTAGAGAAATAAATATGCTTTTTCCCAAAATTGTTGTTCTCTTTGTTAGGTCCGGCACTTCTGGGACAGCCCTCGTTGTATACTGATTCTCAATCTGTTATTGACGCTATTACAGATAAATTTAATCTACATCCCATAGCCATAGCTATCAGAAAAAACATAACAAATTATAATAATTTTATATCCTTGTCATGGGTCAAGGGTCATGAAGGATTACTAGGCAGTGAAATAGCAGGTGAATTAGCAAAGGCAGCTGCGAACAGCCACAAAAATTCAGTTACTCAAAATGTCCAGCATCACGTATGAAGATGGAATATTGGAAGCTATTAATAGATACTTGGAACAGATACTGGATACATGACATTTTTATTTTTTCCGGACTTAAATACTTGCTTTAAATGCAAAAACTTCCAGCCAAATTTTGTAATGAGAGGCCATTGAAAATTTCAGGATTACTTCAAAAGGATGCACATCAATGTGAGAAGTACGCAGTAAACAGACAGTGAAACATTTATTATTTGACTGTCCGATTTTTTAAATTAAAAGATACGTCTTTATTTATCTTGCTATAAAAATCAATTTTTTTACACTGTGTATCATTTATTTAAAAAGCAACGTTGTTATAACAGTTTCTTATGTTTTAAACGACACATTCATGCCAAATTTTATAGTTATTGTTGTTTAGTGTTTAGTTTTTACTTTCTCTACTACGTATAGTAAGTAGGGGAAGTATTGTATTCCACCCAAAAATTCGATGCCGAGATTTCATCGGAAATATATGTTTTGAGACCCCCTGAATCAATAAAAAAAGCATTTTTGGTAACATGTCCGTGTGTGTGTGTCTGTGAACAGCATAACTCAGAAACGAACAGTTGGATAAACACCAAACTTGGTATTTAGGTTCAGTATCTTCCAGAAATGTGACGCGAAGGTTTTCAAGAAAATCCCCCCAACCCCAGATTACCCTTTACATGGAAAATTTTTCGAAAATTTTAATTTTCTCAGAAATGGCTCTTAACGATTATGATTAAAATATCATATATTTAAGATACTTTCATGACAAATAAAGTGTATATATTGAATTTTCTGGAAATGCCTCCAAAAGTGTTCTTCATTGTGAACGACTTTTGCATAACTGGTAAACCATAAGAGATAGACAAAATTTAGTTATTAACGTAAACTAACGTCTGTGGCTCGCATTCGGGAGGCTCCGGGCTCAAATGTCGTGGGCCGACCAATCTGATAGGCTTTTTCATGGGTTCCCTGTCACCAAATACCGGATTGGACCCAAAGTTCCACCTTAAGTCTAAATTAATATAAAAATGAAAAATAGGTGATAATAGCGAATGCAGTGCCATCTATCCACAAACAATGAAAGCAGGTAGACAGGGCGGTATCCTAATAAACATTCTTATCAATTTGTTAGCCCAAACTCAACATATAGTGCAAACAGGGAAGAAATTTTACTTTTTAAGGAATTTAAGAAGTATAAAAACTTAGTATTTTAATGCATGTAGTGAGGATCATATTTTTGCTGTAAAACCTGGTGGGTATAAAATTATTTATCATTTACTGTTAATAATATTTAATATTTCTCTTTCTGTACTACATATAGTAAGTAGGGGAAGTATTGCATTCCACCAAAAATTCTGTGTGTCCGCGGACAGCATAACTCGAAAACGAAAAGTCGTATAAATAGCAAACTTGTTATTCGAGTTCAGTATCTTCCGAGGATGGACTCGAAGGCTTTCAAGAAAATCCCCCACTCCAACTATCCTTTACATGGAACATTTTTCGAAAATTTTGATTTTCTAAAAGATGGCTAACGATTATTTATGACAAATAAATTTATAGCTTGAATTTTCTGGGAATAGCCTAGGAAGTCCTCTTCATTCGGAAGGAATTTCGTAAAACATTGTATAACTTGTAAACGTTAAGCGATAGACAAAAACGTACCAAATAACAAATGTGGATCTCTTTAAAACACAGAATTTACTTAAAATAAATGTTTTTGGCGAAGTCGTTTCTGAGATATCCATCATTAAAGGTTCGAATTGTTCAATACTTGTTATTTTAAAGTCGAATGGATTTTCGGTTGTTTCTCGCGATGTCATGGAAGCAGTATGGAATTTTAAGGCCAGCATATAGCGTCCAGTTCTTAAACATTTGACTATCGTTGTTCACTTTGTATCTATCAAAATGTGTAATGTAGCTGTTTTTGCAAAGGTTTATTTGGATTAAATGTAGTAAATAGAAAAATAAACTTAAGTAAGAATAGTTTGTATACCCACCAATAAAGATAAAGGGTAGAGAAAGTTATGTGAATGTATCACAACAGATTTTTTAAACTGTTATTAATAATACCTTTTACACAATGACACATTAAATGCAAATTTTATTCAAACACGCATAAGAATTATAGTGCTTATACAGAATACTTTTTTTAAATCTCACATGATTTTGTTTCATGCTTTAATAACATGTAGAAAGTGCCACTTCTAGATATTACTAGAACTATTAAAATAATATACTAAAATGCATTAAATTAACCGTTGGTTAAGCAAACAACTATATTGATTGGGTGAGAAGTAAATCATAATGCACCTGTATACCAGAGGGGGATGCCCATCCACCCCAAAGGTTATGGGGAAGAAACATTTTCAAACATTTTTACTTTTTTTGTCATTTGTTTTTTTGTTGTTGAGAATTTTTATATTGATACAATGGTTAAATTAAATTAAAAATGTGTTATGTGGATAAATTATTAAATATTTGTGTGTTCCATTGTATTATTTAAAGTTTTTTTTCTGAGGGCTCAATTTCAAATATTTAATTCCTTTTTATGCCGTTAGAAAGCTTCACAAAGGGGCCGTCTTATAGGTATTATAGTAGCTATTGTGATATCGGCACACACTAAAAACTTTAAGCAAATAATTGGCAAGTTAAACTTAATAAAAAATATCGTAATATTTACGGCAAAAAATTACAAATAAAAATATTTGGCAGGTGGTATATTTTATTACTTGGTATTTCATTGTATCCTATTGTACGAGTATCTGTCCAAATAGATCAATATAGTAAGTGCAGTAACACTATACATTATGAACAACTACATACCTATTATCATTTGATAACCACATTAAAAGATACAAACTGAGTTAACAATTACAGTATTGGATTAAAAATTGTAATGTCTATTTTGCCTGCGTTAACTTTACTTCAATATTTTTGTATTCCCAACATTTTGAATTCTTCCCCAAAAATGTTACTGATGGCGCAGCTTGCGCCATGATGCTTCCCCCCTCCTTTTCTATTTACTCATTCACTCGGACAAAAAAATAGCGTGGAAAGTTAAAACTTTACACATATAGGTTATAGGGAAAATACCGCCCAGAAATTACATATCTAAAGATAAAGGTAAGTATCCCGCACGCAGGCCAGTTGGCCCCATTATGCTTCCAACATGACCCCTAGGAGAGGGCGCAGCAGGACGGGGTCCCTAACGTTTCCAGATAGAACGCATCTGCTACCACACGGTCCCAGTCCACAAGCCACCAATCTCCAGGGTCCCCCGGAGTGGAGCCCCTCGCTGAGGAGAGTCCTGAGTGGTACTGCAGCGGCACGGAACAGAGCGCAAGCCACCGCCCAACTGCAACCCGCCGAACACCGTCACCTGGTCCTACAACCCTGAAACAGATAATGGCTACAGGAAATGAGAGGAAGGAGAGTCGAGGTAGAAGATGAACCTCTCCAGCATTCGCCTGAAGACCCGGGGAAACCACGAAAAACCCATGGGCCAGAGTGGGCGGCCGCCGGGGATCGATTCCGGGACCTCCCTAATTCAGACCACAGACGTAACCGCCTAAGCCATTCCGCTCGGTAATCATACCGTAATAAGGGAGACAAGAACCATTAAACTTAGGGTAGAAACTAACCCTCTTTAAGTAATAGTTTTCATCCAGAGTCAAATGGGGCAACTAATATACTGATTTGTGGCTAAACATCCTTTAAAACCTTGATAGGAGCTCAAATTCCCATGACGTCTTACATTAGTTTTATTAAGGGGAATTAAAAATAAAAAAACGAACTCAAAGTTTAGAAATTAAGCATTTGACACCGATGATATATCAAGAAATACACAAAGAGTACTTTCAGCTTTTCTTTTCTGTTGAGGATAAAGGGGGATTGGAACGTTCAGTTTCAGACCACCTAAACAAACGAATTGGAAATTAAATGTGTGATTTTTTGTTATATAAGTCGTACATCCGTCAAGTTGCATGTTAGAAGGACAAATGACTGTTTTGGTTAAACGCAATGCAGTGGGAAATTCGCTAGCGCTTACGTTATCTGGGATTTTCCTCTCTTTTTTCAGGAAACAGAGCGCGATTTTGTTACATGTTGCTTCCGCCTATTGAGGACTGCATAGTGTGGAACAATAATAATAATAATACATTTCATCTGCTGTTATAAGCAATGTGCGAAACTCAGTACAGTCCTCCTATATTTTGATATTCAGTGTTACATATACAATTTGTTACTTGATTTGGGCTAACTCGAGCAGTGGTTAAGCTAATTCTATGCAAGTAGCTAGTGTTCGATTCTTCGTAAACTCTGTTACTGTCCATGGATACAGCATGTAGTAAACATCTACTCGTATTAGTGTTGTTACTGTAAACCGCATTCACAGTTCTGGGTAGGTGCAACGCATCTTCTTATTAGTCCTAATGGAACCAGTTTGCGTTTTGATAAGTTTGTGAAGTGCTTTTACATTACAGTTTTATCTTTAAATCTTTGGTGTATGCAACCCCTACTAATGATGTACATACTCGTACACTACAGAAAGGCGTCATCAATGTCTGCCAGAGCATCCGTGACCAACCTGGAGTGGTGAGAGCACGTCAGGTTTCCTAAGACGTAGGACAGAAGCATGTCTTACTATGAATGGGCACCATATTGAACACCACCTTTAGCGATGGTTCTCAAATGCAGGTCGTATGTAATTGCAAGCAGATTACATTACAAGCTATGCTGTTTCACATTAACAGAGTAATGTGTTCTCATTTGTTTACTGCATTCTGCAGGTCATACGTTAGAGCCAAGAGCTTGCAGCGAAAATTTAAAAGTGCTCAAAGCTCTTAAGTTATGATTTTAGAGCCCATGTTTACTGAACACCTTTTTCTTGTTTTGGTCCATACACCTTTCAGAATATGGAATACTCTTTAACATTTTGTATATTTCACTCAGGTCTCGTTGCAAACCATACTCTTAACCTTGTCCTAGATGTGTTTCTCGCCTATATAAAGAAACATATGAGTAGTGATTTTATTACTACTCTGTATTCGCTCTTAGGTTGATCCGCGGCAAAACAAACCCACGTGGTCAGTGCACCGTGGTACACCACGGTAGCATTGCCCCCAGGAAAGTAGTCCCATGCCAATCCTTAAATTTATCCTTAAATAGTATACAAATACCTAAGGTTTTATTTAACGCTGATTTATACCGAGAAACAGAGAAACAGAGTCCCATGACATCCGGGTAGGCGCAGAATATTGTTTACAGCCAGAAACCAGCAGTTGTGTTTAGTATCATGGCGGACGATGAATTTGCTCCTGTGTTTTCGCCGAATTACGTAAAGCATTAGCCGCGCAAACCATTGACTAGTGGTGAAAAACAATAGTATTGAATCTTTATTATAAGTTATGTGAGAAATATTCAACACTTTCCGCGAAAGAAATGGTGAAATTAACTTCCGGGTTCACTGGTGTTTCGAATACAAGTATAAACAGTGCTTGTGCAGAAAAATCTGAAACGAGGAAAGTAGTTACACCCGGGAAAAAATAAAGCATATGAAATACGCGATGCAAGAATGTAGTGATTTTGAGAAGAATGCAATTTCTTTTTTAAAATGAGCCGCCAACAGTTAATAAAGTGCCGCTTTCAGAGCGCGAATAAATTAGGTTATCGCATACCTGTTACTTCATTTTTCGAGAATTTATTTTAGAATTAACTATTATTATATGTGCAAACGTTTATTTTGTTGCAACTATCAATCTTATCACCTTTAGCCCTTAACAGAATATGCTAGTTACCGTTTCAGTTGTCGAAATAAGGACTCTGTTCTTTTTTTGCACTACGTGCCGCTTGTAGTCGCCACATGGTCTGAAAGTGTGACAGTATTTTTAGTGCGAATGGTGGAAGGATACATTATAGCGGTGCACTGGTCACTTGGGGTTTGTTTTGACGCGGATCAACCTAAGAGTGAATACATAACTACACGACACGCAAAAAGTCGTGTATGTGATATATATACATACATACACATACAAGAGTAAATACAGTATAAATATAAATAGCCGTTATCACACACTTCATTAAAGCTTCTTAACAGCATTCCTATGCATATAAGAAATCTTTAACACGCATTCAAGAGCAAGGTCAGGCGTCATTGATGGCGAATCCTATAATATAGTCGTATTGATGATTTTTATAGTGTAAATGTGTGTACACTAATATGCAATTTACTGATGACGTCATGGACACTTGTATTCTAAAGGCTAATAAAATTATCTATCTATAAAGAAACACAAGGAACATGCTTTGAAGCTGATATGTGACCGTCTGCTAAATGAGTCAGAGCGATAAGGCATATCTTCGTGAGTGAAATAATTGTCACCTGTTTGAAGGTTGCCTTATCTGTTTGGATTGATGTTTTCATTATCAACGCATCAGATGCGACTTCAGATAATACATGCACTGTTTACTGAGTTGTTTGTTTCTATCCTATAATCAGGCTTTCTCGTTTAAAATTTGTGAAGGATAGCAAGAGAAAGATAAAGTAGTACACTAATTAGGTATGTATCAGTATTTCTTCAGCTTTTAAAAAGCATAACAAGAACTTGAAATGTTACGACAAATGTATAACAGCATTCAATTTGTAATAGGTAATGAATATCTTTGGTAGTTAAAGAAATATTCTGAATTCCTTTCCCACAGTCCCAACTAATAATTTCCAAAGATACCTACGCTACCGTGCAGGGTAAATAAAGTTGTCCATAAACAGATCTTAGATATATTAAGGATACCTTTCTGTGAAAAGGGGCCAAAATTACTCAAATAAAAAAAGAATATTGATGTTAGTGTTGTTAATCACTAAATTCTACTTTAGTTTAATGTAGCGTTTATAGTTGTACACTCGCTTCCATTAATGCCGTCACAGCAGCTTCAGGAGGCATTCTATTGGCCTTCACAGGTGGAGTATGTATAGCAAAGAAGAGGTGTGTGTATGTGTTTACATTTTTGCGCATACAATGACACCCTGTTTTACGTGCACAATTCTTATAACTTTAGGCATTAGCTTTACTCGTTATTATTATGACTAAATAATGCCCTTTTTGTACCACAAAAAAGCATTTTAATAGCAACATAATGTAAAACTGAAACAAATTATACTTTTTCTCTCAAAGAGGACATATTTACTAAACATTCTTGGAATCATCTGTGCAATCTAAATATACAACTATAAAACAATGTTTTGCACAATTTATCCTTGAAAAATCTGATGTGTTACACTCACATGACTTTCTCTACTCTTGTACAAACTACTTTTACAAACGCTTATTCTCCGTATGCTTCATGTTAATCGAGATGTTAATCTTATTGCTAATTTTCTTGTAGATGCAAGGGGAATTGCTAGGCTTTAAGCGATAGTCAAATATTTTAAGAGCTGGTTGCTATGTGGAGCATTCCATTCTCTTTGCATTACCAGGACAAAAAGAAAAAAAATGAATAACGAATTTGAGAAAAAGTATAAGTATTGGAAAATTTAAGGGAATGACAAGCAATATCTCGAAAATTGTTCACTCAGTAAAAAAAATGTATATGACATAAATTGTGTATTTTAACGCGATCTACATTTTTTGTGTAGTAAAATTTTGTCTATGTCTTATGGTTTACCAGTTATGCAAAAGTCGTTCACAATGAAGAATGCTTTTGGAGACATTCCCGGAAAATTCGAATATAACCCAATTTTATTGCTATAATATATACGTCATATTCGGTAAACTATATACATATACATACTTATCTGTAGTTTCTAAACATGAACAATCAATTATAACAAAATATTAATTGGCATTTAGTAAACGAATTTCATCTGCGTATGCTTTACGGGGAGTGCCCACTTTCTGACGAGTATGAAGACCGTCTTTTCCAATTTCCTGGAATATTTTATCCAGTAATTTACTATAAAAACACTTTTATGCACTGCCGTTGCAATTGCTGTAACAGTGCGACCAACCTCCCACATACCCACGATACATCCACGAGAAATTTCGCCAGTATACGGCATGACTGGTGCTGAGACAATAAACATGTTTTGGTTTCAATAACACCAGAAAAATCAAAGGCATCAACCTCCCCTCCTTTCCCCTTATTGCTGTGTTATCAAGCCACCACGCTCTGCGATAGGTAAGCCGAAGGACACGCCTCAAAAGACCCCAGAAAACGATACAAAATCCGCCGAAGAATCCAAAATGTTTGGCTCTCGGTGTAGAACCTATTAAAGCATGCCCTAGAGCGATTTATATAACTGCTTGTAAGCCTAGCTTCCCATAAAATTGTGGTAAAATGCAATAAGCTTTGCCAACATTAAAGTGAGCAAACCATTCAGGAGAAGCCTCAGAAATCTTCAGATACTAAATTAGTTACAGAGGAGCAGAAAAAGACGAAGGGGAACTGTATACGAGGTGTGATCGAAAAGTTTCCGGAATGACGTCATAAATATTACACAACAGTTTGTTTTGTCTAATCTACACTGTCACCCTCGAAGTAGTTCATACACTTGTCCCAGCGCTTCTGCCACTGCTGAAAACACCTCTGGAAGTCCTCTTCTTTCAACATGTTCAGAGCCTTCTGCGATTCGCGATGGATGACATCAATGTCCTCAAAACGGTGTCCTCGGAGCCGCATTTTAAGTCGCGGGAAAAGAAAGTCCACTGGTGCCAAATCTGGAGAATAGGCGGGATAGGGAACAGTATTCATCCTATTTTTATCAAAAAATTGGCGAACAGAAAGGGCTTTGTGCGCGGTCGCATTGTCATGATGCAGGAACATGTCCAGATTGTCTTTCAAAGTGCTTTGAACACTTCCAAAGGAGAATCCTAATGAGTCAGAAAGTTCTCTTATTGTAATGTGCCTATCATTTAAGACCATTTCCCTCACGTGATTGACATTTTCATCAGTTTTGCTGGAACAAGGTCGCCCCGAACGATCTACATCTTTAACTGATGTCACGCCACTTTTATATTTCGAAGCCACTCAAATGCTTGAGTTTTTCCCATAACTTCCTCCCCATAAGCTGTTCTTAACATTTCATAGGCTTCTGTTGCAGTTTTACCGAGTTTAAAGAAAAATGTGATGTTCGTTCTTTGTTCTTCGTAATCTGACATTTTTGCTACGCAGAAAAATCGCTGCACATGCAAAACACGTGTTCACTTCAGAGCGTCATCACTGCATGGTCACAGGAAGTCACGTGAACTCTCATTTTTATCGGGAAGGAACGCTGCATGTACAGCCTGGGTAAGAATTAAAGAAATCTTAGCGTCAGCATTGTTGTGAAGCAATTCCGGAAACTTTGTGATCACACCTCGTATGTACTAGTTTCTTTTTAATCTCCCTTTTCTCGATTTTTCATGTCACCGGATTCTCAATTTCAAATTGTTCCATACGATGTACATATCTTTATAAATCAGTGACATTTTGTATTGAAGTTGCCCGCGTTCTAGGTGGGTAGTTCTGAAATAAGAATCCCTCAACTTGTGACTAGATTGCTTGCCGGTGTATTCTTCCTTCTTTGGCTGGCTAGCGTTGAGCAATATTGGTTCTCTGCAATGTCTACACAGGGTGGGGTGTAAATTACCTTTGGCTCTAATGAAACATCGACCGTAATAAATGTTAACTTTATTATTCAGTTATTGCTACGCATTCTGGAACGCGCGCCACCACTGCGTTAATCATTCGAGGCAAACAACTCGATCGTCACAACTGTAATACTATGAATTTACTAACGACTAACAAAGCCCCATTTTCGTTGAGCGATCGTTCGTAGCGTGCATAGTCGCAGCATTCCTTATGCGAGTACAACGTAGACGTGGGACGATTCATGAACGGATCGCTCATATGAATGACTACAAGGAAAGAATCGCATGAATCGTGTCAGTCTTAGCGTGAATCGTCGTTCAAAAGGAATCGCAAGAGTTACGATCACGACATTCTCGATTCATTCACGCTTGCGCTTTGTTTACTACCCTTGGCTTTAGATGCCCAGCCGAGCCCGGGCGAATACTGCCGAGTGAGTACGATGATGTGCAGGGAAATTACCACGCATTTTGCTAATTAGTACAGAATCATCGAGGAAATGAATGAATTGTGCAGGTTGAAAGAATCGTTAGAATTTATAATATGAGTTAGTAGACTAATGCGATTCTTTGTGATGCTGATGGCATAACCTAAGAGGACCGAGTTCAGCTGAGAAAGAGTAATCCATAAAAACAACAGTGTAAACTGTAAAGCGCAGTAAAATTAATCGTAAACATTGCCAACGGTGAAATGAGGTTGCAGCACGTGGTATAGGTAAACAATAGAAGTAATGTTCAATATTTTACTGAAATATCTAATACACAGTATTGCATGATTACGGTGTAGTAGCAGGTATTATATACAGTAGCAAAATGGAGGGATGTGTTACACTCACATGACTTTCTCTACTCTTGTACAAACTATTTTTACAAACGCTTATTCTGCATATGCTTCATGTTAATCGAGATATCGAGGTCAATCTTATTGGTAAGTTTCATGTAGATGCAAGGGAAATATGGTAGGTTTTAAGCGATAGTCAAATATTTTAACGCTGGTTGCTATGTGGCGCATTCCATTCTCTTTGCATGTCCAGGACATAACAAAAATGAACAACGAATTTGAGAAAAAGTATAAAGTATTGGAAAATTTAAGGGAATAACAAGCAATATCTCGAAAACGGTTCACTCAACAAAAGAAATGTATATGACATAAATTGTGTATTTTAACGCGATCTACATTTTTTGTGTAGTAAAATTTTGTCTATCTCTTATGGTTTACCAGCTATGCAAAAGTCGTTCACAATGAAGAATACTTTTGGAGACATTCCCAGAAAATTCGAGATATACATTTCATTTCTCATGACAATATCTTAAACATATGATATTTTAATCAAAATCGTTAGAGCCATTTTTGAGAAAATTAAAATTTTCGAAAAATGTTCCATGTAAAGGGTAGTCTGGGGTGAGGGGATTTTCTTGAAAACCTTCGTGTCGCATCTCTGGAAGATACTAAACCTAAATACCAAGTTTGGTGTTTATCCGACTGTTCGTTTCTGAGTTATGCTGTTCACACACACACACACACACACACACACACACACACACACAGACACACACACGGACATGTTTCCAAAAATGCTTTTTTTGGATTCGGGGAGTCTCAAAACATGTATTTCCGGTGAAATCTCGGTATCGAATTTTTGGGTGGAGTACAATACTTCCCCTACTTACTATACGTAGTAGAGAAAGTAAAAATGAATACCGAATTTGAGAAAAAGTATAAGTATTGGCAAATTTAAGGGAATAACAAGCAATATCTCGAAAACGGTTAACTCAACAAAAATGTATATGACATAAATTGTGTATTTTAACGCGCTCTACATTTTTTGTGCAGTAAACTTTTGTCTATCTCTTATGGTTTACCAGTTATGCAAAAGTCGTTCAGAATGAGGAACACTTTTGGAGACATTCCCAGAAAAATCGAGATATACATTTCATTTGTCATGAAAATACCTTAAACGTATGATATTTTAATCAAAATCGTTAGCGATTTTTGAGAAAATTAAAATTTTCGAAAAATGTTCCATGTAAAGGGTAATCTGGGGTAGGGGGATTTTTTTGAAAACCTTCGTGTCGCATCTCTGGAAGATACTGAACCTAAATACCAAGTTTGGTGTTTATCCGACTTCGTTTCTGAGTTATGCTGTTCACAGACAGACACACGGACATGTTTCCAAAAATGCTTTTTTTTGGATTCAGGGGATCTCAAAACATGTATTTCCGGTGAAATCTCGGTATCGAATTTTTGGGTGGAATACAATACTTCCCCTACTTACTATACGTAGTAGAGAAAGTAAAAACATTAATTTATATACTATAATCTATATTAAAAGTATAGGAACATGCATCGATATAACTAAGCTTATGCTCATGCATAAAAGATTCCTTGAACTTTATGAAATGAAATCGATACTAGCACGATCTTATATAAGCGATAAATAATAGTAATAGTAATAATAATAATAATAATGATAATAATAAATACTTTGCATAATACCGTCAGGCAAGAGAACCATTCATGAACGAATCATGCACTAGGTCAGGCCAGCGAACAGTGGGTAAGGGGACGATTCATGAATCGTGAACGAATCGTATGAATCGATTACTGCAAAAGCATCGCTCGACCCAAACCTAGTACAGAGTTCAGAGAAGTGAAGTTACTTACGATTTATAAATCTCATCATATCCGATTTCATCCCTATTCCCCATATGTCACGTGATTACTTTGCTCGCTTTTTAATCTGTAACTGTTTCCTGTTTTTGTATTCGCCACTTCATATTCCTTACTTTGAACTTGTTGGCTAAGAGGGCTTTTCGTCGAGTTCCTAACTTTCTCTTTCTATGGCACTAGTTAAAATTAGTTGAATCTAAGCTGTATCACGTAAGTAGTTTTATGACTATAATCCCCTTACTTGTCGTAGATGGCACGCACTTCCAACATAGAAAGGAATCGCAGAATTCCGAGCGCTTTGGATATCACTTTCTCGCTTTTGTGTTTCAATGCCGCCTATCCCAAGGAGGGAGCAGGCGTACGGCACCATTCCTTTCTCCAACACAATTACTTTATATCTGGTTAACTTACTTTCAGTATTTACCGAGCCATGTTGGACTGTATCAGTATTATACTTCCTATAAATAACAGGATAAATAAATGATGAGATGCAGTTGTTTTTAACGTGCTTGTTTGTGAAATTATTAAAACCTAATACTACTGTGTAAGCACAAAATTATGTGTGTCATATTTAACGTTTATTTTTTTCCAAACTATTTGGATAATTATACATTTATCTCTAGAATTTATTAACTACTATTAAAGAGGTCAATTATAAAATGTAAGTTTTTCAAAAAATAATTGCATCGTATGGATCAATTTTTCAAAAACGTAAAAAAAAAGTTAACATTAAACAAGTAGTTTGTCCGGAGATAATTAAATTTGGTATTAATGTTATGCATTATACACTAATTGCTGTATTTAAGTTTCAAGTGGATCGAACTGAAATTGTGGATTTTAGAAATTTCACACAGGGGTATCCTTGAAGTTTGTTTGATGGATGTTATTTTGATTTTCCAAGAAAAAGAGTACTGCCCAACTCTATTGCTAGACTGAATTGCATTATTTTATTGTAAATATATATATTATTAAATACTTGTGTGGCTGTGTGGGAACGGAGGGAATAAAACAGGCGAATCGCGCAGATGGCGTGCCAAGGTAAACTTCATGCTGAGAAAGCTTAATACTTGTAAAAAAAACCAATATTTCGAAATCGCCTAATGCTACGAACATTGACATAAGTTATCTATTTTAATCCGCCTTTATAAATTTCCTATAGTAAGTTTTTGTGTATTTCTTTTGCTTTCTCGCGTTTTAATGCTAAGGCTGTACTTTTATTTTGCTTTACACACGTTGAAACTCGGTTGGCATATGGTGTTTGCTTCTATAGGTGAGGGTACATGATTCGGGAGATATTTGACAGAAAACTCATTATACGATGTAATACGGGTACTGAGAACAGAGAATCCTGTAAGAAATATTTAATTGGTTTATATATAGATTAATTACGGATTGAATATTTTTAAATTAATGGAGTTATATTTATTAACATACATTACTTTCTTAAAAAATCTGATGTGTTACACTCACATGACTTTCTCTACTCTTGTACAAACTATTTTCACAAACGCTTATTCTCCATATGCTTCATGTTAATGGAGATGTTAATCTTATTGCTAATTTTCTTGTAGATGCAAGGGGAATTGGTAGGCGTTAAGCGATAGTCAAATATTTTAAGAGCTGGTTGCTATGTGAAGTATTCCACTCTCTTTGCATTACCAGGACCAACAAAAAAAAAAATAATAATAACGAATTCCCATTTGAGAAAAAGTATAAGTATTGGAAAATTTAAGGAAATAACAAGGAATATCTCGAAAATGGTTCACTCAATAAAAAAATGTGTATGACATAAATTGTGTATTTTAACGCGATCTATATTTTTGTGTAGTAAAACTTTGTCTATCTCTTATGGTTTACCAGTTATGCAAAAGTCGTTCACAATGAAGAATACTTTTGGAGACATTCCCAGAAAATTCGAGATATACATTTCATTCGTCATGAAAATATCTTATTTATATATATGATATGTTAATAAAAATCGTTAAGAGCCATTTTTGAGAAAATTAAAAATTTTCGAAAAATGTAACATGTAAAGGGTAATCTGGGGTGGGGGAATTTTCTTGAAAACCTTCGTGTCGCATCTCTGGAAGATACTGAACCTAAATACCAAGTTTGGTGTTTATCCGACTTTTCGTTTCTGAGTTATGCTGTTCTCACACACACACACACACACACACACACACACACACACACACACACACGGACATGTTTCCAAAAATGTTTTTTTTGATTCAGGGGGTCTCAAAACATATATTTCCGGTGAAATCTCGGTATCGAATTTTTGTGTGGAATACAATACTTCTACTTACTATACGTAGTAGAGAAAGTAAAAATGTCGATTTCATACTATGAGACCCGTATTGGATATAATTTTAACATCCCTATGCATCACTCGGCTAAATTCTATAAATCTCCTATGGTCAGTGGTTTGAAATTGTTCAATTCCTTGCGTACAACTAATTCTAAGTACTTTAAAACTAATCTTAAGATAATGTTAAATTAAAATGTTCCATTATGATTTGCATGCATAAATTTAAAGTTATAGTTTTACATGACTTATCTTATGGCTTCTAAGTTCGAAAAGTTAAATATATATCTATAAAATTTCACATTATTAGAGTTAAATCAAGCTTGGTATTTTATTTGCATTGCCATTCTCTGAAACATATATATTAATATGATATTTTATTTTGTAGAATAAAAAGAATATCTATTCAAAACTGTAAAAGGAACTTTTTATTTCCTGAGCTTTACTTAGGCATTCAAGTGGTAGAGAAAGTAAAAATGAATGTATTAATGAAGCTGGGAAAATCAGCTGAGTTTCCTGAATTGTCATGATCTATATTCAAAAACCTCTTGACATTTATATTTGAAATGCCAGGCCAGAATTGTCTCCTATGCTAACGTGCTGGTGTACAGAACAGACATCTGTTGACTCCGAAGGAGGTCTTTTTTGTTCACTGCCCAGTCTACTTAATTTTGTTTTATTGTATACACTACACTTTCTTTTTAAGATTTCGATGTATATATGCCTTCTTAAGCTTCTTTCAGATGTGTCTTACCCTGGAAAGGTAAATACGAGTATTAAGTCCTAGAGAGATAGACTGGGTCGTATTACTATCTCTACTACGTATAGTAAGTAGGGGAAGTATTGTATTCCACCCAAAATTCGATACCGAGATTTAACCGGAAATACATGTTTTGAGACCCCCTGAATCCAAAAAAAGCTATTTTGGAAACATGTCCGTGTATGTGTGTCTGTGAACAGCATAACTCAGAAACGAACAGTCGGATAAACACCAAACTTGGTATTTAGCTTCACTATCTTCCAGAGATGCGACATGAAGGTTTTCAAGAAAATCCCCCCCCCCACTCCAGACTACCCTTTACATGGAACATTTTTCGAAATTTTTAATTTTCTCAAAAATAGCTCTAACGATTTTGATTAAAATATCATGTGTTTAAGATATTTTTATGACAAATAAAATGTATATCTTGAATTTTCTGGGAATGTCTCCAAAAGTATTCATTGTGAACGACTTTTGCATAACTGGTAAACCATAAGAGATAGACAAAGTTTTTTGTTGAGTGAACCATTCTCAAGATATTGCTTGTTATTTCCTTAAATTTTTCAATACTTATTTTCTCAAATGGGAATTCGTTATTCATTTTTTTGTCTTGGATATGCAAAGAGTATTAATCTGTGGCAAAGGGAATGGTGCTGCACCTAGCAACCAGCTATTAAGAGATATGTATGTGCCTAGAGGCTACTGTATTTCTATAGTGCCCTTGTAAATATATATTCCCCTTACATCTACAAGAAAATTAACAATAAGATACTCTGCAAAGGTTTATCTCGGTTAACATGAAGTAGATGGAGAATAAGCTTTTGTAAAAATAGTTTGTACAAGAGTAGAGAAAGTCATGTGAGTGTAACACATCAGATTCTTTTTATTATCTCTACCACGTATGTACATAGTAGCTAGAGAAGGTATTGCATTCCATAAAAAATTCAATACCGAGATTTAATCGGAAGAACCTTGAATTAATTTAAAAAAAAAGAATTTTAGAAAAAGTCGAGTGAACACCAAACTTGGTATTTAGGTTCAGTACCTTTCAAAAATGCGAAACAAAGATTTTCAAGAAAATCCACTACCGCAAACTACGCTTTAAATAGAATTTTTTTTGAAATTTTTTATTTTATAAAAAATAGCGCTAACGATTTTGAGTAAAATACCGTGTATTAAAGATATTTGCATGATAAATAAAATCTATATCTTAAATTTTCTGGGAATAACCTGTGCAGTCCTCTTCATTCGGAAGGAATTTTCTATAATCTCGTATAACTTGTAAATGATTTAAACAAAAAATGTGGATCTCTTTAAAACAACCAATTTATTTTCAAATAACTTTTTTGTGCCAGCAGCCATTTCCGAATTATCCGTTATCAATGGTTGGAATTGTTTATTAGCCCTTATCTCAAAGTCCTGTCGATTTTCTGTTATTTCTCGCGATTACATGGAAAGAGCATGGAATTTTAAGCCAGCATATAGCGTTCAGTTCTTCAACATCTGACTATCGCTGTTCTCTTTGTATCTATAACGAAATGTGTAATGCAGCGCTTAGCGAATACGTTTATCTCGATTAAATCGAAGAAGATAGGAAAATAAACTTTCGTAAGAATAATTTGTATACCCATTAATAAACGATAGAGAAAGAGAAGGTCATGTGAATGTAGCACATCATTCAGCGTTAAAATAGATCGAAGAAATTCTGGAAAACAATTTTTTTTCGCTTCTGGGGTCATGTTATGTGCTTAACACGCATGGATAACGTATTTTTTTATGGTCGTTGGTTTGTTCTCCAAAATTGAGTCTTTTACATATTTACTTGACTTCAACAATGAAATGTAAAACATTACTGCCAGTTGCAGTAATTATCAAGGATACTCGTGTTCACCCATAATACTGTGGCAGTGAATATTAAAATTTAAAAAATGAATCCTAGAATATAAGACTTATTTCTACACGAGAAACAGTGATTTCTAAACCAGGATATGCCTGTGGTATAATCTGAACTGTAAAAATTGTGATTTTATTGGGACAAACTCTGTAGCTCTTACCAATGGTAACTGTACACGTATTTGTTTATCTGGATGTTACTGTAGAAAAGAAGATAAGCCAAACTATGAAAACATACAAAAAATCGCCAACATTGTGTATTGCGGAAATATTTTAGCGGTTTTGTGCCTTTTGATGCTGTATAAATTTAGCTGTGATTACATAAAGACCTTAATACTTTCGCCGAGACATTGGCAACTCTCCAATATCCGCGGCTATCCTTTCGTCTGCCTCTGTTAATGACCGCAGTCTGTGTTTATATCTCAAACTTTTAAAAGTCTGATTTATAATAAGAAGCGGTCGAATTTTATGAAGACTACAATAAAATTGTAGATAGTCGATCGTCAAATGATAATGTTTGTAGACACAGAATTCATCAAAGTTATTTTGTAACTGATGAATGCTTAAAAAAATCTGATGTGTTACACTCACATTACTTGTACAAACTATTTCTACAAACGCTTATTCTCCATATGCTTGATGTTATTCGAGATGTTAATCTTATTGCTAATTTTCTTGTAGGTGCAAGGGGAATTGGTAGGCTTTAAGCGATAGTCAAATATTTTAAGAGCTGGTTGCTATGTGGAGTATTCCATTCTCTTTGCATGTCCAGGACATAAAAAAAATGAATAACGAATTTGAGAAAAAGTATAAGTATTGGAAAATTTAAGGGAATAACAAGCAATATCTCGAAAATGGTTCACCCAAAAAAAAATGTATATGGCATAAATTGTGTATTTGAACGCGATCTACATTTTTGTTTAGTAAAATTTCGTCTATCTCTTATGGTTTACCAGTTATGCAAAAGTCGTTCATAATTAAGAATACTTTTGGAGACATTCCCAGAAAATTCGAGATATACATTTAATGTGTCATGAAAATATCCTAAACATATAATGTTTTAATCAAAATCGTTAGAGCCGTTTTTGAGAAAATTAAAATTTTCGAAAAATGTTCCATGTACAGGGTAATCTGGAGTGGGGGATTTTCTTTAAAACCTTCGTTTCGCATCTCTGGAAGATACTGGACCTAAATACCAAGTTTGGTGTTTATCCAACTGTTCGTTTCTGAGTTATGCTGTTCACAGACCCACACACACGGAATGTTTCCAAAAATGCCTCAAAACATGTATTTCCGGTGAAATCTCGGTATCGAATTTTTGGGTGGAATACAATACTTCCCCTACTTACTATACGTAGTAGAGAAAGTAAAAAAGTACTAAATGAAGTTTTTTCACATTAAAGGTTTTTAAATGAATCCAATCAATGTCAAATATAGAGTAAAAGGTTGACCTTTCCTACTTGAGCTTTTAACGGATTAAAGTAGAAAATAGACTGTAAGCGCTCATGGGAGCATACTTTTAAGTTTAAAACGGCCTGTGAGTAATTCCATACGGCCCATTTCTGCCGGACCAATTTATCCGCACCATAGAGGCTGCCCACCTGAGACATGGACTAGGTTCACTATATTCTTGTACACATTGACATAGATAAATAAATAAGCAATCTATCGTGCTGATAGTAAATATTTTATAGTAAACTAAAGTATCTAATCACAGAAGTTTTTATTACATAATCATAATTATGTTACAATTGTCTGTAACTATGTGAATATGGGTTTTCTAGTTACTTTCTCTACTACGTATAGTAAATAGATGCATTCCATTCCACCTAAAAATTCGATACCGAGATTTCACCGGAAATACATGTTTTGAGGCACCCTGAATTCAAATAATACATGTCCCTGTGTGTGTGTATCCGACTATGAACAGCATAACCCAAAAACAAAAAGTCTGATAAACACCAAACTTGGTATTCGAGTTCAGTACGATTCAAAGATGCGACACGAAGATTTTCTAAAATAAACGGCTAACGATTTTGATTCAAATACCATATATTCATTATATTTGCATGACAAAAAGTATATCTTGAATTTTTGGGAATGGCCTGCGAAGTCTTCTTCATTCGGAAGGAATGCTATGTAACTGGTAGACGTTAAGCATAGATGAAAACGCACTACATAAATGCAGATCTCTTTAAACACAGTTTATTTCAAATACTTTTTTTTTGCATCAGCAATTTCCGAGGTATCCGTATTAATGGTTCGAATCGTTCAATAGTTAGTCAGTCTTTTAAAGTTCTGTCGATCTTTAGGACGTATATATTGTCATTGATATGTTGTAACTTATAACAGGTTTTAAAGAAAAATGCAAGCGACGCGCTTATGAATAAAATACGATCGACCTTTATTTTTTTTTAAAAAGAAAAGAAAGCTGCATAACAAGTTAAACAAGAAATTCACTCTCACTAGAAGAGAACCCATGAAAGCTCCATAAACAGAGACTACTGTAAAGCTACCTACAAATAATCTGACGCTAGATCCAGGAAAAAAAAAAAAGTCGCGTAACTGCTCTCGTAAACAGATTCGATTACGTGCGGTGGCTGCAGATAAGTTGGCGGCAGAACTTGTCTTATACCCACTTCACCTACTGTCTGTGACTCAGGAGTTTAGCTTTGTCCTTGAGGTTGACGTAAGCGAACCTGAGAGAGGGTTGTGTTATTCTTTCCTATCGCTTTATTGTTTACACCCTGTTCCAAAGGTACTTATCCTTTCTTTCCGCGACAACAAATATTAGGCGAAGTAACATCAATATTACATTATTACCGCATCAAACAAAACAATTATGATCATAATTTCAATAAGTGAACTTGTAAAGCGTGAATACATGTAAAACAGTATATTTACGACACTATATATGTGGAATATTATTTTACTAACCTCATTAATCCAAAGGGTATGCAAGATCGATGCAGATGATTTGGAGTCCGAGTCATCGGATGATATCCCTTCTTGCTCATCAGAAGAACTGTCGTTTGCATTTGAAATAATAATCTGATCGATCACATCAGAAACCACACGATCCATGGACAGTAACCATCTTTTAATTTTCTAACATGCCGGTGATATCCTACCCACTGTTCTGCAGGTACCGCAGAGATTCCTTCGTTGGTTAAACTCAATAAACGAAATAACGAAAATTCCCCAGTAAGGCTGCGCTCCCTTATGAAGTGCTTTACTGTCGCCCATGCAACCTCAATGGGATTAAGATCGCAATTGTAAGGCGGCAGATACAGAGTGGAGTGTCCATGTGCATTAAGGATGCGGTCAATCTTAAATACCTTTTCTCTTGGTCAATGCGTGTTTCCTGCACTACCATCAGTAAGCACCCCTGTGATCCCATCAGCTTGCCAACATTTCTTGAATGTTAAATTATTGTCCATCCACATTTCATCCAAATAAACGATATCCCTGCCTTGACTTCGGTATTCCCCTAGCTCAGCCAAGTATTTGCATCTCCATTCAACAATTCTTGGCTTTTCGATTAAGATTGTTCGCTTTCCTCGGCACTTGCGCCATCTAAATCCCAATTTCCGAATAACTCTCCTTAACTCTCCCCCCAAGGAAATTGTATCTTACTTCTAACTACAGGAGTAACTTTCTGCATGTCGGAACTATCTTTTTATTGACGTAGAAGTCCATTATTGTCCGCTTAATGAGCACATGTCGAAATCGCCTATATTTATATTTCGTTCTGGATTTGGAGGTCTTGTCTTGCCTGCAGTGCGTAAAGGGCTTCCTTTTGTTCTCTTCGCAATTTCTTGTCTTATATTCTTAATTGTTCCCACAGACACTCCGCACTAATTGCCTGTTCTCTCATCCCTCGCGAAATCGGTAGAATTAGTTGTTTCTGCTCTGCTTCCTTTTTGCATTGCTCGTTTACATGGTTTATTATTTCGCGAGCCTGGCTATGAATGGTTTTCCCTTTTTCCGAAAGTTAGCCATTTCACTAATGAATTATATTAATTTGACACTCGCGATACAACGCGTTTTAACACTGTAGCATCCTCTGACACTGCCTGCAGTAAGACTGCACTTATTGAGAATATTTTTGAACTGTTGGTGTTGCACTATCTACACCTTACGCAAGAAGCTCCCAGTCCACTGCACGCTTGCAGTTCAAGGACAAAGTCAATCTCCTGAGTCACTGACAGTAGTTACAGGATTGTAGGTAGGTGCTAATTACCGGCGAAGGGATAAAAACAATATGAGAAAATAAAATGAAAGTAGCCGTTTTGTACCACATATATTTCACTGTAATAAATGTGCAACATCAATAAATCCCCAAGGGACATCTTTCTGAAACCTAACTCGCTGGTCACTGTAAGTAATATCTGAGTTTGTATTGTAAAAGGTTAAATAGAAATTTGGAAAAATGAATTAAATTATGATCAGCAGTTTAGCTATATCCTTTGTTGATGTAGGCGAGTTGAATATTTCTATATTTTAAAATAGATAAAATAGAAATTATTAAGCCCAGTGTACTGTGAGAATAGGGTGTCTCTCGGAAGGTTCGAGTTGGAATAGTGAGTTGCCTAAAAAATGAAGAAGTTAGTTGCTGGAGTTCTTTATTTATTGTAACTCCACGTATCGACGCCAATTTGAAGGAGTTGTATTATATTTCAACTGTTGGGGAACCGAACTTGTAGTAGTTGCAATCGCACGTATAGAAAACAGTTTCCGGTAGCCTTCGCCCCAAATGTACTTTCAGGTGGCCTTTGCCCCAAGTTTAAAAATAATAACTTTGTAATTTGGCTGTTTCTTTCGATATTATATTTGTTTGCCTCGGCTGCGTCAGTATTATTGTTAGAGACATGGAACTCTTGGCAGGGCGTGATGCGACAAGAATGTAGGCTTACGCAGATTTTAAGTTTTAATTCACTCCTTTTTATTAATCCCTGATACAAATTAAATAGCAGTTCACTGATATAGAGAGCAGTGAGATTCTTTTTATTAATTACACCTTTTACAACGTAAGACTATTTTTGTCTCACACGAATACATATTAAATCTCTCGAGGACGCATCTTGCATCCGGTTACTATCACTGTCTGCAGGCAACTGACTAGATTTCAACCGTCTAAACTTGTAAATTTCTGTATTTCAAGTCTCTGATTGGCTATTTTTACTCCAATAGAATACCTGCATTTAACTAAAGCTTTTTCTGGTTGTCGATTGGCTATTTTTTATAAACTGTCACTAAAATTACATTAATGCTTCCAAGAATCACAAATGTATTATTACACATGGATACAATAGTATAAACATATGCAATGACTGTTACATACATTTTACAAATTATTACATACACATACTGCATCAAGGCGGGCCGTTATTGAATTTACACATTATATAACCAGACTGAAATCATTCAAGTGATAAAAATACTGCCTCAAAAAGTTAATTGACTACTATGGTTCTTAGCGTCCCATTCTATATTGGGCGTGAAGGACCAGAAATTTTGCTGAGGTCAGGCTTGGGGTTCTTTTACGTGCCGCAAATCTACAAGGGACCACCAGCTTTACTTCCCTTCCAAAAGAAGCCATGTTAAGTATTTTTACGCCCGAAAATATCCATCGCCCTCCGCGGGTTTGAAATCGCGACCAGATAAGTAAATTGCCTGGGCAGTTGCGCGCGCGTGTGTCCGTGTCTGAGAACAGCATAACTCAAAAACAAAAATTCGAATAAATACCGAACTTGGTATTTGAGTTTATATCTTCCAAGGATGCAACCCGAAGATTTACAAGAAATTCCTGCTACCCCCCACTACCCTTTACATGGAACACGAATCATTTTGATTAAAATAACATATATAAAGATATTTGTTTACATGAACAAATAAAATTTGAATTTTCTGGGAATGGCCTAGGAAGTCCTCTTCATTCGGAAGGAGTTTTGTATAATCTTACATAAGTGGTAAATACTTACCGATAGACGAAAACATATCACAGAAAATGTAGATCCCTTTAAAACACACAGTTTACTTAAAATAATTTTTTTGTGGCATAAACTGTTTCTGAGATATCAGTTATTAAAGTTTCGAATTGTTTCTTGCGATTGCATGGATTTTAAGGCCAGCGTGTAGCGTCCAGTTCTTAAACATTTGACTATCGCTGTTCTCTTAATGAAATGTGTAATGTAGCTATTTTTTCAAAGGTTTATTTGAATTAAATGCAGTAAATATAAAAATAAGCTTTAGTAGCAATAGTTTGTGTACCCACTAATAAAGATAAAGGGTAGAGTAAGCTATGTATCACTTCAAGAGTTTTAAACTTCCTTTTCTCAGATTTTTAATTGGTCGGCGCATTCTCTTTTCAACTTGTTCCACACTACGTACTTTAGGATATAAATCAATGCAATTTTGTGTACCTTGTAAATAACATATTCTCCATATGCTTCATGTTAATCGAGATGATAATCTTATTGGTAATTTTCTTGTAGATGCAAGGGGAATATGGTAGGCTTTAAGCGATAGTCCAATATTTTAAGAGCTGGTAGCTATGTGGAGCATCCATTCTCTTTGCATGTCCAGGACGTAACAAAAATGAATAAGGAATTTTAGAAAAAGTATAAGTATTGGAAAATTTAAGGGAATAACAAACAATATTTCGAAAATGTTTCACTCAGCAACAAAAATGTATATGACATAAATTTTGTATTTTAACGCGATCTACTTTTTTTGTGTAGTAACATTTTGTCTATCTCTTATAGTTTACCAGTTATGCAAAAGTCGTTCACAATGAAGAATACTTTTGAAAACATTCCCAGAAAACTCGAGATATACATTTCATTTGTCATGAAAATATCTTAAACATATGATATTTTAATCAAAATCGTTAGAGCCATTTTTGAGAAGATTGTAATTTTCGAAAAATGTTCCATGTAAAGGGTAATCTGGGGTGGAGGTATTTTCTTGAAAACATTCGTGTCGCATCTTTGGAAGATAGTGAACCTAAATACCAAGTTTGGTGTTTATCCGACTGTTCGTTTCTGAGTTATGCTGTTCACAGACACACACACGACATGTTTCCAAAAATGCTTTTTTTTTTATTCAGGGGGTCTCAAAACATGTATTTCCGGTGAAATCTCGGTATCGAATTTTTGGGTGGAATACAATACCTCCCCTACTTAGTTATGTTACTAAACAATAATTATTAGAATTAATTGTTCTTCCACACAAGCCGTGTGTAGAATAAGGTTGGAAAGCTAGAATCAGTCGACCGAAAAATTTAATGTTATAGCCGGAATTTGAATCACGGATCTTCCAGTTACCGTCCGGTTGCTCTAACCAACTGAACTGCCATGGCAACATGGCGTATGGTATTAAATTCTCCAGCTGACTCGCATTTGTCCCGGTAAACCACAATGACATCTCAAATTGTCGAGATGACATACCCCAATGGCGACTTACAGTGTTGTAAGTACTTTAAATCCCGGGCTTCATAGTTTAACCTCTAGAAGGTCAATTAATGGGACTAATTGTTCTTCCATACAAGCCGTGTGTGTAGGACAGGGTTGGAAAGGTAGAAACAGACGACTGAAAAATTCAATGCCATAGCCGGGATGTGAACAGACTCGGTAGGTTAGAGCAACCACACGGAAACCGTAGTTCAAATCCCGATTAAGGCATTGAATTTTGCAGTCGTCTGATTCTACCTTTCCAATAATATTCAATATGCAACTTTTTAGAAAACCTTAAGTCTCATTTATTTTCTCTCAAGCTAGTAGGATAATTAAAAATCTGACGTGTTACACTCGCATGGCTTTCTGTATTCTTGTACAAACTATTTTTACAAACCTTATTCTCCATCTACTTCATGTTAATCGAGATAAACATCTGCAGAAACATCTTATTAAAAGGTATTGGAAAAAAAGAATTGTATATGGATAAATTGTGTGCTTTAAAGCTCTACAATTTTATGTAGTAAAAATTGTAGTATTTTATTTTGCGGTTTACCAGTTATGCAAATGTCATTCAGAAAGGACTTTCGGGGACATTCCCAGAAAATCATTTTATTTTTCATGAAAGTATCCTAAATATATAATATTCTTATCGAAATCGTTAGCGCCATTTTTGAGAAAATTAAAATTTTCGCTCTTGAAAATGTTCGTGTCGCATCTTTGAAAGATATTGAACATAAATACGAAGTTTGGAATTTTCCGACCGTTTTTGAGTTATGTTCAGAGACACACCGAGCGTTTTCTAAAAGTGCTTTTTTTGTTTTTATTCAGGGTGCCTCAAAACGTGTATTCCCGGTGAAATCTCTATCGAATTTTTGTGTGGAATGCAATACTTCCCCTACTTACTATACATAATAGAGAAAGTAAAAAGCAAATTTTCTTTCGTCAGGCAAGATATTTATTATATTTATTATTATTATATCATCCTTATAGCGGCTGAAGTTGTATTAATTTGTTCATAATCATAACTATTATGCAACAGATGGTATTTCAAAGTTTCAGGGCTGATTAAAATTTTGTGAACACCCAAAATAAGTATATGCTTAAGACACGCTATTGGTTGTGTACAGTGTATTTCAAACAATGCGTGCAAATCGTAACATGAGGCAGTATTTTTGACACTTGAATAATTTCAGTTGAATTATATAATATGTAAATTTCATAACAGCCCGCCTTGAAGCAATATGTATGTAATAATTTATAAAAATGTATGTAACAGTCATTGCATATGCTTGTATTATTGTAAACATGTTCAATAATGTTATGTGAATGCATTAGGTAATTTAATAATGTAGGAGCTGTGAGAATAATAAGTTTAACGTTGCTAACAATCAGGTAACAATGAGGTAACCTTGAGGCAATAATGAGTTTGAGAGTTTAAATGTTACTAGTCATTATTAGAGCAACAATAATGGAAATTTTGTGACAGTTTAAAATTAACCAATCAACAGCCAGAAAAAGCTTTAATTAAATGCAGGTATTCTATTGGACTAGGATTAGCCAATCAGAGTCTTGAAATACAGAAGCTTACGGGTTTACGGGTTTGGACGGTTGAAATATGTTCAGTTGCTGGCAGACCTTGGTAGTGACCGGATGGAAGATGTGTTTTCTAGAGAAACATTACGTATTCGTGTGAAACGAAATTATGTATACGTGTTAACAAAGTGCAAGATATTAAATTAAAGAATCTCACAGCTCTTAATATCAGTGTAGTGCTATTTAGTTTGTGTCAAGGATAAATAAAAAAAACCAACTTATACTTAAAATCTGTGTAAGCCTAAATTTTTGTCGCACCACGCCCTGTCTAAGAGATACGCGACTCTAAAACAATACTGAAGCAGCCGAGGCAAACATAAACATAAATAATATCTATAGAAGCAGTTTAATAACAAAGTTAATTACTACTTTTTAAACTTGAAGCGTAACAACAAAAAATACATCATCTCCAAATCGGCTTCACATACGTAGTAGCATATTACGTAACAAACAATCTTCTTCAAATTGACGCCCAAAGCGTGGTACAAATACTGCAAACTACTACAACAACAATAAACAACTCCAACGTAAAGACAATCATAACTACTTCAAACAATGTAAGAACAAAACAATCCCAGACACATGCACTATGCAACAATATGCTTCACCAAACTTGACCATTGTTTCTTTGATCTTCCTGGATCTCTTCCAATAACATTCTTGGTGGAAATCTAGGACAGCGAATTAAATGGGTTAAAATAACCTGAACGGCAGTTCTAGGGAGAAGAAGCTTTAAAAAAAATTGTGGATTTTTTTTCTTACGAAATTTGAGGCAAACACTTCATACCAAATTCTGAAAAAATTACTAAATTTCCCGTTCTTGGCTTCAAAACTTCCAATGGATCTGAACGACTACAGGAACGCTTTTAGTGTTAACGCAGCACAAGATCATACTTCATATAGTTGAACAAGTTCAGAATGAATGAGTTTTAAAAACTCTCCCCGAGTCTACAAAGCAATGAATCACAAAGCAGCATCCTTGCCAAGAAACTGAGTGGACTACGCCAGCTGATCACCGGAAATTGCCCCTTCAGCTATTTCTGTTGAACACTTTGATTATTTAACAAAGGACAAGGAAAAAACATGAAAGTTCCGGAAGCTGAAATGCAGAACCTCCGCTGGATATTTAAAGCCCGTCGTTAAGGTATCCCACTACGTCACCGGATTTCTTAATCTAACAACCACATCCTGTTTTTCAAATTCAAGTGCCCAAGGTTGAACTTTAGAGCCAGCGTAATGCTATGATTTACTCCTATTTGCTTTACTGTGTATACTCGTTACAAGTCTCTAGTGTTCTCTCAAATACGTCACGCAGAGCTTCGTTTCCTGCGTTTCGGAACCAATTTGATTTCCAACTTAGAATCCATGTGTAAAATTTCCAAAATCCACAATTTTAGATTAATTTGAAATTTTAATACACCAAATAATGTTTAATATATACTATATAGGCCAAATTTCATGACCATTTTAAAATTAATTCCAATATATAGTTTCTTTCATTTTGTTTTTATTTTGAAAAATTCCCCCACGTACTTTTATTACTAAAAATTAATATTTTATAATTACAAAAATTCGATACCGAAATTTCACCGAAAATACATGTTTTGAGGCCCCCTTTTGAGGCTCGAGGGAGGCCTGTAAGCACTGTTAGAAAAAGTTCTATGTGTATGTTTTTTTTTCAAAGAAACGCACAATTTATGTTATAAATTTTTACTTTCTCTACTACGTATAGTAAGTAGGGGAAGTATTGTATTCCACCCAAAAATTCGATACCGAGATTTCACCGGAAATACATGTTTTGAGAACCCTGAATCCAAAAAAAAAGCATTTTTGGAAACATGTCCGTGTGTGTGTCTGTGTGTGTTTCTGTCTGTGAACAGCACAACTCAGAAACGAACAGTCGGATAAACACCAAACTTGGTATTTAGGTTCAGTATCTTCCAAGGATGCGACACGAAGGTTTTCAAGAAAACCCCCCCCCCACTCCAGATTACCCTTTACATGGAAGATTTTTCGAAAAGTTTAATTTTCTCAAAAATGGTTCTAAGATTTTGATTAAAATATCATATGTTTAAGATATTTTTATGACAAATAAAATGTATATCTTGAATTTCCTGGGAATGTCTCCAAAAGTATTCTTCATTGTGAACGACTTTTGCGTAACTGGTAAACCATAAGAGATAGACAACATTTTACTACACAGAAAATGTAGATCGCGTTAAAATACACAATTTATGTCATATACATTTTTGTTGTTGAGTGAACCATTTTCGAGGTATTACTTGTTATTCCCTTAAATTTTTCAATGCTTATTTTCTCAAATGGGAATTCGTTATTCATTTTTTTGTCTTGGATATGCAAAGAGTATTAATCTGTGGGAAAGGGAATGGTGCTGCACCTAGCAACCAGCTATTAAGAGATATGTATATGCTTAAAGGCTCCTGTTTTTCTATATTGCCCTTGTAAATATATATTCCCCTTACATCTACAAGAAAATTAGCAATAAGATAGAGTCTGCAAATGTTTATCTCGATTAACATGAAGTAGATGGAGAATAAGCGTTTGTAAAAATAATTTGTACAAGAGTAGAGAAAGTCATGCGAGTGTAACACATCAGATTTTTTTTATTTGTTTGTGAAGAGAGCCATTTGAGTAATTCCTTGTTGTTTGAATTTTCCAATAGTTATACTTTTTCTCAAATGGGAATTCGTTTTTCGTTTTTTTATGCCCTGGACATACAAAGAGAATGGAATGCTCCACATAGCAACCAGCTCTTAAAATATTTGACTATCGCTTAAAGCCTAGCAATTCCCCTTGCATCTACAAGAAAATTAGCAATAAGATTAACATCTCGATTTACATGAAGCATATGGAGAATAAGCGTTTGTAAAAAATAGTTTGTACAAGAGTAGAGAAAGTCTTGCGAGTGTAACACATCAGATTTTTTTAAATACCAAACTTGGCTATGGCATTGACTTTTTCGGTCTAATGCTGCCTTTCCAACCTTATCCAACAGATAACTTTATGAAAGAATAGTTATCACTTGGTATTTTAAGTTCAACCTCCAAGGATGCTACACATTTTTAAGACAGTCTCCCTAAACTCCTTTACATGGATAAATTTTGCCTATTTTTTACTTCCCCATAAACGTCTCTTATCGATTTTCATTACAAATAAAAAATATATCTTGAATTTTCTGAGAATAACCTGCGAAGTTTTTTTCACTTTGAATGTGTTTTATATAACTGGAAAACCTCAAGATATAAGCAAATATATTACTAAACAATACAAGCACATCTGAAGAATACAACTTATGCCAAATAGCATCTTTACATTCTCTACTACGTACAGTAAGTAGGGGAAGTATTGTATTCCACCCAAAAATTCAATACCGAGATTTCACCGGAAATACAGGTTTTGAGGCTCTTTGAATTTAAAGAAAAAGCTTTTTTTAGAATAGTTGTGAACAGCATGACTCAAAACAGAAATGTCTGAGAAATACGAAACTTGGTAAGTAGGTCCAGTGTCTTTCAAAGTAGGGACATGAAGATTTTTAAGAAAATCCCCACTACCCTTTACAGGAACATTTTCGAAAATTTTGATTTTTTTAAAAAATAACTAGCAATTTTGATTAAAAATATATCATATATTTAAGATAATTTCATGGCAAATGAAATGTATATCTTGAATTGTCTAGGAATATCCACCAAAGTCCTCTTCATTCTGAATGGCTTTTATATAAATGGTAAACCGTAAGAGATAAATAACATTTTACTACACCAAAAAATGCAGTTCTCGTTAAAACACACAATTATATATTTGTGGAGTGAGCTATTTCCGAGATATTCCTTGTTATTTGTTTTAATTTTCCAATACTTTTACTTTTTCTCAAATGGGAATTCGTTATTGGCTTTTTTATGTCCTGGACATACAAAGAGAATGGAATGCTCCACATAGCAACCAGCTCTTAAAATATTTGACTATCGCTTAAGGCCTAGCATATTCCCCTTGCATCTACAAGAAAATTAACGTGAAGTAGATGGAGAATAAGCGTTTGTAAAACTAGTTGATACAAGAATAGAGAAAGTGAATGCAACGCATCAGTTTACTTTTTACTTTCTCTACTACGTATAGTAAGTAGGGGAAGTATTGTATTCCACCCAAAAATTCGATACCGAGATTTCACCGGATTGCATATTTTGAGACCCCCTGAATCCAAAAAAAGCATTTTTGGAAACATGTCCATGTGTATGTGTGTGTCTGTCTGTCTGTCTGTGAACAGCATAACTCAGAAACGAACAGACGGATAAACACCAAACTTGGTATTTATGTTCAGTATCTTCCAAGGATGCGACACGAAGGTTTTCAAGAAAATCCCCCACCTCAGATTACCCTTTACATGTAAGATTTTTCGAAAATTTTAATTTTCTCAATAATGACTAACGATTTTGATTAAAATATCATATGTTTAAGATATTTTCATGACAAATAAAATGTATATCTTGAATTTCCTGGAAATGTCTCCAAAAGTATTCTTCATTGTGAACGACTTATGCATAACTGGTAAACCATAAGAGATAGAGAAAATTTTACTACACAAAAAATGTAGATCGCGTTAAAATACTCAATTTATGTCGTATACATTTTTTGTTGTTGAGTGAACCATTTTCGAGATATTGCTTGTTATTCTCTTAAATTTTTCAATACTTATTTTCTCAAATGGGAATTTGTTATTCATTTTTTAGTCTTGGATATGCAAAGAGTATTAATCTGTGGCAAAGGGAATGGTGCTGCACCTAGCAACCAGCTATTAAGAGATATGTGCTTAAAGGCTACTGTATTTCCAAATTACCCTTGTAAATATATATTCCCCTTACAGCTACAAGAAAATTAGCAATAAGATAGTCTGCAAATGTTTATCTCGATTAACATTAAGTAGAGAAAGAGTAGAGAAAGTCATGTGAGAGTGTAACACATCAGATTTTTTTTCTCTCGTGATCGTGCAAAGAGCATTGAATTTCTAGCCCATCATAAGCGCTTTTTAAAAATCTGACTATCGCATGCTTCTTATACATATAATGAATGCGCAAATCTGCAATGAAAGACGTGTTTGTGTATTGCGCCTGTCTGTAATCATGGCCGGAATAAAGAACATTTTGCGTTGCTCTTTTTATGCTATAAAAGCTTCCCCTGCGTTCGCCACTATGCCAGGGAAAACAAGTTATCAACGCAGTGCGATACAGAATAAATTATTCTGATTTAGCGAACCATTAAACATGATACGAAGATACCGAGTTAATAAATATATTGATACCAGCGCCTCGCCGATAACCTCTCGCCTTATCTCGCAGTTAAATGTGGGATAACGGCTATATTTCCGGAGAGATAATAGTTTTATGGAGCTCTCGCTGGTAGTAGGAGGAGATAAACAAAGACATAGGAAATGTATTCGTCAAGAAAGAGCATTTAAACATAGAGAATCAAAAGCCATTCTCTAGTTAAGCTGAATAATCGTTCTACAACTGTCGCTTATAACTTTAGTGCTCAAGGTGGGAGCTAGGTTGCTGTAGTTTTCTCTACCGCCTACCCAAGGCAGAGGAAGTATTTTATTCTACCGAAAAATTGTATATCGAAATTTCATCGGAAATACATATTTTGGGGCACCTTAATACAAGCAGAATTTTAGTGAAAGAAAAACATACCTCAAAACAAAAGGTTAAGTAAGCACCATTTAAATAGGTATCGTAACATAAGATTTTCGTCATCTCAGACAACCGTTAAATTGGACAAGGTTTGTTATTGTTGTTTCATCAAAAATAAAAACATTATTATATTATATTAAATTAAGTCTTTCAATAAAATGTAACTGAGCAGGATAGCTCAAGCTGTAACTTTTGTGGCCAGCATTCGGGATATACCAGCGACGACCAACCTGACCGAAGGGATCTTTCGCGGTCGTTAAGGGAGCGCTGGGTTGCATAATTTGATCCACGAATTTTACTATCACCTCTTTCATCACTACATTGCATTTCCTTCTTCATCGCCATTGGCTGATCACTCATCCTGGATATACTATAATCCAGAGTTTGCTTGTTTTTCGACAAAATTAAACTTGAGTATTTTTATGGACGCTGTTTAACTGCTGTGGACCTTAGCGTTCCATTCTATATTGGGTGTGAAAGACCGGTAATTTTGCTCAGAGGCCTCTTTATCAGGCTTGAGGTTCTTTTACGTGCCGTAAATCTAATACACGGGACCACCGGCTTTACTTCCCTTCCGAAGAAAGCCATGCTAAGGATTTTTACGCCCGAAAAAATCCATTGCCCTCCGCCTGGTTTGAACCCACGACCTCGGGAACTAGAGGCTAGCATGATAACCACTACACCACGAAGGTTCACTTGTTTTTTGACAGGCTTACTGACCCAAGGCATTGGCTTTTAAGTCCTTAGGGCTGTAAGAAGGAGGGTAATCTGAAGTAGGAGGAAGAATAACAAGTATATTTAGAATTTTCTGCACATAATCGGTGAAGTCTCCTTCATCCGTATTGAATTTTATATAACCGAAAACCATCACAGTGAAGGAACAGTCGCAACGAAACCGGCTGTTGTGAAGGGAAGGGGAGGGATGTATCTTTAACGATACCTGACGTCACCTGTACTCCGTGTCATAACCCGATTACTATGTTTACTTACTAAAACCCATCTGCCTGGTTGTGTATCTCTGGGAGTCTCCGACAGTTTGCCCTACCCTACTAATCTTTAAACATATCAAATGCCCCGTGGTACTGTAATGCCCCCAGTTCGCCTAGCATCCTTTAACCATTATCACTTTGTTCTACTACAAATCACAATCATTTATAATTGGCGCAACAGTTCTAGACAGGTGAAAATCATAATGACAGCTATGAAGCGAGTTACTTACCAGTTCAGGAGGTGACCGGTCGTCTGCATGCTGCAGGAGTGCGTGGGACAGTCATTGTTAAATATCCGCGCACCGGTTATGCACTGCGCTGCACTGATAAACTTAGTTATATACAGTACATTTAAATCCACGCTGTAAAAAGCGCTTAATATAAAAACCTGTTAATCATCTGGTAGGTAGGTGGTTTGTCAATTTGATTGTTAATGGTAAGAAGGATTGTCGATAACCAGAACGGACCCAGCAGGCATATTAGGTATCAACATGATGTTGATTCACTTCATGTAATTATCTGTATTGATTTCTTAATAGAAATCTCCTGTTTTTTGTTGTAACTTGTAAAAGAAGGGAATTTGGAACGATCCTTTGGCAGCAGGTGCTTGAAAACCTAATTCGCTATCGTCACTCAACTTTTAGAAGTTGTATGACTGCTGTGTATGTATGACTCATCTTCATACACTATAGTTTGACCCTCTAATTTATACCTCTGAGTTAGGCACTCCTCCAGCTGAGATCATGCGTCGTGCTTTTCTGTTAGAACTCTTCAGTTTGATTTCGTTTGCTTCCACTTGAACCCTAAATCTTTTATAATTTTTCTGAGATTTGTAGCACCACCTTGAAAATTTATGCTGTCTTTCAGCTTAATGAGCAATCTACTTATTGTTGGCACAGTTTTTTCTTCCACATAGAAATTGTGAATCGTACGCCGAATGACGTATTTGTCGAAATCGTCTATTTTTGTAATACGTTTAGGGACCTTATGATTCTTCCCAGGTGTGTCAAATGGTACTCCTTCATCCACATTTTCTTATCTTTGAGAACTCTGGAAACGGAACTCGGTGAAACACCAGTTGCTATGGCTACTCTTTCTTTCACTCTCTTAAGGCTTTTGTGGAACTCGGGTGAACATCTCTGCTTCTTGCTTCATGAAGTCGAAGACATTTGCAATTATTTCCCTGCTTTGAGTATGTATTACCTTACCACTTAACTTTGAAAACGAAAGAGCCATGGTTATAAATATAACAAATATAAAATAAGCAATATTTAGGTCCTGCTCTATTTGAAATTACAACCAAATGATGCGGACACTTTCTATGCAGACTGTATGTGTTACGCACTGTGAGTAAGCAAAGGTATTATATCGCTTTCGTTGATTAAGCTCAACATAAACCATTCCTATGCTCGGCAGCTGGGGTGGCAATCAGAGGTCAGTTTCCAGAAGTTTTGCGCCAGCTATACCATATTTTTATGCATGCGCTTCATGAATACTTTCTTAGGACATTGTCGACAGACAAACACCTTCGTGACCTCGACATATGGACAGATTCAACTGTAGGTCCTGACTCATTTGCAGTCGAATTAGTCGTGCACTGTAGAGACAATTTTCCAAAACAGTGATTTAGTTTCACAAATTCATCAAGTTTACCAATGCTTTAAGCGGAAATCTTTGACTAGAAAGAAGTACGAAAACAGGAAGAAGTTATCATTCGGCGGAAACTTTATCACTGTGACCTGTTTTATCTAAAACATATTTATTAGATCTTTGTTATCTAATCTTTTTGGTAACCAAACCGACATTTGAGCTTAAACCGGCAATAGGAAACTAGCTCAGTGCCGTAAATATAAGGGGTAATTCCATAGTTAAAATAGAACAGTATTTTCTGTTGACATTGTAACCATTTCGGTATAATAAAATTAATTTCTGATTTATATGTTACTGCAAAATATCAATGCACTCAGATTGCACTAGTGGATTAAAGCAGGAATGGAACAAAAATTACCTTTGGGTCGTATGTGCCTCGAAGCATTTTGTGGTAAACTCGCCAGAGAATGTTGTGTAAATTGTTTGGATTTTTAAAATTAGTTTTGGCATCACTGAAGCTATCTATAATCACAGTGTTGGTGTTAGCATCTGAAAAAATGTTGTATTTCTCTCCTTAGATAATATTTTTTAGTCGTACATGTCTACATAAAAGGAGAATTAAAGTTGAAAAATTCAAGTCACAGATGGAATTAGAACTAGGGTCTTCATTTCTCCATGCCAACATTCTTACCCTGCCCGCCTCCCTAAATCGAAACGAAATCTTTCATCCATCGTAGTGCAGTATTTTGGACATAGTCGCAAACTGCGCAGCAATTTAGGTTGCCTAAGATAGCATTGGGTCTGCTTTTTCAATCGAAACGTTACCGCTTTATACGAGTATGTACCGCGTAGAGACCTACTCTAAACGCGAAAGCTGCATATACGTACACTGGCGTGGACAAAAAGTGGTCCATTCTCCTAGATCGAATACTGTTTTTCCCTCTATTAGGTTTCCACCTTCATAAATTAAATTAAATTGAGTTTTATTTATGAACGGTGTTTATCTACTATAGTTCTTAGCGTCCCATTCTACATTGGGCGTGAAAGGCAGGAAGTTCTTTTACGTGCCGTAAATCTACGACACGGGACCACCGGCCTTACTTCCCTTCCGAAGGAAGTTATCAATCCCCTCTGCGGGGAACTAGAGGTACCTCTAGATCACAAAGAATGACTTTCACCTTCAGGCAATCAACCTTTGACTCTAGCCACCGGTATCAGTTCTCAAATGTGACTGGCCTGGAAAACAATTCAGTGACAAAAACGAAACAATGAACAATGTTATAATCGATGTGAAATGAAGGGGTGTGTTGCATACGGCCTCTATGAAAGAGTTTCGCTACGAGTGGTATGCAAAGAAAGACATAACATGCTTTTAACATGTTTTAACATAATATACATTCTAGAGGAAGGTGAGAAGAATTATTTGCATGTGTCGTTAAACTGGATGACAGCTATGGCATTTATATGATAGTTTTCTTAAGCGACATTATTTGTACATTTTTATTGTATTGTATTTTCTTTTTGCGTCCAAATTCAATGAAGTCATTAAGCCAAACGGTATTTCTGCTAGTGAACCTTGCCCCGCAGACATGTATACTTTCGCGCTGCGTTTTCTGTTTCCTTCCCCTATCCCCTGGTTGGCTAATGTACACCTTCGAATGGTGACAAACAAGGTGTGTACAGTGTAAGGATAAGCAATGAAAGTTATATAAAAACATTGTCGTGATACTTTGTCGCAGTAATCGGCTCGTGTCATCTTATTTGCTGGGCGCCTGTTATTGTTTTATTATTTTAAGATTTGGGTTCTTTGTCCTCCGGCTAGCTATTACTCAGTCGAGCAAATATCTCTGAGCAGGGCGTGTAAACGGAAATGAGTTGTTACTAAAAGATAACACTGATAAAAGAATTTGTTTTCACTCTTTTATTGCCGTCACACTTAATTAATAGTTCACATCTTTAATCTTTATACACGCCTGACTGAAACTGTTATATTTCCGATTGTAATTACTGTCGTATTAGTTGCAGCGTACTTCACATTTTGTAACTAACTTTACGACGCGAGAGATTCTTCCAAACTGTATGACGTGCACCTCACGAGAGATTCTTCAAGACTGCGCGACGTGTATCTCGCGAATGACTTTTCAAGACTGCGTGAAACATGCTTATGGCTCCAGAATTTATACTCCTTCACCTCGAAATGCCTAAACATTATAATAGAGCTGCTATTGGTTACTAAATCGCGCCAACATTAGCGTCTGTTTTGTCAGCCAATCACAATTACTAACACATATGCTCTAGGGAAGATATTCCCTCCATTTCTAAAGAAAGGCACGCTACCCTGACGTCATTTGTTTGTCTCTTCTTAGTGATAAACAACTCACCCCATCGGTTCATTGTTACCCACTTCTATTGTCAGTTTCACTGAGGTGTAAACTTATTTCCTAACAATGCTTATGGCTAACAAACATCTAAAATAATTGTCATACAATAATGTTAATTTACAGTACAATCACTCTGGCATTCACAGTGTTGTGACATAAAATACTGCCACAACTTGCACGTGCTTTCGTCAATCTGAGAGGCAGGTTTAAACCGAAAGATCCTCCCTTCTATTTGTTGATAAGAATTTACATGAATTCCAGATACATTTACTCGGTTACATAATATATTTAATGTATACAGTTATGAAAATTATTTTCGAATATAATGACGTAAATGATCATGCTAAATAAGGAACTATTTTGTATCGCATAACAACCTATTCTACGACAGTATACAATGAGAGGTGACTAGTGCACGTGACCGTTAAGAGATACAGGGCAACATTATATGGAACAGCTGCGTTCTATTATGGCTCAATTTTACACAGCAGTAGACGCCAGATTTGTATGCATTAAAAAATAAAAAATATGCATGGATTTATGTTGCCAAATTCTTTTAAACATGCTCTATAATTTCTAAGATATGCACGGAAATTGTTAGCTTGAAGCTTATATCTACTTTTTGGTATTTACAGTGCGCATGCCTCCTTGGACATCACTCCGGTCGTTGTAATTTGATTAGCAGTATACAATAATCAGTTTCGCCAGAAACTCGGTGTAAAATAGGCTGTATGCTAAGAAGGAACCTTCCACAACTACAGCTGTTATTGAGCAACATTTGAAAGTACTTAGAACTCTGGGAAAATTAGGAAAGCACTATGTTTTCATCTTCAAGTTATTTATCCTCGAAACACAAAACGTCGTCAGGATTTCTTTCTGAAACACTGCACAATGAATTTACCGCTTACTTTTCCTGCATTCTAAGGTTTACTGTGAACCTTCATATGGATGTGTCTATAGCAGGGACTGGACTATTTTATCGATAATGTGATTAAAGGAAAATATCACGCAAGAAATTAACATAGCTTTGGAAGACGAACTGGTGTATGTGAATAGTTTTATAAACTTATATAATGCAATTTAATCTTTTAGTCCCTCTACAAAAGAAAAACTAAATTGAATATATTTAATTTACAATAAGTGCAATACAATATTAAAAACGGCATCAAATTAAAATTAGAAGAAATATAAAAACATTTATTTTTAAGGATACATGTTTCTACCGACCAGGGGCAGTTCCAAGGATAGTTCCCTCATGCCAATGTACTAGTTAAAGGCATTGTTTACTTCCCTATTAGGTATAGTAAGTACGGAAAGTATTTCATTCCACCCAAAAATTCAATATCGAGATTGTACCAGAAATGCATGTTTCGAGGCTCCTGAATCTAAAAAAAAAGTATTTTTAGAAAAAAATGACATAAATTGTGTGTTTTAACGAGATCTACATTCTTTGTGTTAGTAAAATTTTGCCAATCTCTTACGGTTTACCAGTATGTAAAAGTTATTCAGAATTAAGAGAACTTTTGGGGACATTCTAGGAAAATTCAAGTTATACGTTTCATTTACCAAGAAAATATCTTAAACATTTGATATTTTAATCAAAATTGTAAGCAATTTTTGAAAAAAATCAAAATTTTCGAAAAATGATCCATTTAAAGAGTGGTCTGGTGTGGATGGCTTTCTTGAAAATCTTCGTGTCCCACTTTGAAAGATACTGAACATAAATAACAAATTTGATATTTATTTGACTTTTCGTTTTTGAGTTATGCTGTTCACACGCACCTTTTTCTAAAAATATTTTTTTTTTGGATTCAAATGGCTTCAGAACACTATTTCCGGTGAAATATAGGTATCACATTTTTGGATAGAATCCAATACCTCCCCTATTTAACATACGTAGTAGAGAAAGTAAAAACCAGTATTTGTTTCTAACCCATTGTGAGGTTTATCGTTCACCTTTAGCTAACTTCTCCGGTTTTGATTTCCTTAATTTTTACACATACTTCCACTATATATAAAAGAAGAGGTACAAGATCTAACACGCAACGGAGGAGACACCTTATTATTGCTAACACCCTCAGGAGGAACGTATGAAATGAAGGAACCACAGGAGACCGCAGGTAACAGAGACGCGCGGAAGCCCCTAACAGTTCCAGTCTCGAAGACCTCTGGCTACTGGAAGCGCCTTAAGAGGACGATGAACGACCCTCGACAAAGTAGTCCTCTAGGTCCACAGATCCCTTTCCATTGAGCATGCAGCAGCGCCATCTATTTAACCTCCCGCATGCGAGCATCACGGTTACCCTGAAGCCATCTCGTTGGGTAACACCGCATACTAAAATATAAACAAAAAGGTGGAATGGAAACAATTTTTCTGAGCTTTGCGCCGAACGAAATTAAGAGATTAAAGAAACAACGAACATTTAATTTTTTTTCATTTAGAGGCTTATGAGAGGTGAAAAAGCACTCAATTGTTAGTGCATCATTTCAATTGAAATTACTTCAATAATTGTACTAAACGTTCAAAAAATGGCATCGTTCTTGCATTGTACTTCATCTCACAAGAATGTGTTGACATCAACAATTCTAGCGCTATCTGAGAAGGATTACGGCTCTACTTTCAACATAACAAGACTTAAGGCCTCTTGAAAGCATACGCTCTTCTGCTAATAATGCTGAATGACTAGTTGCTTTTGTTTACTTTCCTTGAGAGTTCTTCCTTTCTTACTGGGCATTGTAAATAACTTTATAAATCACTAGAAAACACTTGCACACTACTCCAAGTGAAACGCGCTGGGATACTAACGTTGTGCATTATTTTTCATGTAGATAGGAGATCCATTTATGAATCACCGTGGGCTGCCAATCCCCATCGCTTCTCCGGAGAGCAGAACACCCTACAAACGTTTTCTCGTCCGAGGCCTACAGTAATCACTTCAATTGTTACACTAAAAGTCGTAATTCTACCCGTTCTACGGAATCAATCGAATTTGTTTCAAGTAATTCAATTGAGTTTCAAATTCATGCTTGTTATTAGATGATATTTCTCGATCTTCGGTTTCGAAATAATTACCACGACAACAAGCATTCGTTAACCTCAATTAAAATATCAGCAGTCGTGGTATTGAAGATAATACGTCAAAATTTCAGTGTATTGTCGATTTCATTGTTAGCACCTGCTTCGGCTGTCATTGTTTCTGGCAGAAGACGTCCTGTGCAACGAAGTAAATGCCTGGCTGATTCTTATGACATGTATGTTACCTTCTTGGAATTATTTTGCTAGTTGATGGTCCCTAGGTTAAGCATGGTTATGCAATAAATACAAGGCTACGGAAATTCTAGTTTGTTTTACTGCGAGTTAGAGCTTGACTACTTGGATCAATAAAGACTGTACCATTCGCCGGAGCTCGGCACTGTAAACCATTTACTGTGCAATTCGTGTACGACCAGGCAAATTATTCTTTTTTTGGAATTTAGGATACCCAAAATGTGTCTTTCTGGCGAAATTCAAATATTGCATTATTAGGCTATTGCTAAACGGCCGAAAAAGTAAATTAACGTTGTGTGATACATGCTTGCATTCTAAAATAAAATTACTTTTACTTTATCAAAATTTCTTGGGCTCGAAAACTGAAAATAAATTAGGTTCTTAGTTAATATTTTAAAAATTAAATAATTTAAAATATTATAAAGGTACGTACTCCGAGAAATAATATTGGAGTAGATAATGAACTGTGTTAATCATAAGTTATTTTTGTTTTAATAATTATTCAGATAACTTTCTCTACTCACTCTAAAAGCTTATTATTCTGGCTAGTTTTTATTAATCAAGTTTAACTTTCAACTCAACATATACACATTTTGTTGTAAAAGAAGTGGATAAAGCTATGTGTTTGCTTTGAAATTCCATGTTCTTTGTATGACCACAAGAAAAGAGCGAATAACGACTTTACAGTTGAGAAAAGTAGAAGAATATGAAAATTCAAGCCAATAACAAGCAATAGCTCGGAAAATTTTAACAACCCCCCCCCCCGAAAAAAATTCTTGACATAAATGTGTGCTTTAGCGGTATCCACATTTTTCGTGTTGTAACATTTTGTTCGTCTCTTACGGTTTACGAATTACGCAAAAGTAATTGAGAATATAACAGGTGGCCCACACAAGCCATCTTTAGTTGAAGTAAGTTTATACCGGATAACGCGGATGCCAAAAGGTTTGCCTAAGCAGAACTGCAAAGGGGACTCCATATCGACAAAGAGGAGATTGCTAAATGAAAGACCAATGCTTGGAAACGAACACTTTTAACTGCTATTACTGTTCCCAGAGCTCATTTGGTAGAGAAACTGCCTGCTAAATAAGGTATTCCGGGTTCAATTCCCGACTGGGCTCCAAAAGTTGTCTTTAAGCAAAAACATTTCAAGGTATGCCCAAAGAATGGTGTTTGAATGCGAGAGTACCTGTGTGTGTGTGTGTGTGTGTGTGTGTGTGTGTGTGTGTGTGACGTTATCGGTTATTTAATAAGCAATTCGCACATTAAGAAGAATTCAGGATTGCCGTTTGACGATAAAACCTGAGCACACGTATTAAGTCATTTAGTTCCATGACAATCTACAATCGGTACAACTATATGGCACCGTCGTCCTCCTTGGACTAGTGGTACCGTGTTAGCCTCTAGTTTCCAAGGTCGCGGGTTCAAACCTGGCGGAGGGCGATGGATTTTTTCGGGCCTAAAAATTCTTAGCATGGCTTCTTTCGGAAGTCCCGTGTCGTAGATTTACGGCACGTAAAAAGATCTCAAGCCTGATAAAGAGGCGTCTGAGCAACATTTCCAGTCCTGCACGCCCAATATAGAATGGGACGCTAAGGACCATAGTAGTTAAAAGAGCGTCCATAAATAAAACTCAATTATAATCAACTATATGGCACCAGTTGGTGCCGAAAAGTTATCAAGATTAAACAAAGTTCTATTTATATTATACGTATGTGCTCTTAAAAGTGCGTTAGAATTAAATTATTATTTTCTGTTAGTGCATTATTTACAATAAGCAATGTGCTTAAACGTGCCCGCCTTAGTCGACGAATTGATGTAAGAGCTTCTCAGGCCGATGTTCTAACTGGAATAATCCCATCATTTCTTAGTTCAAAAAAAAAAAAATGCGCAAAAGACAAATGCCGAGTCTGAAAATTTTCTGAACACAGCCTTCGAGCCTCAGTGTATTTCGGTGCGTCTCCGCGTATCTATGTGTTCTTATTGTAAACATTACCTTTTTGTCTGAATGGCCTGCCTCGAACTGCATGCAGGCCACCACGCGACGCTTAACAGTACAAAACCACTACGTAAACACCTGCAGATAGCAGCAGTACCTCGGTGACCTTTCGCTTTGTACTTGAGCTCCCTTTGAACAACATTGATGCGGCAAATTCTTTTGCACCTATGTATACGGGAGACACAAACCTTCAAAGGACGGCTTGTTTGGGCCACCTGACACATTTAATTTCTCATGAAAATATCTTAAACATGTATTATTTTAATCAAAATCGTGAGAGCCGATTTAGAAATATTCAAAATTGTCGAAAAGCTTTCCATGTAAAGGATAGTTTGGGGTGAGGAGATATATTCCAAGTTTGATATTTAACAGACTTTTCACACAGCGCGTTCGCTGACCTTTTCCAAAGTTCTTTTTTAATTATTATTCATGGTAGACTTAAAGCGTGTATTTCCGTAAAACCTCGAAATGTAATTTTTGGAATACTTCCTCTACTTCCTTACAATAGTAAGTAGTAGGGAAAGTAAACATCTGATGTGTTAAACGATTTACTATACTAATTTTCATTTGTTTCATATTTGTTCTACAAATTACTCAGACAAAAGCTTATTTTTACTTTCTCTACTACGTATAGTAAGTAGGGGAAGTATTCTATTCCGCCTAAAAATTCGATACCGAGATTTCACCAGAAATACATGTTTTGAACACCCTGAATCCAAAAAAAGGATTTTTGGAAACATATCCGTCTGTGTCTGTGAACAGCATAACTAAGAAACGAACAGTCGGATAAACACCAAACTTGGTATTTAGGTTCAGTATCTTCCAGAGATGCGACACGAAGGTTTTCAAGAAACTCCCCCCGCCCCAGATTACCCTTTACATGGAACATTTTTCGAAAATTTTAATTTCACAAAAATGGCTCTTAACGATTTTGATTAAAATATCATATGTTTAAAATATTTTCATGACAAATGAAATGTATATCTCGAATTTTCTGGGAATGTCTCCAAAAGTATTCTTCATTGTGAACGACTTTTGCATAACTGGTAAACCATCAAAATTTTACTACACAAAAAATGTAGATCGTGTTAAAATACACAATATATGTCATACATTTTTTGTTGTTGAGTAAACCATTTTTTACATATTCGCTATTAGGTATTGGTTTGAATATTTCAATACGGTAATTTTCTTAGTGATGTTGCTATTCAATTGTTTCTCTCATTGTCATGGAAAGAGTACGTAATTTCGAACCGAATTTGGTACTTTTTGCGTTCTCTATTACGTATTGTATTCCACCCAAAAATTCCATTCCGATATTTCACCGCAAATACATGTTTTGAGGCCCTTTTAGAAAAAGGTCCGTGTGTGTGTGTCTGTGAACAATATAACTCAAAAATCAAAGGTTGGATAAATACCAAAGTTGGAATTTAGGTTCAGTATCTTTAAAAGATGCGACACGAAGATTTTCAAGAAAATCCCCCACCCCAGAATACCCTTTACATGGAACATTTTTCGAAAATTTTAATTTTTCTCAGAAATGGCTCTAACAATTTGATTAAAATATCATATATTTAAGGTACTTTCATTACAAATAAAATGTATATCTTTAATTTTCTGGGAATGTCTCCAAAAGTATTCTTCATTGTGAACGACTTTTGCATAACTGGTAAACTATGAGATAGACAAAATTTTACTACACAACAAATGTAGATCGCGTTAAAATACACAATTTATGTCATACACTTTTTTTTTATTTAGTGTATCATTTTCGAAATATTGCTTGTTATCCCCTTAAATTTTCCAATACTTTTTCTCAAATGGGAATTCGTTATTCATTTTTTTATGTCCTGGACATGCAAAGTGAATGGAATGCTCCACATAGCAACCAGCTCTTAAAACATTTGACTATCGCTTAAAACCTACCATATTCCCCTTGCATCTACAAGAAAATTAGTAATAAGTTTCTGCAGATGTTTATCTCGACTAACACGAAGTAGATGCAGAATAAGCGTTTGTAAATATAGTTTGTATAAGAGTAGAGAAAATCATGTGAGTGTAACACAAGAGTTTTTTTAGTGCAGTGTAAAACAGAACTTAATTAGAAACACGCCTCGTATACCGCTCTCCATTTTCCCAAGGAGAGTATACGCTTGTCTGCATTATAGCATAACTACTGCCCGAAGCTTGCTACATACCTTGAAGACGATTCAATAGTTGCAATAGCTCCTGTAACGGAAGTCTGTTCTTCCCTGAGGCTACTGCGTATATAAATCGTACAGGAATTCGAAGGTAAACTGGATCTCTTCTTCAGACACTTTCCCAAGCATTATAACCAGCGCGCAGCGCATAATCGCTCTATCAATCAGCTAGACGCTAGCTGTTAGCCAAGGAAAACATTTAAATGAGTGAAGCGTTTTCTGCATACAAATTTGTCGGTTTCACACGGAGGTGCCAACTTCTTACCTGTACCGCAAAGTAAGTGTGGTAATGTACGCTTATAGCGATTACTTTCCCTGTTTATTAACATCCATTAACCTTGAACAGGAAGTGTGACATCATTAGTATTCATAATTTGAGTAATGTCAAACCCGAAAGAAAATACACGCAATTTTGTTATGAAATTCATCCTCTGTTTAGTATTCCGTCGTTGTTTCAGACTTGAAGTAGACACTTCTGTTAGGTTAAAAACGCCAACATTTGGTTGTCGATAAGCACTAGTCTCCACGTTGATATTGCAGACAGAAGGAAAAACGTGCCTAGAGAGCCCATCCCCTCAAATCCAAATTTGCCTCCCTTGCGTTTACTTCACCTTCTGTGTCGCATACATTCACCTTAACAGAGGTTGACATTGCATCGACCTCGCGACTTTTACTACCACCTACCTGTGGTAGTGGAAGTATGGAGTTCGATTCAGAAATTAGATACTGAGATTTAACTGACTCAAAACAAAGTAGGAAAGAGAGAGAGAGAGAGAGAGAGAGAGAGAGAGAGAGAATAAAGTCTGATAAAAACTCCAGATTTTATGTTTTTATGTTTGAGTCAAACGCTGTTGAGACATGTCAGCCGAAGACTTCCAAGAAAATCCTACTTTCAGGTGGCCTTTGCCCCAAGTTTAAAAAAATATTAACTTTGAAATTTGACTGTTTCTTTAAATATTATGTATTTATGTTTGCCTAGGCTGCGTCAATATTTATTCTAGACACATGAATGTCTTGGCAGGTTGTGGTGCGACTGAAGAATGTAGGCTTACACAGATTATAATTTTACTTCACTCCTTTTATTAATGTTTGATACGATTTAAATAACACTTCACTTATACAGAGAGAGAGAGCTGTGAGCTTATTTTATTTAATTATTTACACTTTTTAACACGTAACACTATTTTTGTCTCACACGAATACGTATTACATTTCTCGAGGACGCATCTCGCATCCGGTTAGGAACACTGTCTGCAGGCAACTAAATTGGTTTCAACCGCCTAAACTTGTAAATTTCTGTATTTCAAGTCTCTGATTGGCTGTTCCAAATCCAATAGAATATCTTCATTTAACTTTTGCTTTTTCTGGTTGTTGATTGGCTATTTTTATAAACTGCCACTAAAATTACATTATTGCTTCCAAGAATCACAAGTAGTATTGTTAAACTTTCAAATTCATTATTGCCTCAAGGTTACCTCATTGTTAGCAACTTTTAACCTATTATTCTCACAGCTCCTACATTATTAAATTACGTAATATATTCACATAAAATTATTACACATGGATACAATAATAACAAATATTCTTCCCATTCTCAACTATTCTTTCCATGGAGACATACTCGTTATTTTTCATTTTCTCATAATCAGCTTTAATGCGTTTTATTGAAATCCCATATGTTTAAAATATTGCATAACTAATTGGATGTTTTACTTCAATTTTATCTCTATAGGCTGTGAATCTTCTTCATTCTGAATTAATTTTATGTAGTTCTTTGTAATCGAAATATACAATTTAAGTCAATTACTTTTTCTGTGGCATTAGCGATTTTCTAAATATTTATTCTTATAACTTAGTTCTTCCAAGTTCCATGTATACCCCGCCTTTAACTACAATTATCTTATTGGCGGCCTTTCCTTTGGAACTTATTGTTGACTATAGGCAATGGTGTTAACTCGTATTCTCTTGTCGTTGGGTTTCTTGCACACACATCCATACTCTCATTCATACTTCCAGACTCTAGGGAGGATAGGGAACAATCTTGGCAAGAGGCAAATTCCCACCCCCAAGCCGGGAACCGAACCCAGGACCACTCGCACAACAGGCAGGTGCACTACCGACTGAGCTATGGGGCCAACCTAAGACATTCTTTTCTCTTTTCCCCATATGAGCTCTTTAGGAAATGCAAACGGTTGTATTTTGTTTTCCGTATCATGCATACCATTTCTGGTAAAAATTTATCGTAACTTAACCGAAATACAAGAATCACTTTTTGTATGAATACCATAATATACCAGGAACTTGTGACGTATTTGATAGTGGCTGTCATGCCAGTATGACGCATCAGATTTTTTAATCCACCACCTTCGTTGCACTCATTGTATACTAGCGTAATCAGTTCCCATGCCATTGTTAACCAATTTTAAGAGTATAATAAAAGGGCATTAACTGGACAATGTTTTAAGGTTGCCCGATGCTGCTTATACCATGTTACTTACGATTGAATTTGGCATTTGGCATTTGGCACGGGAGCGGAGATCTTTTTACTTCACGGCAAAGGAAACGTTTTTACAGCTTTGTGGGCAGATTCAAAATGCAAGAGATTTTTACCACGAACAGGACAAAGTATTAAATTCTATTGCATTATATTGTAACTTAAGATGAAGTAGATAAATTGTCTTTACGTTGGAGTTGTTTTTGCACCACGCTTTGGGCGTCAATTTGAAAAAGATTTGTTCTTGGAGTTTACGTATCTCCACGTATGAACATCAATTTGAAGAAGATATTGTTTGTTACGTAATATGATGCTACGTATCTAAAGCCGATTTTTAAGATGTATTGTTGTTGTTAACCTGGTTCTATAGATATTATTTATGTTTGTTTTTGCCTCGGCTGCGTCAGTATTGTTCTTAGAGACACGTTTCTATTAATCAGGGCGTGGTGCGACAAGAATGTAGGCTTACACAGGTTTTAAGTTTAAATTCACTTCTTTTTATTATTCCTTGACACAAATTAAATAGCTCTACACTGATATCAAGAACTGTGAGATTCTTTAATTTAATACTTCCACGTTGTTATCGCGTACACTTAAATTTCGTTTCACACGAATGCGTAATATTTCTTTAGAGAACACATCTTCCATCCGGTCACTACCAAGGTCTGCCAGCAACCGAACATATTTCAACCGTCCAAATCCGTAAGCTTCTGTATTTAAAGTCTCCGATTGGCTAATCCTACTCCAATAGAATACCTGCATTTTACTAAAGCTTTTTCTGGTTGTTGATTGGCTGTTTTTAAACTGTCACAAAATTTACATTATTGTTGCTCTAATCATGACTAGTAGCATTCAAACTGTCAAAAGTCATTATTGCCTCAAGGTTACCTCATTGTTAGCAACTTTAAACTTACACTATTAAACTACGTAATGCATTCACATAACATTATTAAACATGTTTACAATAATATAAGCATTTGCAATGACTGTTACATACATTTTTAAAAATTATTACATACATATTGCTTCAAGGCGGGCTGTTATTGAATTTACATATTATATAATTTAATTGAAATTATTCAAGTGTTAAAAGTACTGCCTCAAATAGTACACAGTGCTACGATAGGCCAAAGATTATCAGTGTTTATCCTTCATCACGATCATGGTCCCCTTCACTGCGTTGCAACGAAATGCATAACATGTGGATTTAACTTTAATTACACCACTAGTGACCGATTAGCAGTAGTAAATGGGTGCGAACATTCAGTAATGGACGACTTGAATTATAAAACCAACTCCATCTTATTCGCATTCTGCGGGATGTAAGTTGTTTATAGTTCATGTTACAGAGCGTAAAATATGGACAAAAAATCTGTTTATAGCCTAGGAAGTGGTGTTCTTTGCCTTAATAGGTGACCAGGAATAATTTCAGCGTGTATGACAGAAAGAAGCGGTACTACCAAGTGTTAGAGAATTCTTATAAACCTGAATTCCCATTTATTTTACACAATTGTTCTACATTTACTACACTGAACATTTTACGCATTCTAAATTTGATATACTCGCAAAATTACTACGCTTTACTGGGCGAGGTAAAGTTTTACGGCTTTCAATTTTAGGAAGTGGACAAGTATGGAGCACGAAGTTAAAGAAGCAAAGTGTCTAGTTTAGTTGGATTGCAAAAGTTTATAACCATAACGCTTCTGGAAATTTTTGTTATTTGCAAAATTTCGGTAGCTATTTAAGAAGTTGTAGCAATATTTTTACTTTCATTAGTTTACAAACCAGAAGCTTTAGGCTGTTTCTTTTAACCGGAAACTGTACAGTTCCGATCGCGTACCAAGAAAGAGAAATAGGCACAGGTTTGTACTATTGTACCTTCCTTTTGCTTATGTTTTAATGTTTATTACTACACCAAATGAAGCAGTTTTACGGAAATTGTCTGTGTGCAAAACATCATGTAGATAGGAAAGGTAGAATCAGATGACTGAAAAATTCAATGCCATAACCGGGATTTGAACCACGGATCTCCCGGTCTCCGTCCGGTTGCTCTAACCATTGAGCTACCATGCCAACATGCCGGCACGCCATTAAATTCACCAACTGATTCGCATTTTTCCCGGTAAACCACAAGGAGATCTCAAATTGTATTGAGATGTCATACCCCAATGGCGGCTTACATTCTTTGTAAGTACTTTAAGACCCGGGCTTTATAGTTACAACCACTATTAGGTCAATTAATGGAATTAATTGTTCTTTTACACAAGCTGAGTGTTGGACAGGGTTGGAAAGGTAGAATCAGATGACTGAAAAATTCAATACCATAGCCGGGATTTCAACCACGGATCTCCCGGTCTCCGTCCGGTTGCTCTAACCACTGAGCTACCATGACAACATGCCGGCACGCCGGGAGATCCGTGATTCAAATCCCGGCTATGGCATTGAATTTTTCAGTCATCTGATTCTACCTTTCCAACCCTGTCCAACACTCAGCTTGTGTGAAAGAACAATTAATTCCATCATGTAGATACTTTGCTCACAAAGTGGGGCAGGGTAGGAGGATTGGGAGAGAAGAGTATTAACAATCAAGTCGGTAATGCGAGAACATCATATGGCATTGCGACTGTACATTTCCCTATCGCCTTGCCCCTTTGATCCCTAGCTTGATTGTCAACAAAAACAGTGGCGCCCTCCTCAAAGCGCATTCACACCGTGGCCGACTGGTACAGTTGCACGATGAAAACAGTACTAATTTGCAGGCCTTAGCCTCGCTAGTAAATGTAACTTGAAACTGCCGATGTTTTCGTTATCTGACTGTCCTTCCGATGCCCCACCCATATTTTTCGTAACTGTTTAGCTCTCTTCCCACCGAACGCACTCATATCCTGACCGACCTGTACGTTGCTGAGAGAGGGGGCAAGATATGGTGGAAAGAACGACTTAGGAGATGGAGGAGGGAGAGATGAATATCAGCAGTCAACTTAATAATGCCAGCCAAGCTGAGGGATAATCTTTACTTGTATGTACGCGCTCTATGTGTTTGAAAAAGATAGCTATTTTTACTTTCTTTACCACGCACAGAGTAGATAGAAAAGGTATTGCATTTCACCCAAAAATTCGATAAAATCCTTTATAGAAAAAAGGCGCGTGTGCTTGTGAACAGCATAACTCAAAAACGAAAAGTCGGATAAATACCAAACTTTGTATTTAGGTTCAGTATCTTTCAAGGATGCGACATTAAAATAAAAAAAAATCCCCACCCAAACTACCCTCTACATAGAAACTTTTCGAAATGTTTGGTTTGCTAAAAATTGGCTAACGATTTTGATTAAAATACCATACATTAAACATATTTACAAGGCAAATAAAATGTATACCTTGAAATTTTCTGGGAATAGCCTATGAAATCCTCTTCATTCCAAAGGAATTTTGTATAATCTTGTATAACTGCTAAACTTCAATCGATAGACGAAAACATAAAACACAACAATTGTAGATCTCTTTAAAATACAAATTTATGTCAATAACTTTTTTGTGGCATAATAAATTTCTGAAATATCCCTTATTGTCCATTACTCATTCTGTTAAATCGTGTCAGCATTCAGTTGTTTCTCGCGATTGCATGGAAACAGTATGGAATTTTAAGGCCAGCATAGATTAAATTGTAGTAGATATTAAAATAAGCTTTATTAAGACTACTTTGTATACCCACTAATAAACGATCGAGAATGGAGAAAGTCGTGCGAGTGTCACATCAGATTTTTACTACTGAATTTACATTTAAAAAGATGACACTGTATCAGCATGTTCTATTCCTATGTATCAACCATTGTTATCAATTTCAATGACGTGTGTCAAAAATAGTTTCATTGTAAATTAAATGTAAAAGTTTTACGTTTATCTTTGGAAACAGTTTTATATCAGAAAATAAGAGTTTTAAAAAGTTTTAGGACATTAGCCTAAAGGTAGTTTGTGATAAGAAGCATTAAAATTTGTCGTATTAAGCAATGGTAACGCCCAAAATGTTGTAATTTTGAAAATCATAAAAATTAATTTGGTTAAACCTTCACAGAAATAATTAATTCAAAATATAAAGAAAATAAAGCTTTCGTAAGAACAGTTTATAGAAACTATATAAAACTTGAAGAGAGAGGATAGAGAAAGTCATGTGAATGTAACATCAGACGTTGTTGTTCAGAAATTACTGTGTGTGTTTGTCCGACATCATCTTGTTGAACAACATTCCTCATACATAAGAATACGCTGTTTCAAGGTAGTAATGATCAATCACGATGAATAACGTATCAGTTTCACCAGAGCACGGACTCCGACACGTCATCTTTTTACTGTTGCATCATAGACATGCTAATCATCGGTTCCAGATTATGAAAATGCATATTTATTACTTTTTTTGTCATTTGCAATTTTGTATATTAGGACATCTTTTGATGTGCGTCATTATTTTGTCATTTTCTTGCCCTTTGAGTCCTCAATTTCTTGTATTTACATGGACTATACAAAGATTTTTAGATTACTAATATTTTACACAAAGATAGCTTTTCAAACATCGGACATTTCAAGGAATAAGATTAAATTGTGTATACTTTACTCGCATTCTTGGGGGGAAAAAATCTATTTAATGCTTAGCCTGGAAAGGGTTGCTTGTGGGCGGTGGTGTGGCTGTTTTTAGGGAGCAAGTAGCATTACAGTTATGAATGTCCCAAACTAGGGATGAGACAGGTCAGTTTCCTCTTTTTCGCGTCATTAAGTGCTTACAGGTTGTCCTTATTTTGAATTAATTTTCTAAATTATCTTGTTTTAGACAGTTATTTTGTAATTATTAATTTATTTTTTAAATGTTAGTGACTTTATAGATCATTTTAGGTCAAAATCCGGGTCCTGCTTATCACCAATACATATAAGTTTTGATATTAACAAGCAGCTAGTTTTCATCCCATGCAACTGCCAGAACTCAACTGATAAGTTAACTTGAAAGAACCTAGCAGTAGTTGCAGCAACTGTCGCCCAGTCCAAGGCCGCCGTGCAGTATAAGCGGCCACGATATGAGTGTGTTCGATGGGAAGAGGAACTAAACAATTATGGAACAACTGTGCAAAGTATCGGAAATGCAACCAGGCAAATATAATATCTACAGATATCCTGTTCCGAGAACTAATGTAAAGACATCAGCAGGTTAATATTGTTTTCATTGCGCAACTGTACATTCACACTATCGCCTTGCCCCTCACTTCCCTCGGATATGAAGCCGAGTTGTACATAATATAAAAGGTAAGAGCAAATACCAGTGGTGTCTGTTTGTGACATGAAGGCTGGGAAGAATGAAACGCATTAAGAAATAGAAGCTGTATTGATCAGACTTGTATTGACCTCATAACTAGAAATCGAAGCTTAATTGAATGATGGATGATTTCTAAGGGCAGCCAACGCAAGAAAACCGAGGAATGCTCTCTTGTCTCGCAAAAATAGGTCAGCAAGCGCTCGGTTGCGACAACATTGGGTGGGCCGTGTTTGCCTGGCAAATCGAACCATCATCACCGACGCGACGCTCGCATCAGGGGCTTACCAAGCAACCTTTTTGGTATTTCACACTGCAGCTATGCTCCTGGTGTTTCTCTACCCTGACAGATTCACATATATCCATTATAAATTGCAACATTCATGTATAGAGTGATTATTCTAGATATATTTTTACTTGGGAATGATTTCAAAGTAAGGAAAAAGAGCCTATTTACACACAGTATGCGAAAACCGCACTCAACTGTTTATCCATGGTAACTAGCTCTTGCGATGGAAAGGAAAAAGAAGAATCGTTAACTTTCAACCATATACGTCAAACGACTTGCTCAAAAAAGTGTAAATATGTAAGAATAGTTATAAAAACTGTAATAATGTGAAAAAAGTTAATGTAAATTCAGCTCTTCATTTTCCCTGCTCTAAGAAAACGTCTTTTAATATATAAAATTTATTACATTTTAATCAAAAATGTCAGTTTTTATAAAGTGAAACATTACAAACATTTCTTTTCAAATAAATGATAATAAATCTTCGCCTAGCGTATTTAAATAGTGACTCGGTATGAAATTTGGATTTATCCAACATTTCATTACTTTCTCTACTACGTATAGTAAGTAGGGGAAGTATTGTATTCCACCCAAAAATTCGATACGGAGATTTCACCAGAAATATATATTTTGAGACACCCTGAATCCAAAAAAAGCATTTTTGGAAACACGTGCGTGCGTGTGTGTGTGTGTGTGTGTGTGTGTGTGTGTGAACAGCATAACTCAGAAACGAACAGTCGGATAAACACCAAACTTGGTATTTAGGTTCAGTATCTTCCAGAGATGCGACATGAATGTTTTCAAGAAAATCCCCCCACCCCAGATTACCCTTTACATGAAACATTTTTCGAAAATTTTAATTTTCTCAAAAATGCTTCGAACGATTTTGATTAAAATATCACATGTTTAAGATATTTTCATGACAAATGAAATGTATATCTCAATTTTCTGGGAATGTCTCCAAAAGTATTCTTCATTGTGAACGACTTTTGCATAACTGGTAAACCATAAGAGATAGACAAAGTTTTACTACACAAAAAATGTAGATCGCCTTAAAATACACAATTTATGCCATATACATTTTTGTTGTTGAGTGAACCATTTTCGAGATATTGTTTGTTATTCCCTTAAATTTTCCAATACTTTTCTCAAATGGGAATTCGTTATTCATTTTTTGTTATGTCCTGGACAAACAAAGAGAATGGAATGCGCCACATAGCAACCAGCTCTTAAAAGATTTGACTATCGCTTAAAGCCTACCATATTCCCCTTGCACCTACAAGAAAATTAGCAATAAGATCAACATCTCGATATCTCGATTAACATGAAGTAGATGGAGAATAAGCGTTTGTAAAAATAGTTTGTACAAGAGTAGAGAAAGTCATGTGAGTAACACATCAGATTTTTTTTAGTTATACTGCTCTTACGTGCATATAAACACTTCTAAAAAGGCTTTTGAAAGTCCCTTAGGTAATAGTAATAGTTGAAATTTAAACATCTTCTACCTTCTCTTGGTCTTAATTTAATATTAGGAAGGCTACACATTTTCCATATAATACAAAAGCTCAAGACAGCAAATTCAAGAAATATGAAGTGAAGCAGATGAATATAAAATATCTGATGTGTTACACTCACATGTCTTTCTCTATTCTTGTAAAAACTATTTATACAAACGCTGATTCTCCATCTACTTCATGTTAATCGAGATAAACATTTGCAGAGTCTATCTTATTGCTAATTTTCTTGTAGATGTAAGGGAATAATATATTTACAAGGGCAATTTGGAAATACAGTAGCCTTTAAGCACATACATATCTCTTAATAGCTGGTTGCTAGGTGCAGCACCATTCCCTTTCCCACAGATTAATACTCTTTGCATATCCAAGACAAAAAAATGAATAACGAATTCCCATTTCAGAAAATATTGAAAAATTTAAGGGAATAACAAGTAATATCTCGAAAATGGTTCACTCAACAGAAAAAATGCACATGACATAAATTGTGTATTTTAACGCGATCTACATTTTTTGTGTAGTAAAATTTTGTCTATCTCTTATGGTTTACCAGTTATGCAAAAGTCGTTCACAATGAAGAATACTTTTGGAGACATTCCCAGGAAATTCAAGATATACATTTTATTTTTCATGAAAATATCTTAAACATATGATATTTTAATCAAAATCGTTAGAGCCATTTTTGAGAAAATTAACATTTTCGAAAAATCTTCCATGTAAAGGGTAATCTGAGGTGGGGGGATTTTCTTGAAAACCTTCGTGTCGCATCCTTGGAAGATACTGAACCTAAATACCAAGTTTGGTGTTTAGCCGACTGTTCGTTTTTGAGTTATGCTGTTCACAGACAGAAACACACACAGACATGTTTCCAAAAATGCTTTTTTTGGATTCAGGGGGTCTCAAAACATGTATTTCCGATGAAATCTCGGTATCGAAGTTTTGGGTGGAATACAACACTTCCCCTACTTACTATACGTAGTAGAGAAAGTAAAAATCTCGGTTGTTAATTATCAATATAGTTTGAGTGTCTCTGATATTACCTGGTCACAAAATTATTGTGTAGCATATGCTGGTAATGAACTTGAGTACAACATCCATAGGAAATGTAGCAAAACTTTCTTACGTATAAGTGTTATTAAAAGGTTTGGCCATCCAGAAGATTCACTACATACACCTTGATAACATAATTATTGACAGGAAGATATAAATAATTAAGTAAAGTAGTAAAAGTAAGATAGAGAAATAATTATAATAGATAATTTCCGTATGGTTGAACTGAAGAAAAATTGTCCGGGGAAAAAGTTAATTAGCGAGCAAAGTCATTAGTAATATCTGAGGAGCGAACGCGTTAGTATGAAGATTCCTGGAATGCAGTTTGAGCAGTCACGTAGACCAGAATTCTGTAAAAGAGATTTGGGGAGGTACGGCTTAGCAACAGGGCAAGAGGCGCACACGTAAGAATTTTAAGATTGCGCTATTGAATAATAACGTTGGTGGGATAGTTCTAAGGAGGCGGAGCTTATGTAATAAAAGAACGTGTATTGCTAGAATTAGCGTCTTTTATTTTCTTCGTGGCTTACAGTCTCTTGCGGTGATCGCGAGGGGTTTTGCCGGTAAGCATTTTAGCGACTCACGGCAAGTTACGCTTCTAGTTTATTTTATTGCGGAAACAGTTATTTCAAACTGTTACTGCAGAAGTTAACAGGTATAATAAGTCAGTTGTTATAATTTCGAGTGCTACGATTCATAATCAGTTGCATTCTTTATCTTCAAAGATCGGCAACTCGCTTCAAAAGCTCAAGTATTAGGTCACGTTAAATTTCTCAACCAATTTAAACTGGCGTTTTGCTTTTACAGTACCCCCATGCATACCCTGAAAGAAAGATTTCATAGCCAACCACTGTAGCAGCAGAATCAACAGCAGATATTGAAACTATCTTCCAAGGGTACTGTTTAAAAAGTGACGACTATCACCCACCTTCAATGTGCAGAATTAAAATAAAGTTCTCGCAGATCTTTATGCTATTTACTACACAGTCTACAATATTTTAATAAAATGTCAATTACAGAAATGTGTTGCATACAGATATCGTACCGTATTAGCAGAATTCAATTGTATTTTGCTTATCCGCGTGTACTATTTTCTCAGTTGCTAAATCGCGACCATAATATTATATTGTGTTTTCTGCGGAGTAACACAAACTTTGTTCTGCTTTAATGAACGAAAGCTTAAAGCCACCTGCGCAAGTATCTTCTTTTATGACTCCAACAGGCTTGTATTCTAGTATCCAGACTCTGTAAATCCTTCTCTAGGATTAGGATTACGCTACAGAGGGGACACCTAGTACCTCGACCCACACAGGGATCTTTAGTGCATACACTAAACGGAGGAGGAACGGATAAGATGAAGGAACTGCAGGTGACGTATGGGCTGCAGGACCTGCCGACGCAGGCGACAGACTTCCGCAGAGGTCCCTAATAGCTAAAAGCTTGACCACCCGGCCGGAGAGCACTCAATGTAGCCGTCCCAAGCCACCGGAGGGTAGTTCACAGGCTCCCCTCCAGCGGAGACCGGGGAAAGCCCGACCCAGCAACGGAGACTCGAGTGGCCTCCATCTGACGCGGCCGAGAAGAAGTTCCAACGCGTCATCTGTCCGCAGTCCGACACACAGCCCTGGAGTCAACCGTAACGTGAAAGAGGAAGATGAAATGAGAGGGAATGAGTGAAGAGAAATTCGAGAGAGTCAATGAGCCTTCCCAGCATTCGCCTAGTGACCCGGGGGAACCCCCGAAAAAAGTATGGTTCTGGAAGGTCGGCCTCGGGAATAGAACCCACAACCTCCGGAATGCGAGCCGCAGACACAACCACCTGAACCATCCCGCTGGGTTTTAGTCCTCTAAGAATTGAAATTAGAAAATGTGTTGCAGCCTATGGCCATTGGGAAGAGCAGTACTATTTCTAGAATCCTAGATCATCTTGCATACAAATGAGTCGTACAGAAATGCTTCCAGACATTAAAGTTCCTAACACTACCTAATCTTTATGTTTACAAAACCATATTGTATTTAGTAAAATTCAAAATACCTATGCAGAATTAGGGAGGTCCGCGGTTCAAATCCATCCTCCTTGATAGATTTTTTTCTCGCAGGGTTTTCTCAGTCCTCATAACTGGCAAATGCCGGGGATGTCTGGAACATTTCCTTCCCAAATTTTGTTTCCCAAAAGTTTCATTGCATGTATCATTAGTGTCCACTGCCTGTGGGCGTTTAACAATAGCTAATTATGCAGACTAACTTCAACAACTACTACAACACAGGGATTTTTCCATCCTTGGCTGTAGAATTTGCCTTATTGATAAGATGCCTAGTTCTATGGCGATAAGGCTGTGCAAAAATCTTATAACAATTGTAATAAATTAAAACTAAAATTATTGGAACAGTCTCAATACATAAGCCATATTATAGCTTCAGGAATATCAGCTTTGTGACTGTCCAGTTTTTCAACAGTTCTCATCGTCACTGTTTTCGTCTGGTTCAGCTATCACTGTACTTCACTTAGATCACACTGGCACTTCACTAATGCGAACCAGTTCAATTTCCCCCGTCACTTCACTTTCTTCGTGACACAGTTTCTTCCGGACGGCTAACTCGCTGCGCAGTCGAACACAAGACTTCTACAATCTCTCACTCCTCAGTGGCACTCATTGCACGTCACAGCAGTGGCCAGGAGAACAGCACTTTCGTCGCACTAGAAACACTCGCTATCTCGCCCACTCACTAACTCAACTGTCTCTCGCGAGAACCCTCCAATGGAATCTTCCACAGAACATTCTAGAACTATCTGAACACGGAGGAATACATTGGAGGAGGGGGAGAAGAAAGTTCCAGAAGATTCTGATTATCTGTCGATGTTTACGTCGGGCGAGAACGCGACTTGTGTTTATCTCCGACTGCATGACGCACACCTCCCGATAACCTTGTGCCATAGTCACTGTCTCACAATATCCATTTAATATATTCACAACTCTTTATTGTATAACTGGCGCAACAGTTCTAGACATGTGAAAATCTTAATGACAGCTATGAAGCGAGTTACATAACAGATCAGGAGGTGACCGGTCGTCTGCATGCCGCAGGAGTGCTTGGGACAGTAATTGTCAAATATCCGCACACCGGTTATGCACTGCACTACATGATAAACTTATAGTTATATAAAGTATATTTAAATCCACCGCTGTAAAATGCCCTTAATATAAAAACACTGTCAACCATCTGCCTCCAGTTGTTCCACACCTGACAGCCCTTCCTCTTCTGTTGAATCACTCACATTATTGCCACCATCACTGCTGTCGCTACTTTCTGCACTATTATCCTGGATGATAATTTTTTCTAATTGATTTTCTGCAATTCCGTATTTTTTGAAATAATGATTCTCAATTTATTCAACATGTCGACATACATTTTCCCATTCTGACCTTCCAATTTCTGCAAATCGCTGGTTACATAACTGCTCCACATCTTTTAGTTTAAAAGTGATATTTCTGCAGGTCACCCAGTTTTTGACATCAGCCGAGATTAATTGATTGGGTTTTAGATCTGGGTGATACGGTGGCAGTCTAAGTACATTATGACGATGTTGTATTGATATCTGGCCAAGTATTATAAGTTATGACTTCTGAAGGGATTTGTCGGCTTTAACTAAGTTATATTTGTTTTACTCATGCTTTCATCAAAAGCTATATTATGCCTAAGCAACCAGGTTTTTATTTCTTCTTTCAAGGAATTTGAGGTAGGTTGTTTGTCAATTTGAGTGTCCACATTGTGAAGCATTGTCGATAACCAGAATAGACCCAGCAGGCATATTATGTATCAACATGGTGTTGATTCACTTAATGTAATTTTCTGTATTCATTTCTTGATGGAAATCTCCTGTTTTTTGTTGCGACTTGTAAAGAAGGGCATTTGGAACGAACAACATGAACGATAATGCGTATTTGCCCTTTGGCAACAGGTGCCTGAAAACCTAATTCGCTATCGTCACTTCAACTTTTAGATATATGACTGCTGTGTATGTACGACTCATCTTCATACACTATAGTTTGACCCTCTAATTTGTACCTCTGAGTAAGGTACTCTTCCAGCTGAGATCGTATGTCGTGCTTTTCTATTAGAACTCTCCTATTTGGTTTCGTTTTCTTCCACTTGAACCCTAAATCTTTTATAATTTTTTTGAGATTTGTAGCAGCATCTTAAAAATGTATGCTGATATAAGTACATATAAAATTATAGTCATTTGGAAAGTATTCAGACTGCGAAATTCAGTGCCATAGCCGGGATTTGAGACTTGTAGCACCGCCTTGAACATTTATGACATCTTTCAGATTGATGAGCAATCTGCTTATTGTTGGCACAGTTTTTTCTTCCATATAGAAATTGTGAATCGTGCGCCGAATGACGCATTTGTCGAAAGCGTCTATTTCTGTAATACGTTTAGGGACCTTATGTTTCTTCACAGGTGTGTCAAATGGTACTCTTTCATCCATATGGTTTTTCTTATCTTTGAGAACTCTGGAAACGGAACTCAGTGAAACACCAGTTGCTTTGACTACTCTTTCTTTCACTCTCTTAAGGCTTTTGTGGAACTCGGGTAAACATATATTTTCTTCCTTCATCTCTGCTTCTTGCTTCATGAAGTCGAGGACATTTGCAATTATTTCCCTGCTTTGAATACGTAATACCTTACCATTTAACTTTGAAAACGTAGGAGCCATGGTTATAAATATCACAAATATAAAATATGCACTATTTACGTACTGCTCTCTTTGAAATTACAAGATGCGGACACTTTCTATGCAGACTGTGTGTGTTACGCACTGTGAGTAAGCAAAGGTATTATATCGCTTTCGTTGATTAAGCTAAACATAAACCATTCCTAGGCTCGGCAGCTGGGGTGGCAATCAAGGTCACGATTCCAGAAGTTTTGCGCCAGTTATAATACAGATTCTACAGGGTGAGCCAAAAAACTCTGAACCGCCTGCGCTGTGTTCTTCCTGTCCGCGTCCTCGGCACTCGCTGTCGTCTGCAGCTATCATAGAAAGGCGCGGATGAAACGATACAACATTTTTAAAACTACTTTTAAAGGCTTTACTTACCAACTTTATGAAAGGAAATGCTGAAACTGGCCACCGTCGTTGTCCATACATTTTGGCACCTCTTTAGGAAACTATCCATCATGACCGATGTCGTTTAATGTTTGGTAAGAACCGAACGCAGTCTTTTAGATTTGTTAGCCTGAACACTTCCTTTGGCCTGAAATTTACTGTAAAGTTCAAAGATTGTTGTAGGGCTTGGAACTTTTACACCTGGAAATCTTACTGCAAGTCGTACTTTCACTTGGCGAGCTGACCGAGTTAACACATACGAATTAAAACTAAATAAACGCTGTGCAGTAGAAAACATATACTGAGCCATAATATACTTTGTGACTAAATACAGGTCAAAATAATAAATAACAACTCGTAATAACTGAACATCACATCACCGTCAACTCAAAACTGCACTTCACACTGCACAGCAAAACCACAACAGCGTGACTTTGTTTATATCAGCAGTGCGCCCAGTGGAATGTCACTGCGCAGTCGGTAATATTGTTCATAAAATACCCCTCCGGGGTAACTTAAAACATAAAGTGTACAAGACAAACCCACACATCCTGGAGGAATTAAAACGAAATATCCGCCAGGAAATTTCTCAACGTGAATTACGGCGAGTGATGGATAGTTTCCTAAAGAGGTGGCAAACATGTGTGGACAACGACGGTGACCAGTTTCAGCATTTCCTTTCATAAAGTTCGTAAGTAAAGCCTTTAAAAGTAGTTTTAAAAATGTTGTGTGGTTTCATCCGCGCCTTTCTATGATAGCGACAGACGGCAACGAGCGCCGATTACGCGGACAAGAAAAACACGGAGCAGGCGGTTCGGAGTCTTTTGGCTCACTCTGTAGTTAATGTACATCTATTATCAAAGATTCTATTTCAATATACATGTTCATTATTGAAACTTATACTTGTATATATTACACTGACATGATTCAATCGTGTATCCACTATAATGAATCGCAATTAATAGAAATTGAAATGGTGAAAGAATTATCTCACCGTTGAGTGAATTCCAAGAACACAATCACAAGTTTCTCTCTTAATAATGAACCAACTATAAGGAGCACCAGTTAGGTATTCTTCTATACACGTTTCTCCATTTTTACTTTCTCTACCATGTACATAGTAGTGGAGTAGGTGTTGCGTTCTACCTAAAAATTTAATACCAAGATTTCATCGGAAATACATGCTTTGAGGCACCTTGAATTTAAAAAAAAAACCTTTTTAGAATAAGGTTTGTGCGCGCTCGCGTGTGTGAAGATTTCCAAGAAAATTCCGTACCCCAAACTACCCTTTACATTGAACATTTTTCTAAATTTTGATTTTCTCAAAAATTGCTCCAACGATTTTGCTTAAAATACTCTAGTTTAAAGACACTGGCATGACAAATAAAATGTATATTTTGAATTTTTTGTGGAATAGCCTGTGAAGCCAAGAAAGCCTTCGGAATAAATTGTGTATAATCTTGTGTAAATGGTAAACGTTAAGCAATAGACAAAAACGTACTATACGAAACAAAAAATGCAATCTCTTTAAAAAAACAAAAAAAAAATTATTTCACAACTTTTTACTTTCTCTACTACGTACAGTAAGTAGGGGAAGTATTGTGTTCCACCCAAAAATTCGATACCGAGATTTCACCGGAAATATATGTTTTGAGACCCCCTGAATCCAAAAAAAGCATTTTTGGAAACATGTCCGTGTGTGTTTCTGTGAATAGCAAAACTCAGAAACGAACAGTCGGATAAACACCAAACTTGGTATTTAGGTTCAGTATCTTCCAGAGATGCGACACGAAGGTTTTCAAGAAAGTCCCCCCACCCCAGATTACCCTTTACATGGAAGATTTTTCGAAAAATTTAATTTTCTCAAAAATGGCTCTAACCATTTTGATTAAAGTATCATATGTTTAAGATATTTTCATGACAAAAAAAATGTATATCTTGAATTTTCTGGGAATGTCTCCAAAAGTATTCATTGTGAACGACTTTTGCATAACTGGTAAACCATAAGAGATAGACAAAATTTTACTACACAAAAAATGTAGATCGCGTTAAAATACACAATTTGTGTCAAATACATTTTTTTGTTGTTGAGTGAACCATTTTCGAGATATTGCTTGTCATTCCCTTAAATTTTTCAATACTTATTTTCTCAAATGGGAATTCGTTATTCATTTTTTTGTCTTGGATATGCAAAGAGTATAAATCTGTGGCAAAGAGAATGGTGCTGCACCTAGCAACCAGCTATTAAGAGTAATGTCTAAGCTTAAAGCCTTACTACATGTCTATATTGTCCTTGTAAATATATTCTCCCCTTACATCTACAAGAAAATTAGCAATAAGATAGTGTCTGCATATGTTTATCTCGATTAACATGAAGTAGATGGAGAATAAGCGTTTGTAAAAATAGTTTGTACAAGAGTAAAGAAAGTCATGTGAGTGTAACACATCAGATTTTTTTTGTGGCATCAGCCATATCCGTCATTAATGGTTGGAATTGTTTACTACTTGGTCATTCTCTTAAAGTCCTTTCAACATTCAGTTGTTTCTCGCGTTTGCATGGAAACAGTACAGAATTTTAAGGCCAGCATATACTGTCCAGTTCTTTAACATTTGACTATCGCTGTTTCCATTGTATCTATAACTAATGCAGCTATTTCCGCAAAGATTTATTTCCAGTAAAATGAAGAACATAGGAAAATAAAGTTTCCCAAGAATGATTTGTATACCCACTAATGTTTTATAGAAGTATGTTGTACGAAATATTTACCTTTGTACCTCAACTATGCATTTCTTTCTCGTATCATTAATAGTCCAAATATGACGAAAAGAAACACAAAAAAATTGCATTATCTAAACTACTTCTATCCGCAACGGCAACCATCTTCCAGAACGATTTGCTGGCCGTTATTCAAGCAGTAATTCTTTCAGTGAATGTAGGTGAACGTAATTGCTCGGCGACAAATGAAATCTAACTGCCGCGGCATGCACTTGCATATTCAGCGCATCAAGGCAACCCCTTGACCTTCCTAAGCATCAGTTGTTAGATTTGCTTTTGTTTCACTACGTTAATAGCTCGGAATGTTGACTCGCCCACGTACTTGTTACTCGGTCGGCAAGTGTTTGCTATTATAGTGATGGTTAGCTCTGTAGTTTGCTGGATAATTCGTCTCAACTGAGATTGCATTATGCTTTACAAGGTATTTTGGAAACCGAAGCTATCTTTTTTACTTTCTCTACTACGTACAGTAAGTAGGGGAAGTATTGTATTCCACCCAAAAATTCGATACCGAGATTTCACCGGAAATACATGTTTTGAGACCCCCTGAATAAAAAAAAGCATTTTTGGAAACATGTCCGTGTGTGTGTGTGTGTGTGTGTGTGTGTGTGTGTGTGTGTCTGTCTGTCTGTCTGTCTGTCTGTGAACAGCATAACTCAGAAACGAACATTCGGATAAACACCAAACTTGGTATTTAGGTTCAGTATCTTCCAGAGATGCGACACGAAGGTTTTCAAGAAAATCCCCCCACCCCAGACTACCCGTTACATGGAACATTTTTCGAAAATTTTAATTTTCTCAAAAATGGCTCTTAACGATTTTGATTAAAATATCATATGTTTAATATATTGTCATGAGAAATGAAATGTATATCTCGAATTTTCTGGGAATGTCTCCAAAAGTATTCTTCATTGTGAACGACTTTTGCATAACTGTTAAACCATAAGAGATAGACAAAATTTCACAAAAAATGGAGATCGCGTTAAAATACACAATTTATGTGATATACATTTTTTTGTTGAGTAAACCATTTTCGAGATATTGCCTGTTATTCCCTTAATTTTCAATACTTATACTTTTTCTCAAATTCGTTATTCATTTTTTTGTCCTGGGCATGCAAAGAGAATGGAATGCGCCACATAGCAACCAACGCTTAAAACATTTGACTATCGCTTAAAACCTACCATATTCCCCTTTGCATCTACAAGAAAATTAGCAATAAGATTAACATCTCGATTAACATGAAGCATATGGAGAATAAGCGTTTGTAAAAATAGTTCGTACAAGAGTAGAGAAAGTCATGTGAGTGTGACACATCAAATTTTTTTGTAGCATCAACCATTTCAGAAACATTCGTTAGTAATGGTTCGAATTGTTTACTACTTAGCCATTCTTTTAGTCTTGTCGATTTTCGGCTGTTTCTCGCGATTGCTTGGAAACAGTATGGAGTTTAAAGGCCAGCGTATAGGGTGTAGTTCTTAAACATTTGACTATCGCTGTTCTCTGTGTACCTATGACGAAATTTGTAATGCAGCTATTTCTGAAACAGGTAGGAAAACAGCCTTTCGTGAGAATAATTTTTATACACAGTATTAAGCGATAGAAGGTACAGAATGTTATGTAAAGTGTAAAATCAGTTTTTTTTTGTATGATAAGAAGGGAGCTATAGGCTCTCTCAGCCCCTCCTAGGTTCGCCTACGAAGAAAACTCGTCTTCCTAAATTTGGGCGGAACACTGAAGCGAATTCTCGCGCGCTTTTGGAATGAGTGTGTTATGATTGGTGGGAGGTTGGCTCCAGCCGGGCCGGGAATATCTCGTCTGCTGCAACGCGTTTCAACATGGCGGTTAACGTACGGAGGTCAAGAGATTCGAGCGTGTGTTTTGGTGCTACCTTACTGTTTATCATCCAGATAGGCGGTCTGCTTGCAGGTAAACATTCTGATTAGTCAAGTGCTTCAAATGTCCTTCGCTAACACAGCTTGTTATGTCTGCGTTACCCGACTGTGGGCACACGAATGAGTCTAGCAGACGAAACAGGAGACGTTTGTTTTGTTTTGGGTGTCTGCAAACACTTATTTGGGTCATGCAGGTTTATGTCTCCAAGTGTATCGCCCGTACGTGTTGTTGCAGTAGTTAATGCCAGTTGTTAAAGGCACTTTCAATGCTTTTAAAGAAATAACAGCAGTGCATTCAACAGGCATACCCGTGCGTGTGTGTGTAGTGGGCGTTCCGCGTTAACAAACGTTCCAAAATAGACCTGGGAACCTAGTTTTTTTACAGGTCACAAAACAACCGGCTTGAGCACAAAGAAGTCGGTGAGAGCCTACTTCCTGTTAGGGAGGGAAGTAAATAGAACGCTCAGATTTGCTCCACTATTTATGTCGCATTTCCGGTGACAGACAAGCGTTCTTCGATTGACCCGCAACTATAGCACTGTTTGATGTCTTGAGCCAATTACTTTGATATTGTGTGTCTTTTGTGAGGGTTAGCAGTGCTATAGAAACACGCTCAAACACAAAACAGCATACGGCAGTAGGCATGTCGTTAATTGAAGGTTGTCTTATTTATTTAGATCCTGGATACTGTTTGCAGCATTTTAACAGCAAAAACTGTGCGTTCGATGTGCATTATAACAAACTATAATAAAAAATCTGATGTGTTACACTCGCATGACTTTCTCTACTCTTGTACAAACTATTTATACAAACGCTTATTCTCCATCTACTTCATGTTAATCGAGATAAACATTTGCAGAGTCTATCTTATTGCTAATTTTCTTGTAGATGTAAGGGGAAAATATATTTACAAGGGCAATTTGGAAATACAGTAGCCTTTAAGCACATACATATCTCTTAATAGCTGGTTTCTAGGTGCAGCACCATTCCCTTTGCCACAAATTAATACTCTTTGCATATCCAAGAGAAAAAAAAATGAATAACGGAATTCCCATTCCAGAAGACAAGTATTGAAAAATTTAAGGGAATAACAAGTAATATCTCGAAAATGGTTCAGTCAACAAAAAAAATGTATATGGCATAAATTGTGTATTTTAACGCGATCTACATTTTTGGTGTAGTGAAATTTTGTCTATCTCTTATGGTTTACGAGTTATGCAAAAGTCGTTCACAATGAAGAATACTTTTGGAGACATTCCCAGGAAATTCAAGATATACATTTTATTTGTCATAAAAATATCTTAAACATATGATATTTTAATCAAAATCGTTAGAGCCATTTTTGAGAAAATTAAAATTTTCGAAAAATCTTCCATGTAAAGGCTAATCTGGGGTGGGAGGATTTTCTTGAAAACCTTCTTGTCGCATCCTTGGAAGATACTGAACCTAAATATCAAGTTTGGTGTTTATCCAACTGTTCGTTTCTGAGTTATGCTGTTCACACACACACACACACACACACACACACGGACATGTTTCCAAAAATGCTTTTTTTGGATTCAGGGGGTCTCAAAACATGTATTTCCGGTGAAATCTCGGTATCGAATTTTTGGGTAGAATACAATACTTCCCCTACTTACTATACGTAGTAGAGAAAGTAAAAATTGTAATATCGTGCAGTTAGAAAATCTAGTGTTGCATTCACATGACTTTCTCTACTCGCCCTCCTATAAACTACACTTGTAAAAGCCTATTCTTCTATCTTTATGTGATGGCTTTGAAAGTCCATGCTCTTTGCATGAGCACGAGTAAAGACGAATAGCGACTTTACCACTTAAAAATGTAGAAGTATTTGTAAATGAAACTAATAACAAAGACTATCTCGGAAATGGTTTACGCCACAAAAGAATTTCTATGTTTTAACGATCTAAATTTGTTGTATTGTGTGATTTTGTCTATCTCTTGCATTTTCCAATTACAGAAAAGTCATTCTGAATGAACAAGGCGTCAGACGGTATGCGCAGAAAATTTAAGATGCATATTTTATTTGTCATGCAAATATCTTAAACATATGTTATTTTATAAAAATCTGCAAGATTACATAACTAAAAATGTTCCATGAAACAGGTGATTTGGGTGAGAGATTTTCTCGAAAATCTTCGTGTCATTTATGGAAGATTCTGAACTTAAATGCCAATTTTGGTACCTAACCGACACTTCGTTTCGAGTTATGCTGTTCATACAGTTTTAAAGTTAATTTTTTTATTCAGTGAGCCTCAAAGCATGTATTTCCGTTGAAATCTCGGTATAGAATTTTTGGGTGGAATACAACACTACCTCTACTTATTATAGGTTAGTAGATAAAGTAAAAAATGATAAAATTGATAAAATGAAAAATCTAGAAAATAGCCAGAATATGTAAACTGTAGCATAGTTTATTCTATTTATATACCTGTTCAAAAATTAGAATTTTCTCTCCATTAATTAGACTGCCAAATTTTACTTCCTCTAGTAAGTAGGGGAAGTATTGTATTCCATCCAAAAATTCGATACCAAGATTTCACCGGAAATACATGTTTTGAGACCCCCTGAATAAAAAAAAGCATTTTTGGAAACGCGCGCGCGCGTGTGTGTGTGTGTCTGAACAGCATAACTCAGAAACGAACAGTCGGATAAACACCAAACTGGTATTTAGGTTCAGTATCTTCCAGAAATGCGACACGAAGGTTTTCAAGAAAATCCCCCCACCCCAGATTACCCTTTACATGGAACATTTTTCGAAAATTTTAATTTTCTCAAAAATGGGTCTAACGATTTTAATTAAAATATCATATATTTAAGATACTTTTATGACAAATAAAATGAATATTTTGAATTTTCTGGGAATGTCTCCAAAAGAATTCTTCATTGTGAACGACTTTTTCACAATTGGTAAACCATAAGAGATAGACAAAATTTTACTGCACAAAAAGTGTAGATCGCGTTAAAATACACAATTTATGTCATATACACTATTTTTTGTTGAGTGAATCATTTTCGATATATTGCTTGTTATTCGCTAAATTTTCCAATACTTTTTCTCAAATGGGAACTCGTTATTCTTTTTTTTTTCCCCTCCTGGACATGCAAAGATAATGGAATATTCCATATAGCAACCAGCTCTTAAAATATTTGACTATCGCTTAAAGCCTACCAATTCCCCTTGCATCTACAAGAAAATTAGCAATAAGATTTACATCTCGCTATCTCGATTAACATGAAGCATATGGAAAACAAGCGTTTGTAAAAATAGTTTATACAAGAGTAGAGAATGTCATGTGAGTGCGACACATCAGATTTTTTAGTTTCTCTACCACGTACCTAGCAGGAAGAGAAGGTATTGCATTCCACCCAAAAATTAGATATCAAGATCAGAACTTATATATTGCCTTAAATGTTTTGAGATCCCCGGAATCCAAAAAAAATAGATAAATGTGTATGTTAGAGAGAGAGAGAGAGCTCCAAACTCCTCTTTACATGGAACATTTTTCAAAATTTTTGATTTTATAAAAATGGCTCTACAAATTTTGATTAAAATAACATATATTGAACATATTTATATGACAAGCCAAATGTATGTCTTTAATCTTCTGGGAATAGCCTATGAAGTCCTCTTCTTTCGGAAGGAATTTTATGCAATCTTGTATAACTGGTAAACGTTAAGGCATAGACGAAACCTTCTATACAAAAGAATGTAGAGCTCTTTAAAACACACAATTTATTTCAAATAAATTATTTTTTGTGGCATTAGCCATTTCTGAGATCAATTATTAATGGTTTGGATTATTCATTAGTTGGGGATTCAAAGTCTTGACAATGTTCAGTTGTTTCTCGCGATTGCATGGAAACAGTATGGAATTTTGAGGCCAGCATATAGCGTCCAGTTCTTAAACATTTGACTATCGCTGTTCTCTTTGCATCTATAACGTAATGTGTAATGTAGCTATTTCTGCAAAGGTTTATGTGAACTAAAATGTAGTGGATAGAAAAATAAGCTTTAGTAAGGACAATTTGTATACCCACTAATAAAGAATAGTGGGCAGAGAAATTCAAAATGAATGTAGCACATCAGATAATTTTTACTTTCTCTACTACGTATAGTAAGTAGGGGAAGTATTGCATTCCACCCAAAAATTCGATACCGAGATTTCACCGGAAATACATGTTTTGAGATCTCCTGAATCCAAAAAAAGCACTTTTGGAAACATGTCCGTGTGTGTGTGTGTGTGTGTCTGTGAACAGCATAACTCAACAACTAACAGTCGGATAAACACCAAACTTGGTATTTACGTTCAGTATTTTCCAGGGATGCGGCACGAAGATTTTCAAGAAAATCCCCCCACCCCAGACTACCCTTTACATGGAACATTTTTCGAAAATTTTAATTTTCTCAAAAATGGCTCTAACGATTTTGATGAAAATATCATATGTTTAAGATAATGTCATGGGAAATGAAATGTATATCTCGAAATTTCTGGGAATGTCTCCAAAAGTATTCTTCTTTATGAACGACTTTTGCATAACTGGTAAACCATAAGAGATAGACAAAATTTTACTACACAAAAAATGTAGATCGCGTTAAAATACACAACTTATATCATATACATTTTTTTTGTTGAGTGAACCGTTTTCGAGATATTGCTTGTTATTTCCTTAAATTTTCCAATACTTAATACTTTTTCTCAAATTCGTTATTCATTTCTTTGTCCTGGACATGCAAAGAGAATGGAATGCGCCACATAGCAACCAGCGATAAAATATTTGACTATCGCTTAAAAGCTACCATATTCCCCTTGCATCTACAAGAAAATTACAAATAAGATTGACATCTCGATATCTCGATTAATATGAAGCATATGGAGAATAGGCGTTTGTAAAAATAGATTGTACAAGAGTAGAGAAAGTCATGTGAGTGTAACACATCAGATTTTTTTACTTTCTCTACTACGTATAGTAAGTAGGGGAAGTATTGCATTCCACCCAAAAATTCGATACCGAGCACCGGAAATACATGTTTTGAGACCTCCTGAATCCAAAAAATCTGATGTGTTACACTCACATGACTTTCTCTACTCTTGTAAAAACTATTTTTACAAACGCGTATTCTCCATATGCTTCATGTTAATGCAGATATCGAGATGTCAATCTTATTGATAATTTTCTTGTAGATGCAAGGGGAATATGGTAGGTTTTAAGCGATAGTCAAATATTTTAACGCTGGTTGCTATGTGGCGCATTCCATTCTCTTTGCATGTCCAGGACAAAAAAAATGAATAACGAATTTGAGAAAAAGTATAAGTATTGGAAAATTTAAGGGAATAACAAGCAATATCTCGCAAACGGTTCACTCAACAAAAGAAATGTATATGGCATAAATTGTGTATTTTAACGAGATCTAGATTTTTCGTGTAGTAAAATTTTGTCTATCTCTTATGGTTTACCAGTTATGAAAACGTCGTTCATAATGAAGAATACTTTTGGAGACATTCCCAGAAAATTCGAGATATACATTTTATTTGCAATGACAATATCTTAAACATATGATATTTTAATCAAAATCGTTAGAGCCGTTTTTGAGAAAATTAAAATTTTCGAAAAATGTTCCATGTAAAGGGTAGTCTGGGGTGGGAGGATTTTCTTGAAAACCTTCGTGTCGCATCTCTGGAAGATACTGAACCTAAATACCAAGTTTGGTGTTTATCCTACTCTTCGTTTTTGAGTTATGCTGTTCACAGACACACAGACACACAGACACACAGACAGACACACACACGGACATGTTTCCAAAAATGCTTTTTTTGGATTCAGGGGGTCTCAAAACATGTATTTCCGGTGAAATCTCGGTATCGAAATTTTGGGTGGAATACAATACTTCCCCTGCTTACTATACGTAGTAGAGAAAGTAAAAAAGTTGTTCAACTGTTCCTCTTCTTTTAAACATATGTTAATTTGTGAGGCTGGAAGGTAGGGGATGAAAACCGATTACACGTTGTGTGGGTGAGTCAGAAAAGTTACCCGCCGTTTAGAGCAGCAGGTGAGGAAACTCCGAAGGAGCCCAGTTCCCTCTCAACCCCTCACTGCGTTGGAAGGCATGATTTAGTCATTGTGCTGTGCTGTCTGGGTCAAATACCTACGACCGGAGACCGCCGAAAAGCAATAGTATGCTGTGATTAACCTCTTCATGCATGAATTATCAAGGAACATGAGAAAAAAATTTAATACTTTAAAATTGTCAAATCTACATTAAATAATATAATTTTAGGCTCATCAATGTGTATTATTCATTTTTTTCTTTCTCTACTACGTATACTAAATAGGGGAAGTATTGTATTCCACCCAAAAATTCGATATCGAAATTTCACCGGAAATACATGTTTTGAGGCCTGAATTCAAAAAATCTGATGTGTTACACTCACATGACTTTCTCAACTCTTGTACAAACTATTTCTACAAACGCTTATTCTCCATATGCTTCATGTTAATCGAGATGTTAATCTTATTCTAATATTCTTGTAGGTGCAAGGGGAATATAGTAGTATTTAAGCGATAGTCAAATCTTTTAAGAGCTGGTTGCTATGTGTCGCATTCCATTCTCTTTGTCCAGGACATAAAAAAATCTGATGTGTTACACTCACACGACTTTCTCCACTCTTGTACAAACTATTTTTACAAACGCTTATTCTCCATCTACTTCATGTTAATCGAGATAAACATTTGCAGACTCTATCTTATTGCTAATTTTCTTGTGGATGTAACGGGAATATATATTTACAAGGGCAATATAGAAATACAGTAGCCTTTAAGCACATACATATCTCTTAATAGCTGGTTGCTAGGCGCAGCACCATTCCCTTTGCCACAGATTAATACTCTTGCATATCCAAGACAAAAACATCTGATGTGTTACACTCACATGACTTTCTCTACTCTTGTACAATCTATGTTTACAAACGCCTATTCTCCATTTGGTTCATGTTAATCGAGATATCGAGATGTCAATCTTATTGCTAATTTTCCTGTAGATGCAAGGGGAATATGGTAGATTTTAAGCGATAGTAAAATATTTTAAGCGCTGGTGGCTATGTAGCGCATTCCATTCTCTTTGCATGTCCAGGACATAAAAAAGTGAATAACGAATTTGAGAAAAAGTATAAGTATTGGAAAATTTAAGGGAATAACAAGCAATATCTCGAAAACGGTTCACACAACAAAAAAAATGTATTTGACATAAATTGTAAATTTTAACGCCATCTACATTTTTTGTGTAGTAAAATTTTGTCTATCTCTTATGGTTTACCAGTTATGCAAAAGTCGTTCACAATGAAGAATAATTTTGGAGACATTCCCAGAAAATTCGAGATATACATTTCGTTTCTCATGAAAATATCTTAAACATATGATATTTTAATCAAAATCGTTAGAGCCATTTTTGAGAAAATTAAAATTTTCGAAAAATGTTCCATGTAAAGGGTATTCTGGGGTGGGGGGATTTTCTTGAAAACCTTCGTGTCGCATCTCTGGAAGATGCTGAACCTAAATACCAAGTTTGGTGTTTATCCGACTGTTCGTTTCTGAGTTATGCTGTTCACAGACACACAGACACACACACAGACACACACACGGACATGTTTCCAAAAATGCTTTTTTTGGATTCAGGGAGTCTCAAAACATGTATTTCCGGTGCAATCTCGGTATCGAATTTTTGGGTGGAATACAATACTTCCCCTACTTACTATACGTAGTAGAGAAAGTAAAAATGAATAACGAATTCCCATTTGAGAAAATAAGTATTGAAAAATTCAAGGGAATAACAAGCAATATCTCGAAAATGGTTCACTTAACATAAAAACGTATATGACATAAATTGTGTCTTTTAACACGATCTACATTTTTTGTGTAGTAAAATTTTGTCTACCTCTTATGGTTTACCAGTTATGCAAAAGTCGTTCACAATGAAGAATACTTTTGGAGACATTCCCAGAAAATTCAAGATATACATTTTATTTGTCATGAAAGTATGTTAAATATATTTTAATCAAAATCGTTATCCATTTTTGAGAAAATTAAAGTTTTCGAAAAATGTTCCATGTAAACGGTAATCCGTGGTGGGGGATTTTTTGAAAACCTTCGTGTCGCATCTCTGGAAGATACTGAACCTAAATACCAAGTTTGGTGTTTATCGGACTGATCATTTGAGTTATGCTGACAGACACACACACACACACACACACACGGACATGTTTCCAAAAATACTTTTGAATTCAGGAGGCCTCAAAACACGTATTTCCGGTGAAATCTTGGTATCGAATTCTTTGGTGGAATGCAATACTGCCCTTACTTATTATACGTAGTAGAAAAAGTTGATTCCTAAACGTTGGGGCGAAGGCCACCGGAAACTTTGTACCGTACGTGGGGCAGTTTACTTCATCAAGTTTGGCCCACCAACAGTGGAACTACAATGTAACTCCTTCAAATTGGCTTTCAATAACGTAAAGGCTTCAACAACCTTCTCAAATTGGCGCCCATACGTGGGGCATACTTCTTCAAAGTCAGTTATGGGAGTGTCCACGCCCAGCGGACCGTATACGTTTTAAACGGCCTTGAAAAGTATTCGTGAGCCTGCCCAAAACATTTTGTATATAAAAGTTACATGATATTTTTTTAATTGGTATTTATAAAACTTTGAAATGCTCTATACAACTGGCCGGTTGGTTCACTTTAGCACTTTTTCACGTATTTTGGCTTTCCAAGGTAAAGACCAAGCCCAACAAGCTATGTTTATGCACGTGGAAGTTTCTGAGGCAGAACACGTAAGCTGAAGGTTAAGCAGGCTCTTTCATTGAAAGTTTTTAGCACTGAAATGTTAGGAGCCCACACGTTAATCCGTAGGCGGTGTGGGAAAGTGAAGGAAGGTAGCACTTCTGTTACTTTTTCTTCTTCTTTTCCTGTTCCTGCCGCCTCTGCTACCTCTGGCTGGGAATGTGGGCAGCCTCTGGGCGTTCCATAATTCTTCTGTTCCGGCCGGTAATAATCCTCCGCCTAGTTTCGTACACGTGAACAACTTTCACGCACTAGATGCTTTCAGTTAGCATCCTCTTGGGCAGTGTTGCCAAAATGAGAAAGCAAGAGAAAATTGTTCATTTGGTTCGATAAAAGCGAGAGTTCAAAAATGTAGATCACGTTAAAATACACAGTTTATGTCATACAGTTGTTTTATTGGAGTGAACCATTTTCGAGATATTGCTTGTTATTCCCTTAAATTTTCCAATACTTAAACTTTTTCTCAAATGGGAATTCGTTACTCATTTTTTTTATGTCGTGGACATGCAAAGAGAATGGAATGCGCCACATAGCAACCAGCGCTTAAAATATTTGACTATCGCTTAAAGTCTACCATATTCCCCTTGCAACTACAAGAAAATTAGCAATAAGATTAACATCTCGATTAACATGAAGCATATGGAGAATAAACGTTTGTAAAAATAGTTTGCTCAAGAGTAGAGAAAGGCATGTGAGTGTAACAATCAGATTTTTTTGTGGATTGTTTTCTTTTTTTCTTTTTGTTTCAAGGTCTCCACATCTCTTCTAGTGATCTACAGATCATGCATTTTTACATAAAATACGATGCTTTGCCTACCCTAAGCGAGGGACACAGAGCAAGAAGTAAGCATGATTGTGCATTTGGTAGCAATAATTCGCCTTTAAAAATGACAGAAGTAAAAGAAAGCAAGAACGCCATTATGGTGGTCACTTCTTTAATAACCACGAAAATTATCAGAAAAGTGCGCGGCAGAAGTTTTGTAACGTAATTTTGCTATCTGGCTTTCACACGTACTTTTTTTTCTCCCCTTGCCCTTTCATTAATGATAAAGCCAAAAAGGAAATGGGGCTTTCAAGGCACTGACATGAAAGTATAAAGAATGCTTAAAGAATGTGATATAAATATGGACTGAACCGGGTCTCCTTGAGCAGTTCCGCATCATTGGATCACCTAACAGGGAAGCCTGCAGCGGTATTCAGCTTTTGTAAGAGAGAGGTAGTAAACCGCACTAATTATTATATACAGTTATCTGCTTCGCAAAGATTGTGTATATTACAAGACTCTAGAGCACTTACATATGGAAAATACATAATTACTGGATGACTATTGCGAACACAATTTGATAAAATACATGTGTAAAGAGATCACAAAGGAAAGCCGCTCATTCTACTTTGTCTGCCACTTACGCAACAGGAAGCAACAAAAATTTGGTGTATGTTTGTGAAAACACTAATTCTAAAACGAAATGTCGGATAAATACCAATCTGGTATTTAAGTTCAGAACCTTCCAAATATGCGACAGGGAAGATTTTCAAGAAAATCCCTCCGACCGAAATGACGCTTTACGTGGAACTTTTTCTTCGAAATTATTTACTTTCTTTGAAATGGCAATGGCGATTTTGATTCGAATACAATATATTTAATAATATTTCTGTGACAATAAGTATATCTTGAATTTCTTGGAATACCCTGTTAAGCCCTCTTCATTCCGATGGAGTTTTGTGTCACTGCTAAACCTTTAAAAATAGTAAAAAACGTACTATATAAAACAGCTAGTACTCTTTAAAACAGATAATTTATTTCAAAAAACCTTTCTTGAAACATCAATTATTTGCAAGATATTCGTTATTTCTGGATTAAATTTTTAAATACTTTGTTAGTTTGAGGCAGTGTTCTTAACACTTAAATGATTTCAGTCAAATTATATAATATATACATTCAATAAGAGCCCGCCTTAAAGCAATATGTGTATATAACAATATATAAAAGGTGTATATTACAGTCATTGTATATGATCATATTATTGTATACATGTGTAATACTGCTATGTGAACGTATTACGTAATTTAATAATGTAGGAGCTGTGAGAATAATAGGTTAAAAGTTACTAACAATGAGGTAACCTTGAGGCAATAATGAATTAGAAAGTTTAAATGCTACTGGTAATTCTTGGTGCAACAATAATGTATTTTTTGTGACAGCTTATAAAATAGCCAATCAACAACCAGAAAAAGCTTTTGTTAAATGAAGGTATTCTATTGGACTAGGATTAGCCAATCAGAAACTTAAATGGAGCAAAATTTACAAATTCAGAAGTTAGTTGCTTGTAGACAGTGTTCCTAACCGGACGCGAGATACGTCCTCCAGAAATTTAATAAGTATTTTTTGTGAGACAAAAATAGTTTACATGTTAAAAAGTACAAGTAATTAATAAAAAAATCTCACAGTTCCCTCTCTGTATCAGTGAAGTGTTATTTAAATCGTGTCAAGCAATAATAAAAGGAGTAAAGTAAAATTATAATCTGTGTAAGCTTACATTCTTCAGTCGTACCACTCCCTGCCAAGACATTCATTTATCTAAAATAAATTATAAATAGTGAACGCAGCCGAGGCAAATATAAATATATAATATTTAAAGAAACAGTCAAAATTGCAAAGTTAATATTTTTTAAACATTTGGAATGAGCGCTACCAGAAACTTTTTACCATACGTGCGGTTGCTACTACTTCAAGTTCGGCTCCCCAACTGTCGAAATATAATACATCTTCTTCAAACGGACTTTCCATACGTAGCAGCAACAAACCTTCTTCAAATTGGCTTCCAAAGCGTGGGGCAAATAACGTAATAACAACTTCAAGTTTTACTCTCTACTACGTAGAGTAAGTAATGGAAGTATTGCACTCTACCCAAAAATTCGATACAGAGATTTCCTGCAAATACATGTTTTGAGGTGCCCTGAATCAAACTATGCATTTGGAAACATATCCGTGTGTGTGTGTGTGTGTCTGTGCGTGTGTCTGTCTGTCTATGAACACCATAACCCAAAAACGAAAAGTCGGATAAATACCAAATTTAGTTAATTAGTTTACTATCTTCAAGGATGCGACACGAGTATTTTCAAAAGAATACTCTCACGCCAAACTAACTTTTACACAGAACATTTTTCGAAAATTTTGATTTGCTCAAAAATGGTCCTAACGATTTGATTAAAATATCATATGTTTAAGATATTTTCATGGCAAATGAAATGTATATCTTAAATTTTCTGGGAATGTCCCCAAAAGCCCTCTTCCTTCTGAATGAATTTTGCATAACTACACAACAATTTAGATCTCGTTAAAACACACATATAATATATACAATTATGTGACATATATGTTTCGTGTAGTGAACCATTTCCGAGGTATTACTTATTACTGGTTTGAATTTTCCAGTACTTATACTTTTTCTCAAATGGGAATTCGTTATTTGTTTGGTTATGTCCTGGACGTGCAAAGAGAATGAAATGCTCCACATAGCAACCAGCTCTTAAAACATTTGACTATCGCTTAAAGCCTACCATATTACCTTTGCACCTATAAGAGAATTAGCAATAATATTTCTGCAATGTTTATTTATATTAACATGAAATAGATGGAGAATAAGCGTTTGTAAAAATAGTTTGTAAATTTTAAGGCCACGTGCAGCGGCGTGGTTTTAAACATCCTACTATCGATTCGGTTCTTCTTTGGTTTTATTACTCAAATGATGATTTCCACGTTTTAGATTTTATCACGAACATAAACTCTTTCAAAAAAGATTTTCCCCAGTAGAAGCCGTAACTAACAAGTCTTTGGAATCTTCATTTATTATAAACAGGGTCGGATTTTGCGTGTTAACTATAAGATGTGTAACAGACTGTAAATTATTTTTGCACCTGGCTTAGTTAATAGCATCGAAAATGTCTTCTCGCTCGTTACCTTATAAACGGCTCTGTTAGCTGTCTTTGGTTGATGAATTCTTGGGTGTAAAAATGTGCTTATTGAAAACTAGAAAAAAAAATCTGATGTGTTACACTCACATGACTTTCTCTACTCTTGTACAAACTATTTTTGCAAACACTTATTCTCCATCTACTTCATGTTAATCGAGATAAACATTTGCAGACTCTATCTGATTACTAATTTTCTTGTAGATGTAAGGGGAATATATATATTTACAAGGGAAATATAGAAATACAGTAGCCTTTATGCACATACATATCTCTTAATAGCTGGTTGCTAGGTGCAGCACCATTCCCTTTGCCACAGAATAATACTCTTTGTATATCCAAGACAAAAAATCTGATGTGTTACACTTACATGACTTTCTCTACTCATGTACAAACTATTTTTACAAACGCTTATTCTCCATGTTAACCGAGATAAACATTTGCAGACTCTCTCTTATTGCTAAGTTTCTTGTAGATGTAAGGGGAATATATATTTACAAGGGCAATATAGATATACAGTAGCCTTTAAGCACATACATATCTCTTAATACCTGGTTGCTAGGTGCAGCACCATTCCCTTTGCCACAGATTAATACTCCTTGCATATCCAAGACAAAAAAATGAATAACGAATTCCCATTTGAGAAAATAAGTATTGAAAAATTTAAGGGAATAACAAGCAATATCTCGAAAATGGTTCACTCAACAAAAAAAATGTATATGACATAAATTGTGTATTCTAATGCGATCTACATTTTTTGTGCAGTAAAACTTTGTCTATCTCTTATGGTTTACCAGTTATGCAAAAGTCGTTCACAATGAAGAATACTTTTGGAGACATTCCCAGAAAATTCAAGATATACATTGTATTTGTCATGAAAATATCTGAAACATGATATTTTAATCAAAATCGTTAGAGCCATTTTTGAGAAAATTAAAATTTTCGAAAAATGTTCCATGTAAAGGGTAATCTGGGGTGGGGGGATTTTCTTGAAAACCTTCGTGTCGTATCTCTGGAAGATACTGAACGTAAATACCAAGTTTGGTGTTTATCCGACTGTTCGTTTGTGAGTTATGTTGTTCACACACACACACACACACACGGACATGTTTCCAAAAATGTTTTTTTTTTTTTTTGGATTCAGGGGGTCTCTAAACATAAATTTCCGGTGAAATCTCGGTATCGAATTTTTGGGTGGAATACAATACTTCCCCTACTTACTTAGGTAGCAGAGAAAGTAAAAATTACTTAATATGCAGAAAGGAGGAAGTGCACTATTTTATTCCTAAACAAACACGTGGGCAGGCAAAATAATGTAGTGAACTGCACTAAAGTAAATGCAGCTCCTATTTTAAATTAAAATTATATGTTCTGCCGTTTTTAGGTTAGAAAATTGATATTATATGCGAGAGAGTATGATAAATAATACTTGTCTTGCTACTTCTTCCGAAAATCCAGAAGGAAGTCATAAATGCTCTTAAAGAAATGAGGCCAACAAATTATTTATGAAAAAACAGTTTTTACAATTCTGGTGACACAAATATTGTTAAATGATGTTTTGTACGACAAATTGAAATTTTTGTGTTCCACCAAAAATATATTCTCTGATGAAATATTTCAATATTAGGTGTTTTCGCTGAAGCTTTACCTTGCGTGGTTAACATACTGGAGGTTATAAATAACCTAGTGATATCCGGTTGTAAATGATTTCAAACAGGAACTTTAAGATAACTGTAAAACTTCATACATGGTCAACCTGGAAACGACTGCTGTTGGTTCATTAATTCTCTGCTGCATATAGGTAGGGGAATAATCATATTCCACCCAAAAATTCGATGTCGAGATTTCACCGGAAATCTGTTTTGAGCGTCCTGAATCCAAATAAAGCATTTTTGAAAAAACTCCGTTTTTGTCTGCCTCTGAACAGCATAACTCAAAAAATAAAAAGTTGCATAAATACCAAACTTGGTATTTAAGTTCAGTATCTTCCGGAAGTATGACACAAAGATTTTAAAGAAAATCCTCCCACCCCAACTACCCTTTATATGGAACATTTTTCGAAGGTTCTGATTTTCTAAAAAATGGCTAACGATTTTGATTAAAATACCGCATACAAATATATTGTAGCGGACCAGGTTACTTAAAATAGGTTTTTATTTTGGCATAAGCCGTTTCTGAGATATCCGTTATTAAAAGTTCAAATTGCTCATATTTAGTCTTTTAAAGTCCCATCGATTTTCAATTGTTTCTCGCGATTGCATGGAAACAGTATGGAATTTTAGGACCAGCATATAGCATCCAGTTCTTAAACATATGATTGTTCCTGTTCTCTTTGTATTTATAACGAAATGTGTAATATAGTTATTTTTGCAACGGTTTATTTGGATTAAATGTAGCAGAAAAATAAATTTTAGTAAGAATAGTTTGTACCCACTAATAAAGACAGAGGTAGAGAAAGTCATGTGAATGTATCGCAAGATTTTTTTTTAGAAAACTGTCCGTGCGTGTGTGTCTATGAACAGTATAACTCAAAAGCAAAAAATCTCATAAACACTAAACTTGGTATTTAAGTTCAGTATTTGGATTAAAATACCATATAATAAAGATAATTACACGATAATATAAAATGTATATCTTGAATTTTCTTGGAATACCTTGTAAGGTTTTCTTCATTCGTAAGGAAATTTATATAATCTTGCATAACCGGTAAACGAAAACGTACTCCACAATACATGTAGACCTCTTCAAAACACACAATTTATTTCAAACCACTTTTTTGTAGCATCAGCCATTTCCGAGATGTACCTTATTAATGGTTTGAATTGCTCAATACTTGGCCATTCTTTTCAATTCTTAGCGATTTTCAATTGTTTCTCGCGATATCAGGGAAACGGTAAAAACAGGCTGCCGAAATGAGATTCCTAAGACCAGTAAAAGGATGTAAGCTTTTAGGTAAAATCTCAAACGAAAAAATTAGAGAGTAGTTAGTAATTTCTGTGGAAGAAAAAATTACAAATTGTAGAAATAAATAGAGACAGCGTGTCGACAGAACGTCACCAGATGGAGAAAGACCTAAAGGAAGAACACATACGGAAAGATCGAGGAAATGATGATCAAACACATTTTGCCGGAACAGCCATTGTTGCCTAGTTTCTGAAGGAAGTGTAGTGGTAGTTCCTCCATATTTAAATAATTTGCAATCCAAGTCATCTACTCCTGCAATTTTTACTTTCTCTACTACGTATAGTAAATAGGGGAAGTATTGTATTCCACCCAAAAATTCGATACCGAGATTTCACCGGAAATACATGTTTTGAGACCCCCTGAATCCAAAAAAAAAGCATTTTTGGAAACATGTCCGTGTGTGTGTGTGTGTGTGTGTGAACAGCATAACTCAGAAACGAACAATCGTATAAACACCAAACTTAGTATTTAGGTTCAGTATCTTCCAGAGATGCGACACGAAGGTTTTCAAGAAAATCCCCCCACCCCAGACTACCCTTTACATGGAACATTTTTCGAAAATTTTAATTTTCTCAAAAATGACTTAAAGATTTTGATGAAAATATCATATGTTTAAGATAATGTCATGAGAAATGAAATGTATATCTCGAATTTTCTGGGAATGTCTCCAAAAGTATTCTTCATTGTGAACGACTTTTGCATAACTGGTAAACCATAAGAGATAGACAAAATTTTACTACACAAAAAACGTAGATCGCGTTAAAATACGCAATTTATGTCGTATACATTTCTTTTTTTGAGTGAACGGTTTTCGAGATATTGCTTGTTATTCCCTTATATTTTCCAATATACTTTTTCTCAAATTTGTTATTCATTTTTTTTATGTCCTGGACATGCAAAGAGAATGGAATACTCCACATAGCAACCAACTCTTAAAATATTTGACTATCGCTTAAAACCTACAATATTCCCCTTGCATCTACAAGAAAATTACCAATAAGATTGACATATCGATATCTCGATTAACATGAAGCATATGGAGAATAGGCGTTTGTAAAAATAGATTGTACAAGAGTAGAGTAAGTCATGTGAGTGTAACACATCAGATTTTTTATCTATGAAGGTATTTTCTAATATTAGAGCGTGATATTATCTTCTCGTCGTTTTCCTTTAGTTGTCGGGACCCCATGTTCCATCTTCAAAACAAGCCAAATAGAAATAAAAATTCATGGTATAGGAAAGCGATTACGCCACTAAGGCTATTTATCAAGTTACCTTAGGAGATGGTAAAGGAAGGCGATTACGTAATTAAGGGCATCTGTCCAGTGTACACTATAAGAACAACAAGCACTTCGACGATGCCAAAGCACATTTCGCAACAAACATATGGTGGTACCGAATGGCGACTATGCAACCAAGACCATACGTTTGCAGGGTGTCTGCTGATACTGGAAATACTGGATGTGCTGGAAATGTACTTGATTTTTTTTATTTACATATTGGATATACTGGAATTAGTGGTTACATACTGGAAGAATTAGGTGAAATATTCATATAGCATTGATTTATTTCAGGAAAATCTTGTTAAATAAGTATTTTTGAATGTTATTTGTTTTGTATGATAGTCACTTTTCTTAATTTATCTAATTTAAGTTTTTATCTTATGTACACATTTTTTTACATGCTATACATCATTTCCAGAATTTTCTAGATTTTTATAGGGGAGGCTAAGGTTAGAAATACAAAATCCACTGATATTTCATTCCCATATCTGTGAATATAAGTGAGTTTTAGTTCATTATTATGAACAGCATGAGATGAGAATTTTATGACATTACAATTCTAAGCAGTAAAGAGTGAGAATTCAGTATAAAAAATATTCTAAATCTTAAGAGTACAGAGAGTAAATTGAATTACATCGTCATTCGAGATTTATAAAAACCACCCGTGCAACACTGTGTATGGCAGCTAAAGTACAGCAACTTGAAAAAAAACCCTTGTGAGGGGTAACTCACCTGGTCATGTATCCCCCCTCTCTAACTGCCTTGGACGGGCATGCCTCTCCTCTGCCTAGGAGTTGCTGCTTAAGCACCACACGCCATAATTTCGCCTAGCCCATGTATTATTTTATTTTCCCAAAATCGTTTATCGCTCTTTAACACACCTCTTACAGAAATGGAATAACTATTTTAGTTTTTGAGTTATCAAAATTTAAACAAGATCCTATTAAATTTTTTTACGCCATAAAATTACTGTGTTCACACAGTGACGTGACACTTGTTTCCCGCGTGTCAGCCCATTTCCTCTTTAAGACAACTCATTCGATAACTCAGTAGGTAAAGGCAAAAAAACAAGTAGAGTTGGTCCAGTAGAGTCCTGAATACTCGCGCAGGCCGTAGATCGAGAGATTTTACTATGTAGTTATACTATAGTAATAAACACAACTTCGTATTATGGCTATGAAAACAAAGAAAACCAGTAAAGATGTTATACTAGCCACTGATTTGAATACTGCTGCAGCTTTATTGCAGTAGGACTCGTGCAGTACTGGAATTTTGTCAGAAATATACTGAAATTTTAAACCTTCAAGGCAGTAAACACCCTGGTTTGGAATAAATTGACTCAAGAAAACCAGCGAAACTACAATAACCGTCGCGATCTGACCAAGGTAAACGACGTTAAACAGTACGTTAAAAGAAATATGATCAACTCTACAGGAGTTTGTTTGCTAAATGTGTGGCTGAAAATGTAGAAATACCGTCGGAAGACACAAAAGATTAAGTTGCAGCTGTATTTCCCTCCATCCACGATGACAAAACGCATGGTTTGAGGGACCGGTTCTGTCACTGCGGAGGAAGCTGGAGACCAACGCAAAGGACTGCTCTGTCTTGATGATGCAGCACGTGATCATGTCTTGAGTAATATACAATACGTCATTCGACGTACGAGCCAGCTGATGTGCAATAAATTTAGCAAAAAACCAGCTCTTGACATTTCCGTTACCTGCGGTAGATCTGCTTTCGTCATCGCGCAGATGGTGGTGTCGTCAGCAACTACATGAATTTTCCTTTCTCTGAAGTCGTGCACAATAAAAGTAGAATTTCGACGATTACATCCAGGTGGACATGACTGTCGCAGTTTAGTCACAAAGCGAATCTTAAAGAACTGAAATGTCTTAAGCTATTTCGGAATGATGGCATCGTGTATAGATATGAAACTAGCCAAATTCCAGCAACTACTGGGTGGAATAAAGAAAGGCTAATAGGAAGAGTTATACTAGAAATAGTCCTTAACTTTTACAAGGTAATGGCACCTCCAACATTACTCTATGGATCTGAAACATGGATAATAACTGAACAACAGAATGCAAGTTGCAGAAATGAGATTGCTAAGACCGTTGGCGCGATATTTCCTATTAAACAATCTGAGAAGTAGTGATATAAAAAAACCAGTTAAAAACAAAGTGTAATACAAGTTATAAATAAAGGGTCTTTCAACAAGAGTGTCCTATCTTTAACATGTGATAGCTGCCGTTGTTATTGAGTTACAGCAATAATTTTTTCATGTGGTTACGGTTTTTATTGAAAAATAGCAATGGAACATTACAGCATTCAGCAACGCGTAGAAATTGTGAAAATTTATTATCAAAATGGATCATGTGTTCACCGAAGTCGTCCCTGCGAGAGAACGATTCGGCGTTTGACGATCAATTTGAAAGAAGTGGTTCTGTCAGCGATCCTGTACGTAATCGACGTAAGCGCTCCAACAAAAACATAGGTGCCGTTCGTGAGAGTGTACGCGAGCACGGAAACAAATCAATTGCTCTCGTGCGCAAGAATTGGGGCTTTCGCCCACCACAACTTGGCGAATTCTGCATCTGGACTTGAAGTTTCACGCTTACAAAATGGCGTTAACTCAAGAACTAAAGCCCAACGACCATAGGTTGCGCTTGTATTCGCTGACTGGGCTATGGAGCAATTGGAAGCTGACCCGGATTTTTGTTCGAAAAATCATCAGCGACGAAGCCCACTTTTGGATGGATGGTTGTGTTAACATACAAAATTGCCGCTATTAGAGCAATCACAATCCAATGCAGATTCAAGAACGACCACTTCGTTCCCAAAAGGTTACTGTGTGGTGTGGTTTTGGTATGGTGGAATCATTGGTCCATATTTCTTCCAAGATGAAGATGGAGAAGCTCTAACCGTCAATGGAGAAAGATACCGGGCTCTTATAAAGGACTATTTTTGGCCTCAATTGGATGGTATGGATCTCAGAAACATCCGATTCCAGCAAGATGGTGTCACATGTCATACTGCTTTCGAAACAATCGATCTTTTGAAGGAGAAGTTCAGAGGTTTCATCATTTCCCGTGGTGGTGATGTTAACTGGCCCCCGAGGTCATGTGATTTAACGCCGTTGGATTACTTTTTGTGGGGTTATGTTTAATCTCGAGTTTGTCAACAAGCCAGAAACGGCAAACGAACTTATGAATAACATCACGCGTGTTATTCGTGAAGTTGGACCTAATTTACGTTCTTCTGTTATTGAAAATTGGTTCAGCCGTATACGTGCAACCCAACGAAGTCGCGGCGGTCACTTAACTATGTTCTCTTCCACACGTAATGACATTAATTATGTTCCAAAATAAAAAAGAAATAAACGTCTATTATTTATAGAACGTGTTTTATATAAGTTCAAAGATAGGACACTCTTGTTGAAATACCCTATAGATATTTAAATAAGTGGAGAGACCATTTAATGAGGATGGAAGCATAACGTATATCCTTTAAAATATTGACGTACAATCTAAAGGTCCCAGAAATGCAGACTTTAACGTTTTATAAATACCAATTAAGAAAATTTCATATAGCTTTTATATACAAAATGTTTTAGACAGACTCAACCGAAAATGTTTCAAGGCCGTTTAAAACGTATAGGCGTGGACTCTCCCATAGCTGACTAATGTATTCATCAACAGACAGTTTCGGAACTGAAGCAATAAATACAAACTTGACAATCCTCTTTGCTGTGTGCACATGACGAAGTAGTTCTGTAGACAACGCGTAGTTCTCAATTTGATATGAACATCACAATCTCAAAAGCCAAGGTAACAGCCGTGTTAGGTATAGAACCGCGTAAGAACCAGAATTGTTAGCCTTTCATTGAGCAGGCTAACTTAGTTAAGTATTTGGATCATTGTGGGGCATACAATGTACCGTACACCGACGACACTGCTACTACAACAGGTCAGTCCTACACAAAACTTAAAAGGGTCTAGTTACAAAGTCTAAGCGTGTATGAAAAGAAAAATCAGGTTTATTGTTTAAGGTTTTTACTTTCTCTACTACGTATAGTAAGTAGAGGAAGTATTGTATTCCACTCAAACATTCGATACCGAGATTTCACCGGAAAAACGTGTTTTGAGATCCCCTGAATCCAAAAAAAAAGCATTTTTGGAAACATGTCCATGGGTGTCTGTGAACAAACTCAAAAATGATAAGTCGATAAATACCAAACTTAGTAGCTATTTGAGTTTCGCATCTTCCAAGGATGCGACACAAAGATTTTCAAGAAAATACCCCATTCCAACTCCCCTTTATATGGAACATTTTTTGAAATTTTTTATTTTTTCAAAAATGGCTCACGATTTGGATTAAAATATCATATGTTTAAGATATTTTCATGGCAGATAAAATGTTTATTTTGAATTTTCTGGGAACGTCCCCAAAAGTGTACTTCATTCTGAATGACTTTAGCATAACTGGTAAAACGTAAGAAATAGACAAAAGTTTACTACACAAAAAAAAACAAATGTAGAGTTCGTTAAAACACACGATTTATGTTACATAAATCGATTTTGTCAGGTGAACCATTTCGGAGATATTCCTTGTTATTTGTTTGAATTTTCCAATATAAAATAAGACAATAAGACAGTTTCTGCAAATGCTTATCCCGATTAACATGAAGTAGATGAGAATCGGATGAGAATAAGCGTTTGTAAAAATAGTTTGTACAAGAGTAGTGAAAGTCATTTGAGTGCAACACATGAAATTTTTAGAAAAAGGTTGTGTGTGTGTGTGTGTGTGTGTGTGTGTGTGTGTGTGTGTGTGTGTGTGTGTGTGTGTGTGTGTGTGTGTGTGTGTGTGTGTGTGTGTGTGTGTGTGTGTGTGTGTGTGTGTGTGTGTGTGTGTGTGTGTGTGTGTGTGTGTGTGTGTGTGTGTGTGTGTGTGTGTGTGTGTGTGTGTGTGTGTGTGTGTGAGAGAACAGAATAACTCAAAAAGAAAAGGAGGACAATACTAAACTTGGTATTTAGGTTCAGTATCTTTCAAAGACGCGACACTAAGATTTTCAAGAAATCCCCTCACCCCAGACTACCTCTCACATGGAAGATTTTTATAAAATTTTGATTTTCTATTAAATGGCTGTAACGATTTTGATTAAAATATCGTATATTAAAGATATGCACATGACAAATAAAATGGTTATCTTGAATTATCTGGGAATAGCCTATGAAGTCCGATTCATTTGGAAGAAATTTAGTATAATCTTGTATAACAGGTAAATGTTAAGCGACAGGCGAAAACGTACTACACGAAAAAAATGTGGATCTCTTTGAAACACACAATTTGTTTCCTTTTTTTCCGGTATAAGCGGTTTCTGAGATATCCATTATTAAAGGTTAGAATTGTTCACTTCTTCAACATTCAGTTTCTTGCGATTGCATGGAGACAGTTTGAATTTTAAGGCCAACATATAGCGTCCAGTTGTTAAACATACTATTGCTGTTCTCTTTGTATCTATAACGAAACGTGTACTGTAGCTATTTCTGCATAGGTTTATTTAGATTGAAATGTAGTAAGTAGAAAAAAAGCTTGTCTAAGATTTTCTGTACCCACTAATAAACGACAGAGGTTAGAGAAAGTCATAGTAATGAATCGCGTCATATTTTCGTTTTTAGTTAGCTGTTCAAACACACGGAGCTTTTTCTAAAAATGCTTTTCTTATTCAAGGGGCCTCAAAGCGTGCATTTCCGGTGAATCTAGTTTATAGTGGAATGCAATAACCTTCTCTACCTACTACGTACGTGGTATAGATTGTAAAAGGAAATAAAATCTAATGTTGAAAAACCTATAATTCAGCGAGTACACCATCAGTTGTTTCTCAAGTCAAAGCCCTCGATACAACCATAAACGTTAGAGGGGGGCTACACAAATGAAACAATTAAAAAGAAATAAAGTAGGTTAGTGTACAGTTATATAATAAACCGAATGTCACTGTTTTTATTTTTGAAAGCAAAATTATACAGCTTTATTCTTCCTTCTGGTAAAGTCGATCTTTCATTTGTAATCAAAACAAAACTCTGTATGTTTTCCCTATAAAACTACGAGATTTCTACACATGTTGTGAACATGCACTAAACATCTTTTCACTGAACGAACAATAACCTTAACTTCAAATCGTAACATGCATCATTTATCGCTAATAGGTTCCAAGCTTTCTTGTGATTTTTGAGTTGCGAAAAGATCTTGGTAGAAATGAGCCATCATTGCCACGGTCAGGACGTTACCGAGGACGTTTATTGTTGTAACAAATCTGTCATTGAGCCACTCCACAGAGAGCACGAGACCAACGTCGTCAGCTGGGATGCCACACCCTCCAAGGACAGTAATAAGGGCCGCTATTATGGAATAAGGCACTCCAGGTATTGCTATACTGATCGGTGTTGATAACAGGAGGATTTTCAGAACCAGTGTTATGTCCATAGTCATATTACTTGCTTGTGCCATGAAAATGGACATGCCACAGAGAGTTATTAGATTTCCTACCTTGCTTATGTTGACGCCAATGGATAAGAACACCCTTACCATTCCTGGATCGAAGTGACAGTCTTGTTCTAGAAAAGCAATGGCTATTGGTAACGTAGCCAAGCTGGAACTGGTTCCTAAAGCCGTAAGGATTACTTTACCACTGTAGTAACGAAGTGGATTCTTCCTGGTGAGTACGAAGAATGCCAAAGGATACAGTATCAAGATCTGTATTGAATGATACGAGAGGAAGGTGGCCATGTACCTTCCTGTTCTAGATATCAGTACGGCTAGCCCCACTTTCATAATCTGTGCTCCAACAAGAGAAGCCAACAATAATGGAGACGCTAACATAATCCATTTCATCCACATAAACGTAACGGACGCGATGCATTCTACTAGATCCTTCAAGAATGTTACTTCATCGCCGAGCTTCTTCGTCACGATACCGAAAACCATTGAAGCAACCACTATACCAACCATGTTTACGCTTCCTATCATTTCTCCTCCAGGAACGAACTTCCAATTACCGCTCGTGTCGTTTCTTAAAACAGTCTCGTAGGTCTGTGCAAACATTGCTATTGCATTCGGGGGAACGAAGTTTCTCCCCAGATCCAAAAACATGTCCTGTAGCGTTATCGGTTTCAATTCAAGGGCAGTAGGAGGCGATTCGTAGCCAGAAGCTCCTGGACGTATGACAAGCGCTAAGGCGGTGGCGAGTACTGCACCTTCCGCGTTCAAGAATGCTGTTATCCCTAGGTACTGTAGAATCATTTTCAAGGACATACCTTCCTGGAGATTTGCTAAGGCACTTACAAGGCAACTCACTAAAAGTGGCAGAGCTACCATTCTAAGCACTCTCATGAAGATGTCTCCTAGGAAGCCGATATACATGATCTCGCGTGTGCTGAAACTCCTGAGAGAACTGGCAACGGAACCTGCTACTGCGCCGAATAATATTCCCAGCAACATAAGAATAGTTTGTTTATGGTGGCTGCAGGTTTTTTGAACCTTCCTGTACGCGTTCATGGCTTAAAAGGAATAATATTGTATAAATAAAATATGAATATACTTCTCCAGATTTATTCCTGAACAAATAAAACACTGTCTACCTGAAAATGATTTTGTTTTGTTTTATTGTGTCATGTGTGCAACATTAGAAACTCAAATTATTTAATTAATAGTTTTGCCATTTATGGTAGTTATTTAAAGACGCTTTGGAAATAGCAGTTCAACTAGCATCCGTTATATTCATTCTTGAAGAAAACAATTTAAAGAAAATTATTCAGCAAGAAAGAAAAAAACAGATTTAAATTTCGATTTTACATTTTTATCGTGTGTTAATACGCTTTTGAAAGCTTCAGATTCATTCATAACAAATTAGCACTTGAGAGAGAGGGAGAAGGGAAGAGGGGGAGAGATATTTTATTGCGGATCTTGCTTAAAATGTAGTCCTGGTATTTTTCATTTTAATTGAGTTTCATATTCTTACGTGAATCGCTGGAATCGCTTTGTCACAACCTTAAATTAAATATAATTGGGTTTTATTTATGGACTCTCTTTAACTGCTCTGGTCCTTAGTGTCCCATTCTATATTGAGCGTAATAGACCGGAGATTTTGCACAGAGACCTCTATATCAGGCTTGAAGCTTTTTTAAGCGCCGTAAATTTACGACGCGGGAGTCGCCCTCCGTGGTGTGGTGGTTGCCATGCTAGCCTCTAGTTCCCGAGGTCACGGGTTAAAACCCGGCGGAGGACGATGAATTTTTTTTCGATTGTAAAACTCCTTAGCATGACTTCCTTCGGAAGGGGGAAGGGAAGTAAAGCCGGTGGTTCCATGTCGTAGATTTACGGCACGTAAAAGAACCTCAAGCCTGATAATAGAGGCCCTTGAGCAAAATTTCCAGTCTTTGCACGCCCAATATAGATTGGGACGCTAAGAACCATAGTAGTTAAAGAGCGTCCATAAATAAAACTCAATTTTAATTTTTAATTTTACGACGCGGGACCACCGGCATTACTTCCCTTCCGAAGGAAGCCATACTAAGGATTTATACGCTGAAAAAATCCATCGCCCTCCACCGTGTTTGAACCCGCGACAGAACTACCCTCTGTCTTTTTGACATGTCTTATGAATTCTTGTTAGGACTGTACGATGGGTAGGGAAGCACTTATATATGATATATCTCATACTGCACCGACGTAGCATTCAGGTAGCTCTGCATTTTCATGTAATTGGTTCCCATTCACAAACAAGTCTGTTCCTAATTACGAATCTTTGAGTTTTAGTTTTCTGCAATGTGAAACATATACAATGGAATTTTGGGAACTCTTTCAATTGCAATCATTGCATTCTAGCCAAAATTAGAAATTATTCATCCTTTCATATTTATTTATTTCCTTTTCTTGATGCCACGAAAAATAGACATTCACAACTGCTTTAATTTTCTGATATTTTAAACGGCACACTTTGAAATAAGCATTTATTTTTCATTTATTTATTTATTTATTAATTTATTTTAGAATAGTCCTGTTAATGTGTTATGTAGTGTTTAACACATAATTAAATGCTGACATTCCTTTTATATGGTAGGATATCATTTTTATGTCTATATTATTGTAGACTGCAAATCAATGTCATTTCTATCGTGCAGGTTAACAGCTTTTAAATTAATGAATGGTAAACAGCTTTATACAAAGAATAATATTACATAATACCATACAACAACCTTTCCTATTTTCTCAGTTTATTGAAAATGAGTATAAAAACATTGTCAGTTTAAGACAATTAAAATCATCTCGATATTCTAGCAGATGAGTAAGGCAAACTTAAATTCCTTTCAGTTGGTTTCCGCGCTTTTCAAAAGCGGGGGTCAGGGCTAGCAGCAGACCCGATCGGTTGATAATGTAGTAAGGCGCATTGCCGACCTCAGCGTTAGTTCCGCTAACGACCACCCGAAAGGTCAGGAAAAAGCGCCCTATGGGACACCTCACCCCCAACATTGACTTGAGAATCTGGTATTAATCTGTGGAAATAGGTGTCCGTTCTTTTGTTTTTCCTGAGACCATAGAAAGAGTATTTAAACACAGTGACTGCTGTAATATATCAATGTGTTCATTCAAAAATGACTGTCGTCCCTCATATTGCGTGCCACTGTGTACCTACAACATGAAACTATTTGTAGTAAATAATTCATCATAATTACATAAAGGAGATAGAAAATAAGCTATTATGGTTGTTACACATTACTTTTTACTTTCTCTGATACATATAGTAAGTAGAAGTATTGCATTTCACCCAACAATTCGATACCAAGATTTCACCGGAAATACGTGTCTTTAGGCCGCTGAATCCACAAATTTTTTTAGAAAAAAAGTCCGTGTATGTGTCTGAACAGCATAACTCAAAAACGAAAACTCGGATAAATACCAAACTGGTATTTAGGTTCAGTATCTTTCAAAGATGCGACACAAAGATTTTCAGGAAAATCCCTCTGCCCCGAACTACCCTTTGCATGGAAATTTTTTCGAAAATTTTGATTTTCTCAAAAATGGCTGTGACGATTTTGATTAAAATATGATATACTTTAAGATATTTGCGTGACAAATGAAATTTATACCTTGAATTTTCTGGGAATGTCCCCAAAAGTCCTCATTCTGAATGGATTTTGCATAACGGGTAAACCGTAAGACATAGACAAACATTTTCTGCATAGAAAACGTAGAGCTCGTTAAAGCACAGAATTTATGTCATATACTTTTTTTTTGGGAGTGAACAATTTCCAGATATTCCTTGTTAGTTGGTTGAATTTTCTAATATTTATACTTTTTCTCAAATGGGAATTAGTTATTGTTTTTTTTAAACGTCCTGGACATGCAAAGTGAATGGAATACTCCACATAGCAACCAGCTCTTAAAATATTTGACTATCGCTTAAAGCCTACCATATTCCCCTTGCATGTACAAGAAAATTAGCAATAAGATTAACATGAAGTATATGGAGAATAAGCGCTTGTAAAAATAATTTGTACAAGAGTAGGGAAAGTCACATGAGGGCAACACATCAGATTTTTTATGTTGAATCTAATTCTTTCTATCACATATGGAGAGCGTTTAAATGGCTCCTGTGTGTGGCTGTAATAGGACTGATTTTATTTTTGGAGCTGCATTCATAGGTGAACCTTGAGAATTGTTGAATCATGCTCACGATTTGCTTTTTTAAAATTCAACTGCAAATAGGCTGAAGCACATGAGTCGAAGGGTAATGTCTGAGCATACAAAGCTAGGCCTACAGATTAGCAAATGTGTGTAATGCCTTCATAACTTCCGCTGCCAAAAATGTGTTTTGCTTATATAATACTATTAGCACCCTGTCAGAAAATACTTATCTATAGTTATATTGTCCATCAGCTTTAAATGTGCATTCTCAGTGGAGCAGTAACTAGCGTATCTATCAAGTAACCTGGAGAAACCTCGGTTGGAATGAGTTGCCTGATAAGGAATTTCTTACTTTCTCTACTATTTATCTGTAGTAGGCGGCGCCTCTCACCGAGGCGGCCCGGGTTCAATCCCAGGGACCCGCATGTGGGATTTGTGGTGGACAAAGAGGCGTCTGGGCGGGTTTTCTCCGGGTTCTCCGGTTTCCCCCGCCATTCATTCCACCAGCTGCTCCATCACCACCTTTCCTTTCATCCATTTCACCATCATCTTGTTTCATCTACTTCCTTCCTCCCAGGCATCAGGCTGATCACCCTGGATATTCTGTCTGATCCATGAGTGTCTGCTCCTCGGCTCCTGTAAGTCCTACATACGAGGAGGTTAATAAGAGAAAGAAGAAGAAGTATTGCATTCCACGCAACATTTCGATACCAAGATTTCACCTGAAAGTATGTTTTCAGACTTCCTGAATAAATAAAAATGATTGTAATGTGTGTAATAACTAAGAAACAAAAAGTCGGTTAAATATCAAACTTTGTCAATTTTCTTCCAAGGATTTGAAACGAAAATTAAAACTAAATCCCCCACCATCAATGATTTTGATTAAAATGCCAAATGTCGAAAAGTTCTTTTCATTCTGAATGAATTTTGTAACTAATAAACCTAAGATCTCGTTAAATAACACCTTCATTTCAAATAATTTTGCTGTGGCATTAATCATTCCCGAGATATGCTTTATTATTGGTTTGAATATTGAAATACTTCATTTTATTAAACTGCAAAGTCGCTTTTCGTTCCTCTGCAAGGAGAACGGAATTTCAAAGCCATCACATAGCACGGATTTGACTGTCGCTTGTTCCTGCAACGAAATATGTAATAAAGTAATTTCTACCAATGTTTATCTGGATTAACATGAATAAGCTTTTGGAAGAAGAGTGGTTAGAGAAAGTCATGTGAGTGTAACGCAGAACATTATTTATACTGAACACATTATATCGGGCAATTCTCGGCTCTTTGGATCTCGGACAGGTCAATTATAAGTTCATCGTGTCTGTATGCCACTTAGTTGTAAGGGAATGTAAACATTCAACAAATGTTTTTCTTAAAATAGTTGTCTTCAGCACGTGAAAAGTTGAGTTTTTAATTAATATTTGCCGAAATACACATTGAAATACTTTACTGTTTGGGAGTGAATAGAAAGGTGGGAAATGTTTGATGTGTTACATTCATATGACCTTCTCTACTCTTCTACAAACTATTCTTACTAACTTTCATTATATTTCTGGTTAATAGAGGTAAACACTGAATACAAACACATTTTGTTGTGGGTATTAGAAGAACAGGGGAAATAAAGCCAGTGGTACGTGTCGTAGATTTACGACAAGCCTGATAAAGAGGCCTCTGAGCAAAATTTCCGGTCTTTCACGCCCAAAAGAGGGTCCATAAATAAAACGCAGTTTCATTTCATAAGAATACAGTAAGCTAGAGAGATTACCAGATTTTTAAAAAGCGTGTCTTTATGTGATGGCTCTTGAGATGTCATGCTCCTTCCATGACTACAAGAATAATTACTTCCCAGTTAAGAAAAGTATAAGTATTTGAAAATTCAAACAAAAAACAAGGAATATATCGAAAATGGTTAACTCACAAAAAAAGTATTTGGCATAAATGGTGTGCTTTAACAAGATCTACATTAATTACACAAAAACCATTCAGAATGAAGAGGACTTCAGAAGCTGTTCACAGAAAATTCAAGATATACATTTCATTTGTCATGAAAATATCGCTAATGAAAATCGTTAGCCATTTTTGAAACTCCACAATAAAATGTCAGAGTGTGCCAAAAATATACCCAGCAAATGCTTGATGCAGGCCAAACTTCCAAAAACGCGTATGTAATCGGCTTGGACTGCGAGACGAATGGAGGGTTCCTCAGAAAGTTTTCCATCTGCTGTGGATTGCTTGATGGGCATTTTAAAAGAACAATAATCCTTTAAATGTCCAATGCACAAGTATACCAGTATGAAGTTCGTGTGTTAAAAGTCTAAACTGGCTAACAGAGAGAAAGAACTTCAAACTCCACAAGAAAAACAAATTAGAAAATGTGTTTGCACCCGAGTAGCCGATTGTGTCAAAGTAGTTCAACATTTGGTTACATTAATGGTACCATGGAAGAGTTACCATCGCCCACACAGGATAATTTCTCATTGTTGCCAGAGGCGGTTCCGCTAATGGACCACACAGCATTCAAGTTTCATCAGCAATATCATCCACACGCTTTGCTCCTTTCAATTTCATCCGTCAGATAGGTAATTTGAAAAGTAACATTTAGACACAACACTAAGGCAAAGCTAACTACAAAATGGAACGTATTGCATTCACATTACTTCCTCTACCCACTATAGTTTGTTTATATAATACTGAACCTATATTATAGCTCTAGACTTGTTACGAAAGCTTATTTTTCTCTCTACTTCATGATAATAACTGCTGCAGAAGTAGTCATCATACCGTGTGGCCCAAAAGTCACTTGACAAATGTAGTATTGTGGAGTGTTATTGGGCAGCTTTCAGAATCTGATTAACACAGTGGCTGTTGGCTGCATCATTTGGCAACATGATAGCAATGCAGGCAATGGTTATTTGTCAAAAATACCATAAAACAAATTAAAATTATGAAACAAATCCAGAAGACAAATTGTATTGCATTGGAGAAGGAATATATTTCAGTTAAACCATTTCACATTAATCATGCTTACCGTTGAAAAGAGAGTTGATCTTTGTGACAACCAAAGAATTGAGAGACATAAAAGGACCTTTTCTGTGCTGCATATAAAACGTGATAGAAGTCAGCAAATAATGAAGAAAATCCCATTAATGTGATGGCAAAAATCACAGTGAACCCTAAGAGATCAGTTACAGGCAGTGTGGAGTGAGCAAAGAATCTGTTCAGCGAATTTTAAAAGCTGCATATTTACGTCCGTACAAGTTGCAACATGTCCTCACAATGCGATAGAACGTTCCTCTACACAGGCAACAATAATTTTTCAGTTGCTTCACCAACCGTATGCATGATCAACATGATTTTCTAAAATGCATTATTTTTAGTGACGAGTGCTTATTCTATCTGGACGGTCAGTGCCCATACTCGGAATGTACGGTACTGGAATGTATGATGCATTCTGAAACACCAACTTGAAGTGCAACACCTCTTAGAGACGAGAGACTTCTTTAGAGAGCATTCGTATGATGCTCCAATTTCTACAGAGTATGTCTTTTTCGCTTCTTAGGTTTAGCGATCCCGTTGTCCTAAACTTCTTAACCCAATATTTGACATTATCTCTATTTGGACCTGGAATACCAAGTAATGCCTCCTGAAATTGTCTACACACCGTCTACATGACTCCATTATTACTTTCTCTCCTACATACAGTAAGTAGGGGAAGTATTGTATTCCACCCAAAAATTCGATACCGAGATTTTACCGGAAATACATGTTTTGAGACCCCCTGAATCCAAAAAAGAGCATTTTTGGAAACATGTCCGTGTGTGTGTGTCTGTGAACAGCATAACTCGAAAACAAACAGTCGGATAAACACCAAACTTGGTATTTACGTTCAGTATCTTCCAGAGATACGACACGAAGGTTTTCAAGAAAATCCCCCCACCCCAGATTACGCTTTACATGGAACAGTTGTCGAAAATTTTAATTTTCTCAAAAATGGCTCTGATTCTGATTAAAATATCATATGTTTAATATATTTTCATGACAAATGAAATGTATATCTCAAATTTTCTGGGAATGTCTCCAAAAGTATTCTTCATAGTGAACGACTTTGCATAACTGGTAAACCATAAGAGATAGACAAAATTTGTAGATCGCGTTAAAATACACAATTTATGTCATATACATTTTTGTTGTTGAGTGAACCATTTTCGAGATATTGCTTGTTATTCCCTTAAATTTTCCAATACTTATACTTTTTCTCAAATTCGTTATTCATTTTTTTTGTCCTGGTAATGCAAAGAGAATGGAATACTCCACATAGCAACCAGCTCTTAAAATATTTGACTATCGCTTAAAGCCTAGCAATTCCCCTTGCATCTACAAGAAAATTAGCAATAAGATTAACATCTCGATTAACATGAAGCATATGGAGAATAGGCGTTTGTAAAAATAGTTTGTACAAGAGTAAAGAAAGTCATGTGAGTGTAACACATCAGATTTTTACCTATGTATCGTACATAAAAATTCTTTGTTCAAGCTTGAATTTTTCGGTAGGCATTTCAGTGAACAAGAACAACACAAATAATAATACTCCAATGTAATACACACACACACACACACACACACACACACACACACACACACACAACAAATGTTTGAATAAGCTTTCACTTTTAAATGTACAATAAACGAACTGTAGCCTTTACAGCACGAATAGGTGATAACTGACAGTTAACATTCGTAGCCAATAAAGCGTAGCCTTGTACGGCTCACTCTTAGCTAAACCTTGTTTCTTATAACCTTGCCCGCTGACATGTATTCTTCCGCGCTGCATTTCGTTCCACTTTCCTTGAATGGCTAATGTATACCTTCGAATGATGATTGATAAACAAGCCGTATGTAATGCAAGGATAGGCGATAAAAGTTATATAAACATTGTCATGATATGTTCATGTGGTTTCGTCATCGTGAGAGGCAGGTTTAAACTGAAGGATCCTCCCATCTATTTATTAAGAATTTATATGCATTCCGGATGCATTAGCTCTGTTACGTAATATATCTAATTCATACAGTTATGCAAATGTAAATTTGACAGTTATCTTCGAATATAATAAGTTAAATGATCATGTTAACAAGAAACTATTTTTTGTCGCATAACAACATATACCACGACAGTAGCCAATAAGACGTGACTAGTGCGCGCGACAGTTACGAGATACGGGGCAAGGTAATAGAGCTAGTGGAATATATCGAGAGGTCACTGCGTGCAAGCGAATCACGCATACACGCGGTTTGACCGGGCCACAAAACGATCGCTCGTTATTACTGAAACATCCAGAGTAATCGGTGAATTCACGCATTGGGGGAATAGTATTTTTAAATGCATGTAATAGTTCAGTGGCAACAAAATTAATACGTACTTAACCTACCTCCGTGATGTGGAGGTAAAGAGGGTCTGCCTTACATTCAAGAGGCCCCTAGTTCGAATCGGTTAGGTGAATTACCTGGATAAGTTTCTTTTTTTTTAACTTCTATGGACTCCAGGCTCTTTTAAACGTTATATCACCTATTTTATTCATTCATCGAGCGATATGACCTACCCAGTAAAGGACGTTAAACTTTTTTTTTAAAGTGCTCTCTAGCTCGTAGCACTCAGGAACTCGCTGAGAAGCACAGGATAGATGGGGCGGGTGGAAGGCGAAACGGATCAAGGGAAATTGTTGTACTTTGTACTTGCCTGATAAAGGCAGCCTATACTTCCCTCGTTTCTACACCCCTCAGTTAAGATCCTCCAGAGCAGCTCCTACGTCACACAGACGCGCTACGTCGCGTAATTGAGTTGGCGGACCTTGCAGTAATCTAATTGGTCTCGGATCAGAAACATGAATACAATGCCAGCTTTTGCATTAGCTGAAAATCTGAGAATTGATTACTTTAACCAACATAGATTCGATTGTCACTCATGCACCCAAAGTATGAAACTTGGGATATTCAGGATACAAAACATTGTTTTAACAAATTGTAGGAAATAATGTTGAAGACGTATTTCCTCTTCGTCCAGGACTTTCACACAGATTTGAACAGGATGTTCTCTTTGCTGCAGTTACGGAACGTGAAGCAAACTTCGCTCACGTGTGGAAAAACTTCTAACATAATACACCATATAGTAATCTCGTGAACGGCCTCGAACTCCTACGTAATTCCTGTTTTGAGTTGCTTGCTTTGACGTGACGTAAGCAGCGTGATGTCACAAACTGGCTGCAAGCAGAGAACATAAATCTCGATCCTTGCTGTGCTTGTCACAGCACGTGGAATGCGTCCCAAAACTTGTTATTGAAGTAGTACAGGGTATCTACTGATACTGGAAATACTGGAAAATATGGATGAATTATTCATACAACATTGATTTATTTCATATTAAATTTTCATGTGATTTGTTCTTTGAAGATCTTGCTAATGAAATAAGTATTACTTTCTCTATTACGTATAGTAAGTAGGGGAAGTATTCTATTCCACCCAAAAACTCGATTCCGAGATTTCACAGGAAATATATGTTTTGAGGCCTCCTGAATCAAAAAAAAACAGTTTTGGAAACATGCCCGTGTATGTGTCTGTGAACAGCATAACTCAGAAACGAACAGTCGGATAAACGCCAAACTTGGTATTTACGTTCAGTATCTTCCAGAGATACGACACGAAGGTTTTCAAGAAAATTCCCCCACTCCAGATTACCCTTTACGTGGAACATTTTTCAAAAATTCTAATTTTTTCAAAAATGGCTCTAACGAATTCGATTAAAATATCATATGTTTAAGATATTTTCATGACAAATAAAATGTATATCTTGAAGTTTCTGGGACTGCCTCCAAAAGTGTTCTTCATTGTGAACGGCTTTTAGTAAACTGGTAAACCATAAGAGATAGACAAAATTTTACTACACAAAAAATGTAGATCGCGTTAAAATACACAATTTATGGCATATACATTTTTTTTGTTGAGTTAACCATTTTCGAGATATTGCTTGTTATTCCCTTAAATTTTTCAATACTTATTTTCTCAAATGGGAATTCGTTATTCATTTTTTTGTCTTGGATATGCAAAGAATATTTATCTGTGGCAAAGAGAATGGTGCTGCACCTAGCAACCAGCTATTAAGAGATATGTATGTGCTTAAAGGCTACTGTATTTCTAAATTGCCCTTGTAAATATATATTCCCCTTACATCTACAAGAAAATTAGCAATAAGATAGTCTGCAAATGTTTATCTCGATTAACATGAAGTAGATGGAGAATAAGCGTTTGTAAAAATAGTTTGTACAAGAGTAGAGAAAGTCATGTGAGTGTAACACAGCAGATTTTTATTAGAGGTTTTAAAAGTACCCTGTTGAACATAGGATATGACAGCTAGTACAACTTCATATTGTGGCTGTGGAAACAGCAAAGCTGCTAAGTTAGCCACAACACGCATTTGAATACAACTGCATCTTTACTGCAGTATGCCTCGAATCAGTATTGGAAAATATACACTAGAAATATACTGGAATTTACAACCTTCAAGGCAGTAGACAGCCTGTTGTATCTCAGTAGCACATTAAGATAGACGTAATTTCTTGTTCTGATTTTTACTTTCTCTAACACTGACCTGTAAGTAGAGGAGGTATTGTATTGCATAAAAAAAATCTGATGTTGCATCCACATGCCTTTCTCTACTCTCCATCGCTTATTAGTGGGTATATAAATTATCCTTACTGAAGCTTATTTTTATATCGGCTACAGATTAATCCAAATAAACCTTTGCAGAAATAGCTACATTACACATTTCGTTATAGATACAAACAGAACAGCGATAGTCAAATGTTTAAGAACTGGACGCTATGCTGGAAAGAATGATAAGTATTGAACAATTTCAACTTTTAATAACTGATATCTCAGAAACGGCTTATGCCACAGAAAAGCTTATTTTAAGCAAATTTTGTGTTTTAAGAGATGTAATTTTTTTTGTGGTACATTCGCGTCTACCGCTTAAGGTTTACAAGTTATTCAAGATTATACACACTTCCTTCCAAATAAAGACTATTCCCGGAAAATTCAAGGTATGCATTTTATTTTTCATGTAAATATCTTTCATATATGGCATTTTAATAAACATCGTTAGATCTATTTTGTAGAAAATCAAAATTTACGAAAAATATTCTATATAAAGGGTGGTTGGGAATTTGGGAATTTTCTTGAAAATCTTCTTGTAGCATCCTTGGAAGATACTAAACTCAAATACCAACTTTGGTACTTATCCGACTTTTCGCTTTTGACTTATTCTGTTCACAGATAGACTCGCAGACATGCTTCCCAAAGTGCTTCATTTGGATTTAGGGCGCCTCAAAAGATGTATTTCCGGTAAAATCTCGGTATCGGAACTTTTGGGTGGAATATACTTCTTCTACATACGTAGTAGAGAAAGTAACAAAGTTTATCAATTCTTCTTTGTAATACAACTTAAAATATAAACTCATATAGTTTACATTAAACTGAAACAACTAAAAGTAATGTGGCTGTTGCACTATTGTACCCTTTTTCACAACTACCACATAGCATATGCATTTTTACTTTCTCTACTACGTATAGGTAGGGGAAGTATTGCATTCCACCCAAAAATTCGATACCGAGATTTCACCGGAAATGTATGTTTTGAGAGCCCCTGAATAGAAAAAAGCATTATTGGAAACGTGTGTGTGTGTGTTTGTTTGTGTGAACAGCATAACTCGGAAACGAACAGTCGGATAAACATCAAACTTGGTATTTAGGTTGAATATCTTCCAGAGATGCGACACGAAGGTTTTCAAGAAAATACCCCGCATCCCAGATTACCCTTTACATGGAACATTTTTCGAAAATTTTAATTTTCTCAAAAATGGCTGTGACGATTTTGATTAAAATATCCTATATTTAAGATATTTTCATGACAAATAAAGTGTATATCTTGAATTTTCTCGGAATGTCTCCAAAAGTATTGTTCATTGTGAACGGCTTTTGCATAACTGGTAAACCATAAGAGATAGACAAAATTTTACTACACAAAAAATGTACAATTAATGTCATATACATTTTTGTTGTTGAGTGAACCATTTTCGAGATATTGCTTGTTATTCCCTTAAATTTTTCAATATTTATTTTCTCAAATGGAAATTCGTTATTCATTTTTTTGTCTTGGATATGCAAAGAGAATCTGTGGCAAAGAGAATGGTGCTGTACCTAGCAACCAGGTATTAAGAGATATGTCGATGCTTAAAAGCTACTGTATTTTTATATTGCCCTTGCAAATACAAAACAAGGGGAACATAGTACGCCTTAAGCGATAATCAAATATTTTTAGAACTGGTCGCTATGTGTAAAATGTAATTCTCTTTGCATGTCAAAAGATCGTTTCTACAAATGTTTATCTCGATTAATATGAAATAGATGGAGAATAAGAGTTCGTAAAAATAGTTTGTACAAGAGTAGAGAAAGTCATGTGAGTGTAACACATCAGATTTTTTCATCCCGTAATGTTAAGCAATTAGCTACTTAACACTCGAAACACAGCAAGTTTGGGAATAAACCTGTCTTCTACCCACTTTATACATTGAGATATGCAAGACACAAAGACATTTTAGAAACCATTACACATTTGAAGAAAGAAATAAAGGAAATATATGAAATGCCGGAATCACAGGTTTATTTAAGAACACGAGGATTCCTGAAAGAACAAATATGATATGCGCTGTAATATCTTACGTCTTAAGTTCTGATTTGTTTCTGCTGGATTCTAAGAGTTTTGGTCACTGGAGTATGCAAATGTTATAGCAGAGAGTGAGTCACCAACCCAGGTTATTACAGAAACGTGCTTTACTGCGACATTTAACGCTGCATGTACATGAATGCCTCTACTCCTTCCCCCATTGTTTTTCATGCTTTCATTTACTCTGCATTGACTCTTAGGTTCATCCGCGGCAAAACAAACCTACGTGGTCAGTGCACCGTGACGCAACACGGTAGCAATGCGCCCAGGAAAGTAGTCCCATGCTAATCTCTGAATTTTAGAATGAATTTATTCTCAAATAGTATAATATTCTACACAAATACCTAAGGTTTTATTTAACGCTGATTTATACCTTAAAACAGAGCTACAAGTCCCATGATGCATTTCCTATGAGTCACTGACATCCGGGTATGCGCAGAATATTGTTTACAGCCAGAAACCAGCAGTTGTGTTTAGTATCATGGAGGACGGCGATTTTGCTGTTGTTTTCGTCGAATTACGTAAAGCATTAGCCGCGCAAACCATTGACTAGTGGTGAAAAACAATAGTGTTGAATCTTTATTATAAGTTACATGAGAAATATCCAACACTTTCCGCGAAAGAAATGGTGAAATTAACTTCTGAGTTAACCGGTGTTTCGAGTACAAGTAGAAACAGTGCTTGTGCAGAAAAATCTGAAACGAGAAAAGTGGTTAGGGGAAGCACGCGATGCAAGAATGTAATGATTTTGAGAAGAATGCAATTCGCGTAACAGTGCACAATTTCTTTTTTATAATGAGCCGCCAACAGTTAATAAAGTGCCGGTTCCAGAGAGCGAATAAATTAGGTTATCGCAAACTTCTTACTTTATTTTTTCCTCATTTATTTTAGAATTAACTTATTATATGTACAAATGCCTATTTTGTTGCAACTATCAATCTTATGACCTGTAACTCTTAATAGAGTATGCTAGTCACCGTTTCAGTTGTCGAAATAAGGACTGTTCACTACGTGCTGCTTGTACTGCCACGTGGTCTGAAAGTGTGACAGTATTTCTAGTGCGAATGGCGGAAGGATACATTATAACGGTGCACTGGTCACCTGGGGTTTGTTTTGACGCGGATCAACCTAAGAGTGAATACAGAGTAGACACAAAGAGTCTTTGGAATGTTGCATGCAATGCAGTCAAGGTCTATCAAGAACTATAGTCCAGAAACTCTTTGGGAACACGTTTGAGGCAAACACGAAGTTTCGACTCATTTCATTCCTTATCTAGCATAAAGTTAAACGCAACAACTTTCAATAATGTAAAACTTAGAAAATTAAGTGTTCAAGGTTTATTCAAAGGTTTGGACATAATTCGGTACCACCTAGTATCGAGGTCCCATTCCTAATAACAAATATCTTTCCTGTTTTGAGTTCCGAAAATAAAGCTTGGTTGGAAAAAGCATAACTATGAATTTCCTAGGATGTAAGACTAAAATTGATGGCCGCAATAGAGGCAAATTCAGACAAATGATCCATTATAGTGACCTTTCTCGGGATGGTGTGGCGATGTTCATTAATGAGTCTGAGAGACTGCGCGGCGCCTACCGGTTATTTCCACATAGTCAACGATGTTCCTACCACTGCCGTTAAGTCGTTCTCATAATTGATCGCTGAGAGCACGGTAGGTGCATTATAGGTACACAATCTGTCAGGTGCCAATGGGGGTATATTATATATGACGGATTGTCTACTTCTTGTTAAGCGGGATAAATCTTCACTGCATAATTCGTAGTAGACATAAGAAGAATACAGTGATTAAAGCGAATCGGATTAAAAAAAACTTGTGTGTTACACTCACATGACTTTCTCTACTCTTGTACAAACTATTTTTACAAACGCTTATTCTCCATATGCTTCATGTTAATCGAGATATCGAGATGTTATCTTATTGCTAATTTTCTTGTAGATGCAAGGGGAATTGGTAGGCTTTAAGCTATAGTAACTATTTTAAGAGCTGGTTGCTATGTGGAGTATTCCATTCTCTTTGCATTACCAGGACCAACAAAAATGAATAACGAATTTCCATTTGAGAAAAAGTATAAGTATTGGAAAATTTAAGGGAATAACAAGTAATATACCGAAAATGGTTCACTCAACAAAAAAAAAAAAATGTATATGACATAAATTGTGTATTTTAACGCGATCTACATTTTTTGTGTAGTAAAATTTTGTCTATCTCTTATAGTTTACCAGTTATGCAAAAGTCGTTCACAATAAAAAATACTTTGGGAGACATTCCCAGGAAATTCAAGATATACATTTTATTTGTCATAAAAATATCTTAAACATATGATATTTTAATCAAAATCGTTAGAGCCATTTTTGAGAAAATTAAAATTTTCGAAACATTTTCCATGTAAAGGGTACTCTGGGGTGTTGGGATTTTCTTGAAAACCTTCGTGTCGCATCCTTGGAAGATACTGAACCTAAATACCAAGTTTGGTGCTTATCCGACTGTTCGTTTCTGAGTTATGCTGTTCACAGACACACAGACACACACACAGATACACATACGGACACACATACGGACATGTTTCCAAAAATGCTTTTTTTGGATTCAGGGGGTCTCAAAACATGTATTTCCGGTGAAATCTCGGTATCGAATTTTTGGGTGGAATACAATACTTCCCCTACTTACTATACGTAGAGAAAGTAAACAACTTGTGTGTTACACTCACATGACTTTCTCTACTCTTGTACAAACTATTTTTACAAACGCTTATTCTCCATATGCTTCATGTTAATAAAGATATCGAGATGTTATCGTATTGCTAATTTTCTTGTAGTTGCAAGGGGAATTGGTAGGCTTTAAGCTATAGACAACTATTTTAAGAGCTGGTTGCTATGTGGAGTATTCCATTCTCTTCGCATTACCAGGACAACAACAAAAAATGAATAACGAATTTCCATTTGAGAAAAAGTATAAATATTGGAAAATTTAAGGGAATAACAAGCAATATCTCGAAAATGGTTCACTCGACAACAAAAATGTATTGACATATATTGTGTATTTTAACGCGATCTACATTTTTTGTGTAGTAAAATTTTGTCTATCTCTTATGGTTTACCAGTTATGCAAAAGTCGTTCACAGTGAAGAATACTTTTGGAGACATTCCCAGAAAATTAAAGATATACATTTTATTTGTCATGAAAATATCTTAAAGATATTATATTTTAATAAAAATCGTTAGAGCCATTTTTGAGAAAATTTAAATTTTCGAAAAATGTTCCATGTAAAGGGTAATCTGTGGTCGGGGGGATTTTCTTGAAAACCTTGGGGTCGCATCTCTGGAAGATACTGAACCTAAATACCAAGTTTGGTGTTTATCCGACTGTTCGTTTCTGAGTTATGCTGTTCACACAAACATACGGACATGTTTCCAAAAATGCATTTTTTGGATTCAGGGGGTCTCAAAACATATATTTCCGGTGAAATCTCGGGATCGAATTTTTGGGTGGAATACAATACTTCCTCTACTTACTATACACCAAATAAATGATTATAACGCCTATACTAGCTGTGACTATGCTTGCGGAAATGTGAAGGCGCTGCAGTCGCTTAGTTGAAAAATTAAACAAAATTCCCAACTGTGTTATGTTAGTGTTGATAACAGCAACAGCATCAAACCAGACTAAATGGCATTGTTTATAATTTAATCTTCATATTATTTTGTATTGATCAAAAGTATCTATGGTGTTTAAACATTGCTAACATAAGAGTAATAAATAAGTCGAAGTTCATAATAATTATCCATTTATTCTGCGATTGTACTCCGATGTATATTCACTAATAATTTGTAGCTTCTCATTTTTCTTCCTTGAATGTTTATTTGGTCTTTCTTTTGTTTTGTCTTTCTTGTTTTCTCATGTTTTATGTGTGTTGGTAACTGAGAATAAACAAGATTGTATTGACGTTACTTAAACTGCTATTATTTCTTCCCAACTGAGATTTTCTCAATAAATAGGCATACTGAAATGGTAATCGTGCTGCAAGCCTCTCCCATTTCTACGTCACGGTAGACAGGCAACCTTTGCGAATGAAAAATCGCTAAAATGACACCAAATGTACATTGCCAATACGCAAGACAAGATGTAAGCGGTATGTCGATCGGCAAAAGACATGTTGAAGTACTACGTAACTTCAAATAGCTTTTAAATAATAATCTCACGCAATTCCGAAATAGGCAAATAGCCTTAAAATGTAAAATATATTTCGTAACGGGGATTACGTCTTTTCTGATTAAGTAAACGTAAGGCAATGCATGTACTGCTCAAGTATTAACTTTTAACCCCGCGCAATTCCGCAGTAGGTAAATAACTTGATATGGTGAGTACATTTCGTAACGGAGATTACGTCATTCCTGATGACATAAGCTAATGCATGTACCACATAATTATTAAATCATAAACTCGCGCAATTCTGCAATAGGTGAATAACCTTAAAATGTAAATACTTTTCGTAATATACAATTATTTAACCATCATGCAGTTGCATGTGCATTGACAAATTGTATGCTTTAAATATCCCATTTTACCAAAATTACTTTCAGTAAATTATTGGGGATTGACAGAGAATTGCAAATGCACGATAACTATTAATGCGTTCTAGTTAAAATCCTACCCCCCCTTTTAGCTCTACATTTTAATTGGCTGCTTAATCACGTGACTTCACATACCCGACGACCCGTTTCAGTTCACTGCCCGTCGTCCTCCGTGGTGTAATGGTTACCATGTTTCCCGAGGTCGCAGGTTCAAACCCGGCGGAGGGCGATGGATTTTTGCGGGCGTAAAAATCCTTAGCATGGCTTCCTTCGGAAGGGAAGTAAAGCGGTGGTCCCGTGTCGTAGATATACGACACATAAAAGAACCTCAAGCCTGATAAAGGGGCCTCTGTGTAAAATTGCCGGTCTTTAACTTCCAGTGAAGAATGATACGCTAAGCACCACAGTTAAAGAGCGTCCATAAATATAAACTCAATTTAATTTAGTTCCACTGCCGGTCCTTTCCCAAACAGGACTTGCTTCCTACGTCAATTCCATTCCCGTATAGAACTCGGACTTATTCCTTGTCAACCAACATACACTATGTGATCAAAAGTATCCGGACACCCCACAAACATACGTTTTTCATCTTAGGTGCATTGTGCTGCCACATACTGCCTGGTACTCATTATCCGCGACCTCAGTAGTCATTAGACATCGTGAACCAGCAGAATGGGACGCTCCGTGGAACTCATGGACTTCGAGCGTGGTGAGATGATTGGGTGTCACTTGTGTCAGAAGTCTGTACGCGAGATTTCCACACTCGTAAACATCCCTAGGTCCACTGTTTCTGATGTGATAGTGAAGTGGAAACGTGAAGGGACATGTACTCACAAAAGCGTACAGGCCGACCTCGTCTGTTGACCTGACAGAGACCGCCGACATTTGAAGAGGGTCGTAAAGAGTAATAGGCAGACATCTATCCAGACCATCACACAGGAACTCCAAACTGCTTCAGAATCCATTTCAAGTACTATGACAGTTAGGCGTGAGGTGAGAAACCTTGGATTCCATGGTCGAGCGACTGCTCATAAGCCACATATCACGCAGGAAAATGCCAAAGGATGCCTCGCTTGGTGTAAGGAGCGTCAACATTACACGATTGATCAGTGGCAAAACGTTGTGTGGAGGGACGAATCACGGTACACAATGTGTGGGTGTGGCGAATGCCCGGTCAACATTATCTGCCAGCGTGTGTAGTGTAAACAGTGAAATTCGGAGGTGGTGGTGTTATGGTCGTGTTTTTCCTGGTGGGGACTTGCATCCCTTGTTGTTTTGCATGGCACGATCACAGCGCAGACCTACATTGATATTGTAAGTACCTTCTTGCTTCCCACTGTTGAAGAGCAATTCGGGGATGGCGATTACATCTTTCAACACGATCGAGCACCTGTTCATACGCACGGGCTGAGGCAGAGTGGTTACACGACAATAACATCCCTGTTATGGACTGGCCTGCACAGAGTCCTGACTTGAATCCTATAGCACACCTTTGGCATGTTTTGGAACGCCGACTTCGTGCCAGGCCTCACCGACCTACATCGATACCTCTCCTCAGTTCCGCACTCCGTGAAGAATGGGCTGCCATTCCCCAAGAAACCTCCCAGCACCTGATTGATAGTATGTCTGCGAGAGTGAACGCTGTCATCAAGGCTAAGGGTGGGCCAACACCATATTGGCTTCCAGCATTACCGATGGAGGTCAGGTATACGTCATTTTCAGCCAGGTGTCCGGATACGTTTGATCACGTAGTGTATCTTTCTCGCGAATTTCGTTCTCAAACGTTGGTAAAAGCTTAATATAGTTTGACTTTACAGCGAGTCATTCATGTCAGCAGTCCGTTCATTAAGTTGAGCTTGCGGCGGTACCATGGGAGTTGCTGTGCGTCAGTTTGGCGGCTCGGGATTTGCAGGAGTGGTCCCGGGTTTGATGCTAGCACAGGGACTTGCATGATCTTGGATCTACGACTGATTCATTTTCCTGCCCGTTTATTTCCCGTCACCGTTTTAAAATCGACTCTTGATATCACCTCGCGACACACACACACACACACACACACACACACACACACACACCCGCGCGCGCAGATTTCTTTACTGCTGTGCTTCATACCATCGTCCCTATGCACCGGCACTCAGATTTGTTTAAGAACCACCTCCAAGGAAATACCACGAAGAATTGTTTTCTATACTCTACTGTTTCTTTATTTTAAATTTTCTAACTCCCCATTTCACTATCACTTGATTTCTACCTTCTTTCTTATTGAATACCTGGTGCTATGAGAGCGCTGACCCTTTTCTACACATCTGATTTTCAGGCGACCTAACGGTAAACTAACAAAGCGTATTCTGCTCGCACTTGGATATAATTGAAAGGGGAAAACAAACCTCGTTCCCTGCCTGCTGCTGGCACTGTCTCTTCAAATATTCACCTTTACAGCAACACTAGCTTCCCCATCTTATTTAATAATATCATTCTTACTGTTATTAATATTTATTTCTCTGGGGATATAATTTTATATTTAAATATGCAGAACTCGCTGTCTCAAGCTCGTCTATCAGAATTTTGATGTCCCCTGAGTAAAACTAGTTAAAATGGTCCGTATATGTGTGTCTGTCTTTGAACAGCATAAGTCGAAAACGAAAAGCTGAACACCGAACGTGGTGTTTAAAACCAGCATCTACCACGAATGCGACATGAATTCCGCACCGCAAACTACTCTTTGACAATTTTTTTTTATTTTCTCAAAAATGGTTATAATGATTCTAAGTAATATACCGCATGTTTAAAATATTTGCATGACAAATAGTGTATTTTCTCGTAATAGTCTTTGAAGACTTCATTTTGAATTACTTTTAATTACTTGGTAAACCGTAATAAATAGACAAAATCTACTGCGTAGATCTCTAAAAGTTCACAATTTGCCATTTTTTGTGGCGTTAAGGATTTCCGAGATACTGTTTGTAATTGGTTTGAAGTCAATTCTAGCAGCCAAATTAATGGAAGGAAAATCTAATTTTTGGGGCATAAAGATGAAACGGTAATACAGTTTACGTGTTTTGGCGTTTTTTCAAATTGTTCATTTTATCAGTTTTATAAACGTTTGAAAGAAATATGCAAAAATTGCAACTCTTTTGTACGTGGTGTTTTCAAAATTATTTTACATGCTTTGAGTAGGTATTGTTTTTGTACAATTGATTTTGTGATGAAAATAGGATTTTATGTGACGGAGGAATAAAATATCTAAGCTGGGAATTTTCAAGTTTAATTCCTAATTTTAGGCTCACTTTTTACGACTTCACGAATTTATTTCTCCACCAGTTTAAATCACATGTCGATGAAAGTGTATGGAAGTATGCACAAAAACTGCACTACTTAATGCATGAAAGGTAATTTTGAAAACACCACGTATAAAAAAGTTTGGCATACTTTTCAAAAATTTATGAAACTGATAAAATGAACGCTCTGAAAAACAGCTAAAGCACGTAAGTGTATTATCATTTGATGTTTATGTCCAAAACAATTAGATATTTCCCTCCATGAATTTGGCTGCTAGAACTTTCTAAAGTGCAGAAACGAATACTTTCTTTAGGGGCTGTAAATCTTTTCAAGTGATAAGTGGCTATTCCTTTTTTCTCGCGGTCATTCAAGGAATATGGAATTTCAAAATCATCACATAGTGACATTGTTTTTAAAAATTTGACTAGCTTTAGCCTACCTCATCCGTATTTTACCTACAACAAAACGTGTAAATCTGCAAGGAAAGTTTGTCTCATTAACAAGTAGTAGATAAAAGGGTAGACTTCTGTTTATAGAAAAGTGAGTAGGGAAAGTCATGTGAATTTACCAAGCCAGACTTTTACAAAAGCAAAAATGGAATTTGTTTGAGAAAATTTTAAATTTTCTTCTTTTGCACATCAGCTCAAAAAGTGTAGTGTGTCGGGCTGGTCTCTTAGCTCAGTCGGTAGAGCACTTGCCTGCTGTGCGAGAAGTTCCGGGTTCGATTCCCGGCTGGGCGATTGTAATTTTTCTCTAGGCAAGATTATTCTCTGTCAGGAAGTATGAATTAGAGTGTGAATGTGTGTGTGTGTGTGTGTGTGTGTGTGTGTGTGTGTGTGTGTTCTAATGAATAAATCCCAAAGTTTACCAGAAATCCAACGACAAGCCAATACCAGCAAACACCATTACGTATAGGCAATAATATGTTCCAAAGGAAAGACCGCCGATGAGATCATTGTAGTTACAGGCATGTAAATGAAACTTTAAAAAATCTGATGTTACACTCACATGACTTTCTCTACTTTTTTACAAACGCTTATTCTCCATCTACTTCATGTTATTGGAGATAAACATTTGCAGAAACTTATCTTGTAGGTGCAAGGGGAATATGGCAGGCCTTAAGCGATAATCAAATGTTTTAAGACCTGCTTGCTATGTGGAGCGTTCCATTCTCTTTGCATGTCCAGGACATAAAAAAAAAAACGAATAACGAATTCCCATTTGAGAAAACGTATTACTGGAAAATTCAAACAAATAACAAGGAATATCTCAGAAATAGTTCACTCCACAAAAAAATGTGTATGACATAAATGGTGTGTTTTAACGAGCTCTACACTTTTTGTGTAGTAAAATTTTGTCTGTCTCTTACGGTTTACCAGTTAGGCAAAAGCCGTTCAGAAAGAAGAGGACTTTAGGGGACATTCCCAGAAAATTCAAGATATACAGTTTGTCATGAAAATATTTTAAATATAAGATTTTAATCAAAATAGTTAGAGCCTTCAAAAATGATCCATGTAAAAGGAATTTTTTTGAAAATCTTCGTGTCGCATCTTTGAAGATATCGAACCTAAATGCCAAGTTTAGTATGTATCCGACTTTCGTTTTTTAGACATGCTGTTCACAGACACACACACACACACACACACACACACACACACACACACGGAACGTTTTCTAAAAATGCTGTTTTGGATTCTGGGGAGCTCAAAACATGTATTTCCGGTGAAATCTCGGTACCGAATATTTGGGTGGAGTGTAATACTTCCCCTACTTACTATACGCAGTAGAGAAAGTAAAAAAGAAAAGGTGGAATCTTTTGTTTCGCTTTATCGTTTAACTAAATCCATATTGGCTATTTTGTATCTGGTTTTAGGCAAACACTTTGCCATGATACCTGTGAATTGATAATGGGTTGGGAAAGTCGGCGAGTGTTACACAGGCTTTAGTATTGTGTGCTGTTTTTATATACTTAATGGTGTTGATATTTTACTTGGGTGGTTTTATGCACCGTTAAAATGTATGTATATTTTGTTGTTTCTGCTCTTTTCTTTTTAATACCAGTGTATAGAACATAATGCTGTCATAAAGCGAGAATAGGTTTTTGATGTACCTTACTGAAAATAGCTAGTATGAGCCAGCCGGTTGATTTGTGGCCAGCTTAGCATAATATCAGCTTATCAGAATGGACTTGGCAAGTAAGTGAGGTCATCTATATTCAGCTGTATGTTGTTCCTGACCTTGGGCGTCTGTCAAGATAAGCTCATGCAGGGGATCATATGCTTGTGTGTTTACTGCGGGACATTGCGGAAATGTTGCGTGTCGTATTAGATTTCAAATATTTTTGTGATAGTGTTTCTATAACAGTTACACTAGTCATCCAGTTGGCACTCCTTTATTTGACAAGTTATTCAAAAATATAAGTATAATTTAATAAAACTAACTTCAAATCCTCTTTATTTGCCCTAGCACAGACCTATGCTAGGCACAGGAAGTATTGTACTCGCCGGAAATGTTTCGAGCTCCCCCTGAAACAAAGTCTTGTAACTTTAACTGACCTTCTCTACCGTCTTGTCGTTTATTAGTGGGTATACAAACAATTAAGAAAGCCTGTTTTTCTATCTAGTTCATTTTAATCGAGATAAATCTTTGCATAAATAGCTACATTACACATTTTGTTATAGATACTGCGATAGTCAAATGATTAACAACTGGACGCTATATGCGGGCCTTAAAATTACATACTGTTTCCATGACATCGCGAGAAACAATTAACTGTTGACAGGACTTAGAATGACAACGTACTGAGCAATTCGTACCATTAATAACGGATATCTCAGAAATAGCTGATGCCACAAAAAAGTTATATGAAATAATTGATGTTTTTTTGTGTAGTGTTTTTTTGCTATTGCTTAACGTTTACCAGTTACACAACATTAAACAAAATTCCTTCCGAAGAAGAGTATTTCACAGGCTATTCTCAGAAAATTCATGATATACATTTTATTTGACCTGTAAATATCTTCAATATATGATATTTTAATGAAAAATGTTAGTCATTTTTGAGAAAATAAAAATTTGAATAATGTTCTACGTAAAGGGTAGTTGGAGGTACAGCGACTTTTTTGAAAATCTTCGCGTCGCATCTTTGGAAGATACAAAGTTTGGTATTTGTTAGACCTTTTTGTTTTTGAGCTACATGTAGTTCACGCACCTTGTAGTTCAGGACCTTTTTATGAAAATCTGATGTGTTACATTGACATAAATTTCTCTACCCCTTGTTTATTAGTGGGTATACAATTCATTCTTACGAGAGTTAATTTTGTTATTCACTTTTAATCGAGATAAACCTCTGCAGAAAAGCTATATTAAACATTTTGTTACAGTTCAAAGGAAATAGCGATAGTCATGTTTATGAACTAAACGCTATACGCTGGCCTTAAAATTCCATACTCTTCCCATGCAATCGCGAGAAACAACTGAAAATCGACGGTACTGAAAAGAATGAGAAGGTATTAAACAAACCGACCCATTAATAACAGATATCCTGGAAATGGCTGATGACATGAAAAAAAATCTGATGTGTTACACTCACATGACTTTCTCTACTCTTGTACAATCTAATTTTACAAACGCTTATTCTCCATATGCTTCATGTTATCGAGATATCGAGATGTCAATCTTATTGGTAATTTTCTTGTAGATGCAAGGGGAATATGGTAGCTTTTAAGCGATAGTCAAATATTTTAACGCTGGTTGCTATGTGGCGCATTCCATTCTCTTTGCATGTCCAGGACATAAAAAAAAATCTGATGTGTTACACTCACATGACTTTCTCTACTCTTGTACAATCTAATTTTACAAACGGCTATTCTCCATATGCTTCATGTTAATCGAGATACCGAGATGTCAATCTTATTGGTAATTTTCTTGTAGATGCAAGGGAGATATGGTAGCTTTTAAGCGATAGTCAAATATTTTAACGCTGGTTGCTATGTGGCGCATTCCATTCTCTTTGCATGTCCAGGACATAAAAAAAATGAATAACGAATGTGAGAAAAAGTATAAGTATTGTAAAATTTAAGGAAATAACAAGCAATATCTCGAAAACGGTTCACTCAACAAAAGAAATGTATATGACATAAGTTGTGTATTTTAACGCGATCTACATTTTTTGTGTAGTAAAATTTTGTCTATCTCTTATGGTTTACCAGTTATGCAAAAGTCGTTCACAATGAAGAATACTTTTGGAGACATTCCCAGAAAATTCGAGATATACATTTCATTTCTCATGACATTATCTTAAACATATGATATTTTCATCAAAATCGTTAGAGCCATTTTTGAGAAAATTAAAATTTTCGAAAAATCTTCCATGTAAAGGGTAGTCTGGGGTGGGGGGATTTTCTTGAAAACCTTCGTGTCGCATCTCTGGAAGATACTGAACCTAAATACCAAGTTTGGTGCTTATCCGACTGTTCGTTTTTGAGTTATGCTGTTCACAGACACACACACACACACACACACACACACACAGACACACACACACACAGACACACACACACACAGACACACACACACAGACACACACACGGACATGTTTCCAAAAATGCTTTTTTTGGATTCAGGAGGTCTCAAAACATGTATTTCCGGTGAAATCTCGGTATCGAATTTTTGGGTGGAATGCAATACTTCCCCTACTTACTATACGTAGTAGAGAAAGTAAAAATATGTGAAATAAATTGTGTGCTTTAAAGAGATCTACACTTTTTGTGTAGTACTTTTTTTTTTTTTTTTTTTTTTTACCACTTAACGTTGATGCAGTAATTTGTATCACAAATTACTTAAATGTAAATAATGATTGTAATATGAATATGCATTTTATGTGACATTGATTTGAGATGTTTCTTGACTGGAATTATTGTTGATAAGTAAGTTTATACGACCTTACTGAAACTGTCAATAATAGCGCGCAATAATGCAGAGAGGGGGGTGAGCTGTTTATCATTATTGGAAACGAGGAAGTTACGTAATGTTGGCGCGTTTTTCCGTTGAGAACCTTCTGGAATGTTTCCCTAGAGCATATGTATTCATAATTTTCATTGGATATTAAAATAGACGCTAATGTTGGCGCGTTTTATTAGCCAATAGTAGTTCAGTTATAATATTTAGGCGTATCTGGATGCAGGAGTATAAATAGAAGCGAGGCTAGAGGTAAAGTCAGTCAGTCGCTCAGTTCATCGAAAATCTCAATACATTACACGTCGCCTTCAGTTGCTCAGTTCATCAAAATTCTTTGTGCACTACACGTCGTCTTCAGTTCGTCAGTTCGTCAAAATATTTGTATGAGATACGTCGGCTATAGATTCACAAGTTACGAAAATCTAAAGTATTATAAAGTTAATTATACACAAAGTTGAAGTACGTGAATTAAGAGTGATTAGTAATGAAGTTATTATAACAGTTTCAGTTTGGCGAGTGTTAAGATCAATGTATAAATGTGATAGTTAACGTGTTTGACAATAAATGTGTAAAACAAATTTCTTCATCAGTGTTATATTTGGATAAAAGATTCCTTTCCGTTTACACACTCTGATTCAAGAGACATGTTCGACTGAGAAATAATAGCTAGCCGGAGGACAGTAAACAAAACTTATAATTCTTTCAAACAAAACTAATACTGCCGCAAATCGCTAACACCAGATGGAGCTACGAACCTAACAAAGAATGACGTCACAAGATGACTTCAACACACGTGATGTACACAAACATTTGTAAGTAATACCGTCACAAATTGGCTACCACAACGTGGGGCTACAATTAATGTTAAATAATACAACATTATACCGCATCAAATTGGCACCCAGAACGTGGGGCAGAGTAACCAGGAAAGGAACACGATGACCAGGAAAGGAGCAGAGTGACCAGGAAAGGAACCAGGACGTGGAACGAATGCAGCAGTGAAATGATCTACAAGACGCAGATTCCAGAAACAACAGGGACGACAGACTACGCGGATGATTGGACATCGTAATTCCGAGATTACAAGGCAACAGGTGAATTCAACTACAAAAACATCGAGAAGACGCAGATTCCAGAAACAACTATAGGAACGACAGACTACGCGGATGAGTGGACACAAAAACATCGAGACGACGTAGATTCATCATAACACAACGCAGAAGCAACATATAACCTAGGAGAGAGGGGCAGGAAGCTGGACATCAATGTAACAGCAACAGCAGCATCACAAAGGTCAGAGTATCGTAATTTTTTTTTAGAAAACAAAATTGTAACCTTCAAATGTACTTAAGGAGTGGTAGCATAAAGAAAATAATGGCTACTAATAATATTGAAGAAATAATTATGGAGGGAGATAATGTAACAGTTAGCTGTAATTCAATACAGGTTACAGATAATAGCCCAAACAATGTAGGATTTGAGGGTGAAAATGTTAGTGCAGAAAGTCAGAATAGAATAGCAGGAAATGTTAATTTTGATGCTAGTACGATGATGGAAATGATAAGAAATTTTGGTGAAATACTAAATAAGAGTGTAGAACAAAACAGGGAAGATATGCAAAAGAATAATAGGGAATTGAGAGAAGATATAAAAAAGATTAATGAGAATATGGAAAAGAATCATAGGGAATTAAGGGAATATATGAAAAGGAGTCATAGGAAATTAATGGAAGATATTGGTAGGAGTAATGAGATAATAGAACAAAAAGTAGATCAAAGCAGGGAAGAAACTGAAAAGAAAGTTATGAAGCTAGATAGTAGTATGCCAAGAATGAGAAATGAGAACCAGGAAATAATAACAAGTGAGATAGGAGAAATTTCAAAGAAAATGTCAGATATGAACAGGGAAATAGGTAACAAAAAAAGTGAGGTTAATACTAAAAGTGAACATGTTGATGTAGAATGTACAGAGTTAGGAAGTAGAATGAATAACATTTCAAGTGAGATAAGAGAGATGAAAGAGGTTATGAATGTAGATGTGAATCAGGCGCAAGTTAATTTCAGAGGGGAGATATCAGAAATACAGAATGAGTCAGTAATGCAAAGAAATAAATTGTACGAAGAAGTTAAATTTTTGCCTGTAAATAATCAAAAGCTAACTTCTGAAATTAACAAGTACCAAGATGTTCAAATTGAAAACTCCAGTCCAGTACAGTTTAGTACAGATTTGTCAGAGTACTCTCAGATTAAAGAGATAGTAGAAGAATTGAAAATGACTGTTGTTAAAAGATGTGTAGTTCAGGAAACTTTAGATTGTTTTCAAATGTTATCATGGGACGAAATGTCATATGAATACAAGAGGTTATTCATGAACAAAAATTTGAAGGTTAGGATACAGCTACGAGTAATGTTTAGCCACACACAATTTGATCCAGGAGGGTAAATAGCAATGAGATGTAAAGTAAATGCTGGATAGTTAAAGATGACTCGCAGAGAAATGTATTGGAACGTAAGAGGGTTAATTATTTGTATATGTCATGTGAAAACAGAAATAAATTCAAAAAAAAAAAAGAAAGAAAGAAAGAAAAAGAAAAAGAAATAAATATTTAAAAGAAAAAAATAACAGTTTTTAGTAACTGTAACAGTATTTGAAATTAATAATGTAAAAATTTAAACTTAATATGATATTAAAGTAAAAATACGTAAATACAATTCTAAGAGTATTGTTAAAATAAAGTACAAAATAACAAAAATGGCTAAAAATAATTAAAAAAAAAACAAAAAAAAAAAACAAATACTTATGTAGCAAACAGAAAAGGTGAAACATTGTCTAGATTTAAGAGATATCAATTTATTTGTGTAGAGGGTGAATATTTTTGGTAAATATGTATAGTAATTGCAAAAATTCTTAAATGCACAAAATTTTGTCAACAACTTAAGAAAGTAAACAATTTTTGTAACAGTAATTTAATAATTCAGGGTACAGTATTTGCTATAAAAAAATTGTAATGTCAGATTAAAGTCTAAACACATTAGACCAGAGCCAGTAAGTAGTGGCAAGATAAAGACAAAACATATGTCGTGTGTTAAATACGTGTGAAGTATTAAGTGAAAGTGATAGCGATAGCGTGTGTTCCAAGATTTAGGAGACTAAAAACCCAATTATAAAATTTCCAAACAAGTTGTAAATATTTATAATTATGTTTCTAGTGGGGCATATGATGCAGTAATCTGTATCACAAATTACTTAAATGTAAATAATGATTGTAATATGAATATGCATTTTATGTGACATTGATTTGAGATGTTTCTTGACTGTAATTATTGTTGATAAGTAAGTTTATACGACCTTACTGAAACTGTCAATAATAGCGCGCAATAATGCAGAGAGGGGGGTGTTTATCATTATTGGAAACGAGGAAGTTACGTAATGTTGGCGCGTTTTTCCGTTGAGAACCTTCTGGAATGTTTCCCTAGAGCATATGTATTCATAATTTTCATTGGATATTAAAATAGACGCTAATGTTGGCGCGTTTTATTAGCCAATAGTAGTTCAGTTATACTATTTAGGCGTATCTGGATGCAGGAGTATAAATAGAAGCGAGGCTAGAGGTAAAGTCAGTCAGTCGCTCAGTTCATCGAAAATCTCTATACATTACACGTCGCCTTCAGTTGCTCAGTTCATCAAAATTCTTTGTGCACTACACGTCGTCTTCAGTTCGTCAGTTCGTCAAAATATTTGTATGAGATACGTCGGCTATAGATTCACAAGTTACGAAAATCTAAAGTATTATAAAGTTAATTATACACAAAGTTGAAGTACGTGAATTAAGAGTGATTAGTAATGAAGTTATTATAACAGTTTCAGTTTGGCGAGTGTTAAGATCAATGTATAAATGTGATAGTTAACATGTTTGACAATAAATGCGTAAAACAAATTTCTTCATCAGTGTTATATTTGGATAAAGGATTCCTTTCCGTTTACACACTCTGATTCAAGAGACATGTTCGACTGAGAAATAATAGCTAGCCGGAGGACAGTAAACAAAACTTATAATTCTTTCAAACAAAACTAATACTGCCGCAAATCGCTAACACCAGATGGAGCTACGAACCTAACAAAGAATGACGTCACAAGATGGCTTCAACACACGTGATGTACACAAACATTTGTAAGTAATACCGTCATAAATTGGCTACCACAACGTGGGGCTACAATAATGTTAAATAAATAAATACAACATTATACCGCATCAACGTTTACCAGTTGTACAAACATTTTACAATCCTTCCGAAAAGAGGACTTTACAGGCTATTCCCAAGTTTAGTATTTATCCGACTTTTCGTTTTTTAGTTACGATGTTCACAGACACACACATGCTTTTTTTTGGATTCAAGGGGCCACAGTATATGTATTTCTGGTGGTCTCCATATAGAATTTTTGGGTGGAACGCAATGGCACAACTTAATAAAACTAAACCAAAATCCTTTTTATTTGCTCCAACGCATACCTATGCTAGGTATAGGAAGTATTTTACTCACAGGAAATGCATGTTTTGAGGACCCCTAAACAAAAACTCGCGCCTGCGTATGCGTTTCTGTGAACGGCATGACTGAAAGCGTAATGTCACATAACTATCAAAGTTGATTTTTAAGTTTAGCAACTTCCAAAGAGGTGACACGACGATTTTCAAGGATCCCCCACCACAGACTAGTCTTAACATGGAATAGTTTTCCTTGATTTCGATTTACTCAAAAATGGCTTTAAGGATTTTTATTAAAATACCATTTAAATATATTTGCTGAATAATAAGATGTCGTTCTCGAATCTTCTGTGAATAGTCTGTGATGTCCTATTTGTTTGAAGTGAATTTTGAACGATTTTGTATAATTCCTAAACCATACGAGATGGACAAACCTTGCCAATAAAAAGTGTTACCTCTTTCGTTTATTAGTGGATATACAAACTAGTCTTTCTAAAACTTATGTGTCTATCTACTTCATTCTAATCCAAATAAACCTTTGCAGAAATGGCTACATTACACATTTCGTTATAGATACAAAGAGAACAGGGATAATCAAATGTTTAACAACTGGACGCTATATGCTGGCCTTAAAATTGTATACTGTTTCCATGACATCGCGAGAAAACACTGAAAATCGACGTGCTTAAAAGAATGACCAAGTTTTGAGCAATTCGAAACATTAATAACGTATATCTCGGAAATGCTGATGCCACAAAAAATATTTGAAATAAATTGTGTTTTAAAGAGATCTACATTTTTTTTGTGCAGTACGTTTTCGTCTATTGCTTAACGTTTACCAGTTATACAAGATTATACAAAAGTGCTTCCGAATGAAGCGGACTTCCCAGAATTCAACATATAAATTTAATTTTTAATGTAAATACCTGTAATACATGGTATTTTATTAAAAATCGTTACAGCCAATTTTTTTAGAAAATAAAAAAATTAGAAAAATGATCCATATAAAAGGTAGTTTGGGATGGGGGATTTTCTTGAAAATCTTCGTGTCGCATCTATGCAAAGTACTGAATCTAAATAGCAAGTTTGGTATTTATCCAACTTTTCGTTTTGCTCAAAGTCTCTCTCACACACATACACATGCGCGCGCTGACGGTTTTCTATTCTTGTTTTTTTATTTAGGGGGCCTTAAAACATGCATTTTTGGTGAAATCTCGGTATCGAGGTTTATGGCATTAACATTTCTCAGATCGTTGCTCTTGGTGTGAATTTTCCCATACTTTCGTTTTAGAAGTGGCAGGACACCATTCTTTTGTTTCTCTCGATGTTATAAAAAGAGTATGGAATTTAAAGCCAGGCTACAGCGACTCGCTTTTTTACTTTACACATTGCAGTTCAACTTATTTATGTCTTGCCTCATAATTACCAATTAGCTGAAACCATTTCTAAGCAGGTATTAACTAACTTGATTAACTTAAGGTTACCGACAACAAAAGTTCGTTGAAATGGTAATCGGGTAGAGAAAGTCGTGTGAATGCACTACATCGGTTTTTTAGAAAAAAGATGAGCGCGCCCGCGCGTGTCTGTGAACAGCATAGTAGGGATGGACGGATGGAGGCGGGAGTTTGATAAATTATTTTTTGCCTCTATTTTCCCTATACATAAAACTGTTTTGTTTTTGTTCTCTCAAAAATGACCAGTGATTTTGATTAACATAGATTGAAATTGAAATGTAGTTTTATTTATGGACGCTCTTTAACTACTGTGGTCCTTAGCGTCCCATTCTATATTGGGCGTGAAAGACCGGACATTTTGCTCAGAGGCCTCTTATCAGGCTTGAGGTTCTTTTATGTGTCGTAAATCTACGACACGGGACCACCGGCTTTACTTCCTTTCCGAAGGAAGCCATTCTAAGGACTTTTACGCCCGAAAAAATCCATCGCTGGGTTTGAACCCGCGACCTCGGGAACTAGATGCTAGTACGGTACCACTAGTCCACGGAGGACGACGTGATTAACATACACCATACGTTTAAATATATTTGCATGACAAATAAAATGCATATTTGGATGTGATCTTTTTTTTCGTTTTTATTTTCAAGTCCAAGCCCGGGCCTAGTCCGGGCCCTTAGGACCATGGCTTGGGCCGAGCCCGTGGAGACCACTATCAGTTCTTCTTTCCATATTAATCAACGAGCGTTGTCATAAAACTGAAGTTTCATAGAAAACATTTAGTTCGTAAGTGTAACTGCAAAATAATTTTAAGCTATCTAAAAACAAGTAGAACGTAAATTCACTGAAACTGGATGTACCGATGCAGCATCGAAAAGTGGACTAGTGAGCCCCCCTAAAACATCCCAGGGTATTCGCATCTGTAAAAAACTCGTGTGGGGTGTATACAACACCCTACCTATTTAAAAAAAAAAACCTATTGCCAGGAAACGATTTGGTGCTAAATGCTATAGCCTTCAGTATCTTCCGAGAAGCCATTTAGGTATGTGGAGAGACGGATGTAGGCAGTTATCTTCATTATGTTTCAACATAATTAGCAATTATATTCGGCTGTTGTGTCTCCATAACCTCCGCGTGAGACCAAGGCCTGCGTTAAATTCGTCAAGATGAGCGATTCAGATTTATGGACCACATCGAAGAAATACGCGTCTGCATACTACGTATAGTAAGTAGGGGAAACGTATTCCACCCAAAAATTCGATACCGAGATTTCACCGGAAGTATATGTTTTGTGACCCCCTGAATCCAAAAAAAAGCATTTGTGTGTCTGTCTGTGAACAGCATAACTCAGAAACGAACAGTCGGATAAACACCAAACTTGATATTTAGGTTCAGTATATTCCAGAGATGCGACACGAAGGTTTTCAAGAAAATCCCCCCACTCCAGATTACCCTTTACATGGAACATCGAAAATTTTAATTTTCTCAAAAATGGCTAACGATTTTAATGAAAATATCATATGTTTAAGATATTTTCATGACAAATGAAATGTATATCTCGAATTTTCTGGGAATGCCTCCAAAAGTATTCTTCATTGTGACCGACTTTTGCATAACTGGTAAACCATAAGAGATAGACAATATTTTACTGCACAACAAATGTAGATCGCGTTAAAATACACAATTTATGTCATATACATTTTTCTTGTTGAGTGAACCGTTTTCGAGATATTGCTTGTTATTCACTTAAATTTTTCAATACTTATTTTCTCAAATGGGAATTCGTTATTCATTTTTTTTTGTCTTGGATATGCAAAGAGTATTAATCTGTGATAAAGAGAATGGTGCTGCACATAGCAACCAGCTATTAAGAGAAATGTCTAAGCTTAAAGGCTACTGTATTTCTATATTGCCCTTGTAAATATATATTCCCCTTACATCTACAAGAAAATTAGCAATAAGATAGATTCTGCAAATGTTTATCTCGATTAACATGAAGTAGATGGAAAATAAGCGTTTGTAAAAATAGTTTGTGCAAGAGTAGAGAAAGTCATGTGAGTGTAGCACATCAGATTTTTACTTTCTCTACTACGTATAGTAAGTAGGGGAAGTATTGCATTCCACACAAAAATTCGATACCGAGATTTCACCGGAAATACACGTTTTGAGACCTCCTGAATCCAAAAAAAGCATTTTTGGAAACATGTCCGTGTGTGTGTCTGTGTGTGTGTCTGTGTGTGTGTCTGTGTGTGTGTGTGTCTGTGTGTGTGTCTGTGAACAGCATAACTCAAAAACGAACAATCGGATAAGCACCAAACTTGGTATTTAGGTTCAGTATCTTCCAGAGATGCGACACGAAGGTTTTCAAGAAAATCCCCCCACCCCAGACTACCCTTTACATGGAACATTTTTCGAAAATTTTAATTTTCTCAAAAATGGCTCTAACGATTTTGTTGAAAATATCATATGTTTAGGGTAATGTCATGACAAATGAAATGTATATCTCGAATTTTCTGGGAATGTCTCCAAAAGTATTCTTCATTGTGAACGACTTTTGCATAACTGGTAAACCATAAGAGATAGACAAAATTTTACTACACAAAAAATGTAGATCGCGTTAAAATACACAACTTATGTCATATACATTTCTTTTGTTGAGTGAACCGTTTTCGAGATATTGCTTGTTATTTCCTTAAATTTTCCAATACTTATACTTTTTCTCAAATTCGTTATTCATTTTTTACTTTCTCTACTACGTATAGTAAGTAGGGGAAGTATTGCATTCCACCCAAAAATTCGATACCGAGATTTCACCGGAAATACATGTTTTGAGACCTCCTGAATCCAAAAAAAGAATTTTTGGAAACATGTCCGTGTGTGTGTCTGTGTGTGTGTGTGTCTGTGTGTGTGTCTGTGTGTGTGTGAACAGCATAACTCAAAAACGAACAGTTGGATAAGCACCAAACTTGGTATTTAGGTTCAGTATCTTCCAGAGATGCGACACGAAGGTTTTCAAGAAAATCCCCCCACCCCAAACTACCCTTTACATGGAAGATTTTTCGAAAATTTTAATTTTCTCAAAAATGGCTCTAACGATTTTGATGAAAATATCATATGTTTAAGATAATGTCATGGGAAATGAAATGTATATCTCGAATTTTCTGCGAATGTCTCCAAAAGTATTCTTTATTGTGAACAACTTTTGCATAACTGGTAAACCATAAGAGATACACAAAATGTTACTACACAAAAAGTGTAGATCGCGTTAAAATACACAACTTATGTCATATACATTTCTTTTGTTGAGTGAACCGTTTTGGAGATATTGCTTGTTATTTCCTTAAATTTTCCAATACTTATACTTTTTCTCAAATTCGTTATTCATTTTTATTATGTCCTGGACATGCAAAGAGAATGGAATGCACCACATAGCAACCAGCGTTAAAATATTTGACTATCGCTTAAAAGCTACCATATTCCCCTTGCATCTACAAGAAAATTACCAATAAGATTGACATATCGATATCTCGATTAACATGAAGCATATGGAGAATAGGCGTTTTTTAAAAATAGTGTGTACAAGAGTAGAGAAAGTCATGTGAGTGTAACAAATCAGATTTTTACTTTCTCCACTACGTATAGTAAGTAGGGGAAGTATTGCATTCCACCCAAAAATTCGATACCGAGATTTCGCCGGAAATACACGTTTTGAGACCTCCTGAATCCAAAAAAAGCATTTTTGGAAACATGTCCGTGTGTGTGTCTGTGTGTGTGTCTGTGTGTGTCTGTGTGTGTGTCTGTGAACAGCATAACTCAAAAACGAACAGTCGGATAACCACGAAACTTGGTATTTAGGTTCAGTATCTTCCAGAGATGCGACACGAAGGTTTTCAAGAAAATCCCCCCACCCCAGACTACCCTTTACATGGAAGATTTTTCGAAAATTTTAATTTTCTCAAAAATGGCTCTAACGATTTTGATGAAAATATCATATGTTTAAGATAATGTCATGAGAAATGAAATGTATATCTCGAATTTTCTGGGAATGTCTCCAAAAGTATTCTTCATTGTGAACGACTTTGCATAACTGGTAAACCATAAGAGATAGACAAAATTTTACTACACAAAAAATGTAGATCGCGTTAAAATACACAACTTATGTCATATACATTTCTTTTGTTGAGTGAACCGTTTTCGAGATATTGCTTGCTATTTCCTTAAATTTTCCAATACTTATACTTTTTCCAAATGCGTTATTCATTTTTTTTATGTCCTGGACATGCAAAGAGAATGGATTGCGCCACATAGCAACCAGCGTTAAAATATTTGACTAACGCTTAAAAGCTACCATATTTCCCTTGCATCTACAAGAAAATTACCAATAAGATTACATCTCGATATCTCCATTAACATGAAGCATATGGAGAATAAGCGTTTGTAAAAATAGTTTGTACAAGAGTAGAGAAAGTCATGTGAGTGTAACACATCAGATTTTTTTATATCCTGGACTTGCAAAGAGAATGGAAATCGCCGAATAGCAACCAGCGTTAAAATATTTGACCATCGCTTAAAAGCTACCATATTCCCCTTGCATCTACAAGAAAATTAGCAATAAGGTTAACATCTCGATATCTCCATTAACATAAACCATATGGAGAATAGGCGTTTGTAAAAATAGATTGTACAAGAGTAGAGAAAGTCATGTGAGTGTAACACATCAGATTTTTTTTATGTCCTGGACATGCAAAGAGAATGGAATGCGCCACATAGCAACCAGCGTTAAAATATTTGACTATCGCTTAAAACCTATCATATTCCCCTTGCACCTACAAGAAAATTATCAATAAGATTGACATCTCGATATCTCCATTAACATGAAGCATATGGAGAATAAGCGTTTGTAAAAATAGTTTGTACAAGAGTAGGGAAAGTCATGTGAGTGTAACACATCAGATTTTTTTTTTATGCCCTGGACATGCAAAGAAAATGGAATGCGCCACATAGCAACCAGCGTTAAAATATTTGACTATCGCTTAAAAGCTACCATATTTCCCTTGCATCTACAAGAAAATTACCATTAAGATTGACATCTCGATATCTCGATTAACATGAAGCATATGGAGAATAGGCGTTTGTAAAATTAGATTGTACAAGAGTAGAGAAAGTCATGTGAGTGTAACACATCAGATTTTTACTTTCTCTACTACGTATAGTAAGTAGGGGAAGTATTGCATTCCACCCAAAAATTCGATACCGCGATTTCACCGGAAATACATGTTTTGAGACCTCCTGAATCCAAAAAAAGCATTTTTGGAAACATGTCTGTGTGTGTGTCTGTGTGTGTGTGTGTGTGTGTGTGTGTGTGTGTGTGTGTGTGTGTCTGTGTGTGTGTCTGTGAACAGCATAACTCAAAAACGAACAGTCGGATAAACACCAAACTTGGTATTTAGGTTCAGTATCTTCCAGAGATGCGACACGAAGGTTTTCAAGAAAATCCCCCCACCCCAGACTACCCTTTACATGGAACATTTTTCGAAAATTTTAATTTTCTCAAAAATGGCTCTTAACGATTTTGATGAAAATATCATATGTTTAAGATAATGTCATAAGAAATGAAATGTATATCTCGAATTTTTTGGGAATGTCTCCAAAAGTATTCTACATTGTGAACGACTTTTGCATAACTGGTAAACCATAAGAGATAGACAAAATTTTACTACACGAAAAATGTAGATCGCGTTAAAATACACAACTTATGTCATATACGTTTCTTTTGTTGAGTGAACCGTTTTCGAGATATTGCTTGTTATTTCCTTAAATTTTCCAATACTTATACTTTTTCTCAAATTCGTTAATCATTTTTTTTATGCCCTGGACATGCAAACAGAATGGAATGCGCCACATAGCAACCAGCGTTAAAATATTTGACTATCGCTTAAAAGCTACCATATTCCCCTTGCATCATCTATTGACATCTCGATATCTCGATTAACATTAAGCATATGGAGAATAGGCGTTTGTAAAAATAGATTGTACAAGAGTAGAGAAAGTCATGTGAGTGTAACACATCAGATTTTTTTATGTCCTGGACATGCAAAGAGAATGGAATGCGTCACATAGCAACCAGCGTTAAAATATTTGACTATCGCTTAAAAGCTACCATATTCCCCTTGCATCTACATGAATATTACCAATAAGATTGACATCTCGATATCTCGATTAACATGAAGCATGTGGAGAACAGGCGTTTGTAAAATTAGATTGTACAAGAGTAGAGAAAGTCATGTGAGTGTAACACATCAGATTTTTTATACAATTGACGCTATGGCCTATTCGGATACATACATTTCAATGTATGTGGCGAAATTATACAATAAAAAATCTGATGTTAAATTCACATGAGTTTCTCTACCCGCTATCTTTATTAGTAGGTATACAGATTGTTCTTACTAAAGCTTATTTTTCTATCTGCTGTATTTTAATCCAAATAAAACTTAGAAAAATAATTAAATTTCACATTTCGTATGAGAACAGCGATGTCAAATGTTTAAGAACTGGACAATGTATGCTGGCCTTAAATTCCATACTGTTTGCATGCAATCGCGAGAAACAACTGAAAATCGCCGAGAATAAAGAATGACAAGTATTGAGCAATTCGTACCTTTAATAACGGATATCTCAGAAACGGCTTATGCCAGAGAAAAACTTATTGTGTGTTTTAAAGAGATCTACACTTTTTGTATGGTACGTTTACGTGTATGGCTTAACGTCTACCAGTTATACAAGGTTATACAAAATTCCTTCCGAATGAAGTGGACTTCGCAGGCTATTTCCAGAAAATTCAAGATATACAATTTTATGTCATGTAAATATCTTTAATATATGATATTTTAATCAAAATGGTTTGCCATTTTTTAAAAAATCAAAAGTTTCGAAAAATGTTCCATGTAAACGATAGGAGTAGCAGGATTTTGTTGAAACTCTTCGTGTCCATCTTTTTAAGGTACTGAACCTAAATACCAAGTGTGGTATTTATCTGCTTTTTAGTTTTTGAGTTATGCTATTCACAGATACACACACGGACCTTTTTTTAAAAATGATTTTTTTTATTCAGGGGGTCTCAAAACATGTATTTCCGGTGAAATCTCCGTATCAATTTTTTGGGTGGCGTACAGTACCTACTCTATATACTATGTACGTGGCAGAGAAAATAAAACAGGAAGCTGATTTCATGATTTCAATGTCATGCATCTTAGTGAATCGAGTTTAGAACAGGATAGGCATGGCAGAAGCAGTTCAGCAAACTTTGCAGTCCCAAATACCGAAGCCGCTAATCTGGGAAACTGAGAAAACTCATTAATATGGATTTTAGTGTTATTAAACACAAATCTTTACTTTAGCTCTACGTAGTTGTGATACATTTTAAAGTATGCCATATAGCAATTTAAATGTATGTCTTTAAGCGTAGTTTCCTATAAAATTGTAGTAGAAGCGATAAGCTTTGCCTACCTTAAAGTGGCAAGAATCTCTGTTTCTTCTTCATTCTCTGTTTACCCTCCCCGTTGTTAGGACTTACACCTCCCTGGTCTTACAAGCGGGTACCTGGGGTCAGACTCCCGTCGGAGAGCACAGATTATGGATCAGAAAGAACAGCCAGGATGGGTGATCAGCCCGAAGCCAAGTATGAGAGCGAGGAAGATGGTGGAATAAATGACGGGAGAACCCGGAGAAAACCTGCCCAAATGCTGCTTTGTCTACCATAAATCCCACGTGCGGTTCCCTTGGATTGAACCCGGACCTACATGGTGAGAGACTACCAGTCTAACCACTCGTGTACGGCGCGCCAGCTTTATGAATCTCCAAATTCTAAATTAATTGCAGAGGAGCAGAAAAATACAGACTGCCTTACATGCACTAAATACTTTTTCACCAGCATAATCAGAAATAATGTCACTTTACCGTTATAATCTTTAAACCCTCTTTTTTTTTGAGTTTTTCCATTTGTCGGCACATTGTAGCTTTCATTTTGTTCCACTCGCTGTACTTTTCAGTATAAATGAATGAAATTTTGTATACATCATTATTAATAATAGGATAAAATGATGAGATGAATTTTTTTGACATGCTTAGTTGTGATGTTATTAAATAATAATAATAATAATAATAATAATAATAATAATAATACTTGTATTGTGTAACTTGTAAACAAAAAAAATTGAAGTACGTTTATAATATATTTTCTACCCAACTGATAGATAATTAAATTTATCTCTGCAATTTATAATAATGTGACGCAGCGACTATGGCCCAAGGTTATCGGGAGGTCGGCGCCGTGCGGTCGGAGTAAACAACGATAATTCCACTCGCCAGCGTAAGCACCGGGCTCGCTATCCGCAAATAACTAGAAGCTTCTGGAAGGCATTTCCCGCCTTGTCCAGAAAGTGTGTCGAAATACTTCTGAAACCTTCGAGAACCTTGTGTAAAGATTCCACTGACTATATAAGCGAGCGCTCTCGCGAGAGGCAGTCAGTGCGAGTTAGCGAGTGCGTCTGTGGCGCATCAAGAGCGATTCTCCGAGCGAGTTAGTGATGGCTGTTGTGACGTACAGCGAGTGCTACTGCGGATCGACGGTTTGAGGTCTTGTGTTCGACTCCCGAGTGAAGTGAACCATCTGGCGTGAAGAGGCTACGTCACGAAGGAAAGTAAAGTGGCGGAGAATTGAACTAGTTCACCTTAGTGAAGTGATAGTGTGAACGAATGAACTCCCAGTGAAAGCGAACTAGAGGAAAACCAAATAGTGGCAGTGAGAACTCATAGAAGTGACAGTTGAAAAACTGGACACGATCACGATATACTATTAAGGAATTTAATGATAAAAAGTTAATTTTTAAAAGAAATAATTGCATCCTGTGGAATAATTTTTCAGAACGTAAGAAAGCAAATAGTCGCTGCTTGCACTAATATTTATAAACAAAATCGTACTGCAACAAATGCTGTTTATATGTGCTAGGCACATGAAGCACACGTTTCGAGAATTTCCTCTAGTTTACAAGGTCGCAGGTTCAAACCCGGCGGAGGGCGATAGATTTTTTCGGGCGTAAAAATTCTTAACATGGTTTCCTTTGGAAGGGAAGTAAAGCGGATGGTCCCGCATTGTAAATTTACGGCACGCAAAAGAACCTCAAGCCTGATAAGAGACCTCTGAGCAAAATTTCCCGCCCAATATACAATGGGACGCTAAGAACCATAGTAGTTAAAGAGCGTCCATGAATAAAACTCAATTAAATTTTCAGAAGGGCCCGGAGTGATACATAGTAAATTAACTACTTTTGATTATCATTATTTTAATGTATTCTTACTAATTTTGTTTCGATATAATTTGTTTTAAATGTGTTGAAGGACAATGAAGATGTTCTGTAGTCATGTAAACTATGAGAGTTATATTCTACTATTCGTTTTTAATTACTAATTGTTTTACTAAGTACACAAATTTTATTACAGCATAATCAAATTATAGCACTTGAAACAACTAAGAAGTTCATAGCATATTTTGTTAATTGGGGGTTTTAAGGGGAGTCGTCAAGTCCTATCTCACTAATGTTAAATTAACTACGTTAATGACCCGTTTTCTCAGAACCCACTTGACATAGAGATGTGATATTTTCACAATATATTTTTTAATTTCCTCTGTGTAGACTGATTCATTTAGATGTTGCGTCGGTACCCCTGCATACTGTTTCGACGTGGCTTCGTCTTGTAGTCCTTCTCGCTGTTACCCTGGCTAGATGGATCTCAGCGGTGATTTTAGCATGGACTCTGCCTATCATGATATTTGATAAGCTCGTCGATCTCAGTTGTGGTACTGGGAGCTTATAGAGGAATTGACTACACACTGTAACGTTTGGTTTATGGCTATTTATTGTTAACTCCTCACTCTAACACTACATGATGTTCCTGTTCACCTGTCACCATTTTGCGCGCCAATTGTTCACTGTGAACTGCTTAACAACTTCAACTGTCTTCCACTGTGTACTGTCTACTACTGTCCTGTCTTCTACTGTATACTGTCTTCTACGGTGTGTCAATTATGAACTGCTTAACCTAAAAGTCAACAGTAAAACTGCCGTTGTATTATATTTGCCTCGCTCCATACTTCCGGAGCGGAAACAAACAGTCATAAAACTTTACCCTTCTATTCATACACAAAATATCCCGTTTTCGCTGACCATGTGAACATCACGTTTCTACCCTAACTGCAGCTTTCAAGACGTTCTAAACCTAGTTAAATAGGAACATTATGTACACGACAAATATTACATTATACAGAAATTGCTATTTACATTGTTTTCACATTGTACACATATATCATTTATAGATTAAATTAAACACTGAATAAATTAGCACATAATAAAATTAATTCCGGTACATTCTGTCTCAATGTTAAAATACTGATTGGAAAAAAGATTGCTATTTTTCTGTAAACCTCTAAAATTTTCAATAAAATTTCTGACATTTTATTTTTTAAAAAGTAAACTATTTGAGCAACTTCAACTAAACCAATCCATAATGATGATGGGATTGTTTGTAGTATGTGGTAAAATTGTTATGCAAAAACACCTCGTAGTTTCAGAGAAAACGGTACATTTATGCTGAAAAATGTCGTTTTGAGTAATTTCACATTTAAAGTAAATATGTGTATAAAGCTCACTTATTCATAATATTTGAATCTTTTAATGAATTAAACACCCGATTAAGCAGAATTAACCACATTTTCACAAAATACAAAAAATAACAATAAAATGGCTTGACGACTCTTCTTAATGAGCAGCACAGCCAGATAAATATTAAGGGCGGTTTATGTATAGGGATCCATTTTTTAAAACAATTTATATAAATTCTAATGGTAAATATGAACTAATTCTGTGTTAAAATATTTAAATAAATCGATTTTATGTTCACAGATTAAAGTGTAGCAATTGGAATTAAAATTAGGATGGGATGCTTTGCGTATTCTAAGCAGCAAATCTGTTGTAACATGAAAATTAATGGCCACTGTGAAGCATTTTATATTATCGATGTAGGCTATTTTATTTCATTACAAAATAGGGGTTCTAGTTATGCTCTAACTTGGGAGATAATGCACTCATTTGGAAACTACTCAAATTTAGCACCGGAACGAAAACATGCCCCCGATATCTTAAGATGGTTGGTTGTACCAGCGCCATCTAAAGTAGTTTCTGTTGCTGCCACCTTGCTGTCGATACTAAGGCATTCTATAGCACTACCAGTGATATGAAGTAGGTATCTCGTTCCCGCCAAACTAAAAAGATACTATTATTTTAACGAAACTACTTTTGTTATTCATTTTTACTTTCTCTACTACGTACAGTAAGTAGGGGAAGTATTGTATTCCACCCAAAAATTCGATACCGAGATTTCACCAGAAATACATGTTTTGAGACCCCCTGAATCCAAAAAAAGCATTTTTGGAAACATGTCCGTGTGTGTGTGTGTGTGTGTGTGTGTGTGTGTGTGTCTTGTCTGGGTGTCTGCCTGTGAACAGCATAACTCAGAAACGAACAGTCGGATAAACACCAAACTTGGTATTTAGGTTCAGTATCTTCCAGAGATGCGACACGAAGGTTTTCAAGAAAATCCCTCCACCCCAGATTACCCTTTACATGGGAACATTTTTCGAAAATTGTAATTTTCTCAAAAATGGCTCTAACGATTTTAATTAAAATATCATATGTTTAAGATATTTTCATGACAAATGAAATGTATATCTCGAATTTTCTGGGAATGTCTCGAAAGTATTCTTCATTGTGAACGACTTTGCATAACTGGTAAACTATAAAAGATAGACAAACTTTTACTACACAAAAAATGTAGATCGCGTTAAAATACACAATTTATGTCATACATTGTTTTGTTGAGTGAACCATTTTCGAGATATTGCTTGTTATTCCCTTAAATTTTCCAATACTTATACTTTTTCTCAAATGGGAATTCGCTATTCGTTTTTTTTTTTTTTTTTTGTCCTGGTAATGCAAAGAGAATGGAATACTCCACATAGCAACCACCTCTTAAAATATTTGACTATCGCTTAAAACCTACCAATTTCCCTTGCATCTACAAGAAAATTAGCAATAAGATTAGCATCTCGATATCTCGATTAACATGAAGCATATGGAGAATAAACGTATGTAAAACTAGTTTGTACAAGAGTAGAGAAAGTCATGTGAGTGTAGCACATCAGATTTTTTAACCGGGGTTCCAGCCCCCAACAACGCCCTCCCCCGAGCTATGTTTCTAGTTTTAATACCCCTCGCGTGTAATTAACGTAAAGAAAAGTCGCGCGACTTTATGCGTCCCCAAAAGTAAAAGCCGAAAGGATTCAGGTCACAAAGACCATGAGGGGAATGCTACGAGTCCGGCTGATTTATCTTCTCGTGAATCTTTTGACCAGACATAAGCAGCGAAATTGATTACTGATTAACTAAATATTGAATATGAAGGCCAGGCGAAGGAAACGTCAATGTCCATGATTAGTGGTGCCGAGAAAAATGAAGCAGCGCTTAAATATCGACTAGATTCTCTGGGCAACGTTTCTTAATACCGCAGTACCTACCTCCCTAAACCAACAGAATGCATTTCTTTGCTCAAAAGCACAAAGGAGTAGAGAGCACTTATAGTAAGAAAAGGAAGTATTGTATTCCACCCAAACGTTAGATTCGAGATGTCACCGTAAATGGTGTTTTGAGGTCCCCTGAATAAATTAAAACATTTTAGAGAAAGGTGTGTGTACGTGTGTATTTGCAACATAAATACAAAAAGGGATAAATATCAAATATGTATCTTGAAGGGTTACAACACAAAGATTTTAAGAAAATGCTTCTGACCCTAACTACCCTTTAAATGGAAAATGTCCGTTATTTTTTTTTATGAATTTGAATATTTTTCTACAGTTCGTAAAGCATAAGAGATTTATCACACAAGAAAACAATTTATTTCAAATAACTTTTTGTGGCATCAGCCATTCCCGAGATATTCACCACTATTGATTAGAATTGTTCAATAGTTTTATCAATATTTGAACTCCTGTCACCACTCAGTTGTTTCTCGCGATGTCATGGAAGCAGTACGGTATATGAAAGCCAGCATATAGATACATTTGGCTATCGCTTCAGCCTCCTCTATTGCCTCTGTACGTATAACAAACGTAATAAAACTATTTCTGAAAACATTTATCTCGATTAACACGAAGTAAATACAAAAATTCTGATGTGTTAAATTCATGCGACCTTCTCTACCCTCTATCGCTTATTAGTGGGTATACAAATTGACGCAGTATTTTATATCACAACACTGTAAATGCCAGAGTGATTGTAGTGTAAATTAGCATTATTGTATGACAATGATTTGAGATGTTTGTTAATTATAAGCATTGTTAGGAAATAAGTTTACACGGCCTCACTGAAACTGACAATAAGAGCGGGCAACAATGAGCGAGGGGGTGAGTTGATTATTAATTAGAAGAGACAAACAAATGACGTCAGAGTAGCGTGCCTTTCTTAAAAATGGAGGGAATATTTTCCCTAGAGCATACGTGTTCGTAATTTTGATTGGATATAAAAATAGACGCTAATGTTGGCGCGTTTTATTAACCAATAGCAGCTCGGTTATAATGTTTAGGCATATTAGGGTGTGGGAGTATAAAAAGCTAAAGCCAAAGGCAAGTATTGCCCAGTTCAACAGAATCATCCACGCGTTACACGTCGCTGAGTCCAACGGAATCATTCAGAAGTTAAACGTCGCTCAGTTCATCAAATCATTCACGCGTTAAACGTCGCGCAGTTCTAAAAAAAAAAAAAAAAAAACTCTCGCGTCGTAAAGTTAGTTATAAATGTGAAATACGCGAATTAATAATGTGCAGCAAATAAGTGATTATAGTAACATAAAAAAATATATAACAGTTTCAGTCGGGCGTGTATCAAGAATAATTATGTGAAATGAATAATGTGTGACGGCAATAAAAGTGTAAAAACAAATTCTTTTATCAGTGTTATGTTTCAGTAAAAACTCCTTTCCGTTTACACACCCTGTTTAAGAGATTTGCTCGACTGAATAACAATAATAGCTAGCCGGAGCACAATGAACCCAAAATGCAAAATAATAAAACAATAACAGGCGCTCAGCAATAGACAACACGAAGTGACCGCGACAAATTGGCTTCCATACGTGGGGCAGATAAACATGAAGCATCTTCCAACTACCAACAAATATTCTACTTCAAAATTATTCTTACGAAAGTTTACTTTCCTATCTATATAATTTTAATCGAGATAAACCTTTCCGGAAATAGGCACATTACACATTTCATTATAGATAGAAAGCGAATAGCGATAGTCAAATGTTTTAGAACTGGACGCTATACGCTGGCCTTAAATTTCCACTCTCTTTCCATTACATCGCGAGCAGCAATTGAAAATCGACAGGACTTTAAAAGAATCTAAAAGTATTGAAGAATGTAAACCATTACTAAAGGATATCTCGGAAAAATGTATAGAAAAAAAACTGTTTGAAATAAATTGTGTGCTTTAAAGGGATTACATTTGTTTGTGTATTACGTTTTCGTCTATTGCTTAAGGTTTACCAGCTATACCAGATAATACAAAATCCTTCCTTCCAATCAAGAGGACTTAATAGGTATTCCCAGAAGATTCAAGATATACATTTTATTTGGCATGTAAATTCTTTAATATATGGTATTTTAATCAAAATCATGAGCTAAACATTTCTAAAAATGTTCCATGGAAAGAGTGGTTTGAGGTGAGGAAATTTTCTCGAAAATCGTGTCCATCTTCGTAAGGTACTAAAATTAAATATCAAGTTTGGTTTTTATCCGACTTTTCGTTATGACACACACACACACACACACACACACACACGAACCTTTTTCTAAAAATACTTTTTACTTTCTCTACTACGTATAGTAAGTAGGGGAAGTATTGCATTCCACCCAAAAATTCGATACCGAGGTTTCACCGGAAATACATGTTTTGAGACCCCCTGAATCCAAAAAAAGCATTTTTGGAAACATGCCCTGTGTGTGTGTGTCTGTGTCTGTCTGTGAACAGCATAACTCAGAAACGAACAGTCGGATAAACACCAAACTTGGTGTTTAGGTTCAGTATCTTCCAGAGATGCGACACGAAGGTTTTCAAGAAAATCCCCCCACCCAAGATTACCCTTTACATGGAACATTTTTCGAAAATTTTACTTTTCTCAAAAATAACTAACGATTTTGATTAAAATATCATATGTTTAAGATATTTTCATGACAAATAAAATGTATATCTTGAATTTTCTGGCAATGTCTCCAAAAGTATTCTTCATTGTGAACGGCTTTTGCATAACTGGTAAACCATAAGAGTTAGACAAACTTTTATTAGACAAAAAATGTAGATCGTTAAAATACACAGTTTATGTCGTATACATTTTTGTTGTTGAGTGAACCATTTTCGAGATATTGCTGGTTATTCCCTTAAATTTTCCAATACTTATACTTTTCTCAAATTCGTTATTCATTTTTTTTGTCCTGGACATGCAAAGAGAATGGAATACTCCACATAGCAACCTGCTCTTAAAATATTTGACTATCGCTTAAAACCTATTATATTCCCCTTGCATCTACAAGAAAATTAGCAATAAGATTAACATCTCGATATCTCGATTAACATGAAGTAGATGGAGAATAAGCGTTTGTAAAAATAGTTTGTACAAGAGTAGAGAAAGTCATGTGAGTGTAACACATCGGAGTTTTTTAATTCAGGTGCCTCAGGGCATGTATTTGTGGTGAAATCTCGGTATCAAAATTTTTGAGTGGACAGCAATACCTTCTCTGCCTACTATGTGCGTGGCGGTGAAAGTAAAAAGCATATTCGTTTACGTGCTTCATGTTCATCGAGATAAAATTTGCAGAAATGATATTACACATTTCGTTTTAGATGGGAACGTGATCGACTTATGCGATAGTCGAATCTCTTAAAAGTGGGTTGCAATGTGATGGCTGTAAAATTCCATTATTCTCTTTGCATGATCATAAGGAGGGGGGAAAAAAGAAAGAAGAAGAAAAAAAGACGAATAGCGACTTAGCGGTTGGAAAAAGTATGAAGTATTTGAGAGTTCAAACCTAATGTAAAGAATATCTTGGAAATAGATAATGCTACATACATAAAAAAATGAATAAGAATATAAAAAATTGTGTGTTTTTACCAGATTTAATTTCTGTATGGTAAGTTTTAGTCTTTATTTTACGGTTTACGAGTTACACAAAATTCATTTGGTAAATTTAAGATGTAGATTTTGGCGCACAAATCTATCACTTTAGTCTACTGTATTCTTCTTAAATACTTGTAAAAAATGTATAAATGTTTAATGAAAGTTTATCTCGATTGAAGAATTAGCTTTTGTAACAATAGTTTGTAGAAGAGTAGGTAGAGAAAGTTATGTGAATGCATAACATCAGCTCTTTTGAAGCAGGTCCAAACCCGGCGGAGGGCGTAAAAATCTTAAGCATGGCTTCCTTCGGAAAGTAAGTAAAGCCGGTGGTCCCGCGTCGTAGATTTACGGCACGTAAAAGAACCAAGTCTGATGGACACACCTCTGAACAAAATTACCGGTCTTTGACGCCCAATATAAAATGAGACGCAAAGGACCACATCAGTTAAAGAGCGTCCATAAATAAAACTCAATTTTAATTATTCTTTTGAAGCTTTGTGTATAAGAAAAGCGTGAAAAAGTAAAGGTTAAAGAATATCATGTGTGCCAACATCAGATGTCGTTCTTCAAGCGTTGCCAATGGGAGAGCGAGAGTTAAAAATAAATGATAAAAGAAATACTGGGTCAAGTAACAATACAAGTAACAGACTTATTAAACAGTCATTTTTGTACACTGCATTGTGAATTAAAATAGAAGGATATTTTTATAAGTGTGTGTATTTGTTACAGGTTGCTTTGGACTTGTAGTGCTACCGAGAAATGTAGTGTTTGACAAGGAGCGGGTGTTATTGCTCCCGTTCCACAACAGTCCTTTCTATCGCCAGCTTATGTCATCTGTCAGTGGTGACCAGTTCAGGGCTGCCAGCAATCAAGTGACAGCTCACAATTCTGCTGAGGCTTCAGGTAAGGTTTAATTTATTATCGAGCTTTCTAGTGTTATATTTTAGTTTCTACTAATCTTTGTTTTGTAGAAAGTGATACCTCAAATATACAGGGTGTCCCCATCAAACCTCCCACATTTTAATTAATAATTGCTAACAATTATAAAATGAGAGTGGTACTAAACAAAAGAGAAACTCAAGAGTTTTTGTTTCATTAGTTAGAAGTTGGCTGTTCTGTCACTACGCCGCAACAGTAACATAAAACAAAATGGCGACTCCGGAGCAACGCGCACAAACTGTTTTCTGATATGCAGAGACGAAATCAATAATTACAGTTCAAAGGAATTACAGGGAGAATATGGAGGAGATGCATCTGATGGGAAAACCATTAAGGCGTGATGTCAGAAATTTCTGGCTACTGGAAGTGTTAAGAAATAATCCGGAGGTTCTCGCCAAGGTGTTACAGAAGAGAAGATTGAAGAAATTAGAGCAGGATTTCAGAGAAATCAAAATCAATTCGCAGTTCTATGTGCCGAGATCAACTGTGCATCGGTGCTTCACAAGTGGCTTCGTTCGTACCCCTATGACAGGGTACGACGGCAGGCACTCTCTGTTTCCCGAGGTCGCGGGTTGAAGCCCGGCGGAGGGAGATGGATTTTTTCGGGCGTAAACATCTTTAGCATGACTTCCTTCGAAGGGAAGTAAAGTCGGTGGTCCCGTGTCGTAGATTTACGGCACGTAAAAGAATCTCAAACCTGATAAAGAGGCCTCTGAGCAAAATTGGTCTTTAACACCCAACATAGAATTGGACGCTAAGGACCATAGTAGTTAAAGACCGTCCATAAATAAAAAGATTAATTTCAATGACAGGCAATCAGGATCTGTCAATCGGCACAATGTAAGGATCTGGGTACGCAAAATCCACATGTCTACCTTGAGCACGCCCGGGATAGCTCAAAAATAAATGTTTGGTGGGGTCTGATGAACAGAATTATCAGTCCTTTTTTTCTTCCATGAGAATTCAATAACTAGCCCAGTATACCAAGACAAGTTGGAACTGTTCTTGTATCCTAGGTACCTGATCTGCAACCTCATGTAATCTTTCAACAAGACGGCGCCCCCACCCCACAGCTGGAACCAGAGTGTTCGGGATTCCCTTATGGAAACTTTCCTGCATCTCTGGATTGGACGCGGTGGATCAATTTGGTGCCCACCACGTTCGTCAGACATCAGTCCACTAGACTTTTTCCTCTGGGGCTACATAAAAGACCGTGTGTTTGCAACTCCGGTACAAGATACTGAGGATTTATGGACTCGTATCCGTGACACAATTGCAACAGTATCAATGGATATATTGGACAGAACTTAACGAAATTGAATACAGACTTCATGTTCTTCGTGCTACCAATGGTGCGCATATAGAGGTGGTTTAGTGTGTGACATTTAATGAATCTTTTGTGTTTCTCTTTTGTTTAGTACCACAGTTCATAATTCCGCATACTTTGTTAGGACTGATTAATTAAAATGTGGGAGGTTTGAAGGGGACATCCTGTACATTGAATGATATTTAGCTTAACTGGATGTTGAATAAAACAATTGTATGTATATAATAAGTAATATAGAGATGATAATGTATTATTTATGATTTACAAGATTATGTTTTGATGTTTGCATTCTTAACTGTTTCTAAGTTATGTTTACTTGGGTGTTTGCTAATGTGAATACGTCCTAACCAATTTTATGCTCAGATAATTATGATGATTATAGACTTAAATGCTTTAAAACCATCTTCTTCTACAATGATGTTAAGTGTCCTACATTAGGTCTTAGTCTCTCTTATTCTTTTCCTCCATTTATCTGTCTAATGCCATTCTCCTTCATGCTACAGTCCAAAAACAGAATGTCTATAATCAGCTACTCTACCATGTTTCAACAGGTCTTTTCCCTTCATTGCCTTCTCAAGTGTACATACTGCAGTTTCAATTATCTCACTGCTCAAAGATTCTTCTCTTCAAAAACCTGAGCATCTTTTCAATTCTCAGTCAACATCCATGTTTCATATTCAAAGGAGAAGATATTTTGAAAGAGCTTTGTAAAATATTATTTTGGTTTTCTGCTGTTCACAATGGCCTTTCATAATTTGCAAGAGTAAAGAATGATCTCTATCTGCTACAACAATTTGTCTTTTTGGTGTTATTGCTTGTTATTACTATTCCAAGATGTTTAAATCTCCCGACTTCAACTTAAATTTACAGGAATATAATTAAATATTATTAAACCGTGATAACATTTGTTCTTAAACACACACAATGATGTGCAATGCATAATATAACATGCATGAAGTTTACTGATTAAAAACTTTAGAAAGAATACTGAAATACTGCATAGAACATTGGAATTAGATGATGAAAGTGTTTCAAGCAATATCTGAGTTCACAAGAAAATTAAAAGGAAAGAAACTTGCATGCACAAAATTAAAAAAATCTGATTAGTTACACTTGCAAGACTTTCTCTACTCTTGTACAAACTATTTTTACAAACACTTATTCTCCATATGCTTCATGTTAATCGAGATATCGAGATGTTAACCTTATTACTAATTTTCTTGTAGATGCAAGGGGATTTGGTAGGCTTAAAGCGGTAGTCAAATAGTTTAAGAGGTGGTTGCTATGTGGAGTATTCTATTCTCTTTGCATTACCAGGACAAAAAAATGAATAACCAATTTGAGAAGAAGTATAAGTATTGGAAATTTAAGGGAATAACAAGCAATATCTCGAAAATGGTTTACCCCACAAAAAAATGTATATGGCATAAATTGTGTATTTTAACGCGATCTACATTTTTTGTGCAGTAAAATTTTGTCTATCTCTTATGGTTTACCAGTTATGCAAAAGTCGTTCACAATGAAGAATACTTTTGGAGACATTCCCAAAAAATTCGGGATATGCATTTCATTTGTTATGAAAATATCTTAAACATATGATATTTTAATCAAAATCGTTGGAGCCATTTTTGAGAAAATTAAAATTTTGGAAAAATGTTCCATGTAAAGGGTAATCTGGGGTGGGGGATTTTCTTGAAAACGTTCGTGTCGCATCTCTGGAAGATACCGAACCTAAATACCAAGTTTGGTGTTTATCCGACTGTTCATTTCTGAGTTATGCTGTTCACACACACACACACACACACACACACACACACACATGTTTCTAAAAATGCTTATTTTGGATTCAGGAGGTCTCAAAACCTATTTCCGGTGAAATCTCGGTATCAAATATTTGGGTGGAATACAACGCTTCCCCTACTTACTATATGTAGTAGAGAAAGTAAAAATTCTTCATAGAAATAGCTATCAGATTATAGACTGAGAGAGTCGGAATGGGAGTAAACTTCTGTAACAGGGTTAAAATTAAAATTAGGATGTGAAATAACTAGAGAGAGGATGGAAAAATGTATAATAAAGTAGGGAGAAAATGTTAAAACCTGGAGTGAAACACTTAAATGCGATTAGAAATGCGTCTGTTCAAGGAAAATGCCCCTTGTGCAAAGAACTCAATAGTTGGCATTTATTTGTAACGTGAATGGACTAAGGTTTGGAAACAAGTATTCTTATACCAAAGTGGAGTAAGTTACCAATTCATGTAAGAGATGGGATAAAATCAAATTTAAGATTAGATACAAATATAAGAGTGAGGTGATTTATGAAAAGTGAGACAAAATGGTTGGGAAAAAATAGGTCGATTTCATGAGAGTGATAGTAGTTAAAAACCACATAATATATAGAAAATGTCTTTAATATGTTTAATGTATTGATGAATTTTAATATAATTACAATTTAAATTATCTGCAATGGTATAAATACAATCATTATGATGTACATATAATGAGGAATGGAAGAAAATGTAGCTTCATTAAAAATTGTGTTTTATAAACTAAATTACACATATTTCTTGATTGTTAATGAATTTGCTCATATGTTCATCCTGTCACACATACCTACTAGTCAGCCTTGATATGAGAGCACTTAAGAGGAGGGTGCCACTGTTTTTGTTGACAATACGTAACATCATCAAGGGTAGGGCTCAGATGAATGAGGGCAAGGCGATAGGCGAATGTACAGTTGCACAATGAAAACAGTACTACGAGAGCTGATCAATAAAGACTGAGACTGATTTTTTTTCTGTAGTTTCCTTGATAGTTTTATGTCTCTACCACGAATACTTGAAAAGAACAGGGTTTCATGTATAATGTCCGTAAGCGACAGCGCTCTTGTAACGGTAGGTTGGTAGTAATGCTGAATATTGTTGACCATACTTGAATTTCGCATCCACAAAATGGAGGTGACACGAGAGGAGCAATACAGTGCAATAAAATTTTATTTTCGTTTAAATCGTACAGCCTTGAAACTTTCGAAAAGCTGAAGCAAGCATACGGTGAAGATGCACCACCTCGTGCAACGGTGTTTAGGTGGTTCAAGGACTTCAAAGAAGAGCGAGTCCTCTGTGCTAAGCAGGGTGGGCCTGGTGTTTCGTAATGGAATGATTTACCAGCATGCAGTTTCGCCCCTCACACTACTGTTACAGCAGCTACTACACGTCAGTATTGGCTACACTGAGGAAGCACATTACAAGGAAACGTCCAGAACATCATCGGAATGGGTGGCGACTTCATCACAACGCGCGGCCTCACGTCGCAAATCAAGTCCAGGAATTTTTGGCTAAATTCAACATTACCTGTGTGCCGCATCCGCCTTAAAGCCCCGGTCTTACCCCCTGTGATTTCTTTTTATTCCCATTACTAAAGGCAAAGCTCCGGGGCATTCGATTTGAGAGCACTGAAGCAGTGCTAAAAGTGAGGCGATTCTCAAAGACCTGACCAAGAATGGCCTGCACCATGTGTTCGAGGACTGGCAGAGACGCTATAAAAAGTGCATTCAGTTAGGAGGGGACTACTTTGAAAAAGATCATGTCAACATTGAAATGGAGTAATAAATATCTGTGAAACAAAAATCAGTCTGTCTTTATTGATCAGCCCTCGTACATTAGCAAGCCTCAGCCTCGCTAGTAAATACAACTCGGAACTGCTGATGCTTTCTTTACCTGACTGTCCTTCCAATGCCCTGTACACTTGTTCTGCAATGTTTAGTTCCTCTTACCACTGCACACACTCATATTGTGGCCAACTAGTACATATTGCTGGTTCAGAATCCCTGAGTTTGATTAATATACAGTGTATTTAGCTCAGGCAAAGGTACCTGGCATACAAAGTGATAGAAATTATCCCAAGATAAAGGCTATGAAGGTAATAATGTGCTGACCAAGTGCCACTATGACCCCAAAATGGTAGCCAGCGTACCAGTATTTCAGCTATCTTTTCCATGTAGGAAAGAATACCAGCAGAAAAGATATAGCACATCACAATATCCAGATTTTCAGAGATGGGTAACAAATTTGTGAGGAAGAAATTACAGTCAGAGTTGGAATATGCCTATGCTGTATTTTATACTGGGCAAGAAATTTGCAGATGAACAGATTGTTACCATAGTCTTCCATTGTTTAAGTGTAGCTGTTTTCAATTAGGAAGCGTTGATGCACTAAATCTTGAAAAGTGATTGACAAACAGCACTATAAACAATAGATTTAATCAGAATGCTTAGCAGCAAAAACATCTGTTTATTCTGGATGAGAGGACCATAGGACCGTGCACTGATATTAACAAAAGAACTGAGCAAATAGCAAAGAATCTTAAAGATGAAGCTTCACCTATGCTTTGTCCTTATTCTCACATGGAATAATCAGCGAGACACTGGAGCAGTTACAGAGAAATCTTATTTACCTACAGCCAACATTTGTTTAGAATATTGCACCTTAATATTAATCAATGAGTCTATTTGCAGACTTTGCATATGCAGATTGTTTTTACTTTCTGTACTACGTATAGTAAGTAGGGGAAGTATTGTATTCCACCCAAAATTTGATACCGAGATTTCACTGGAAATACATGTTTTGAGACCCCCTGAATCCAATTTTTTTTGGAAACATGTGCGCGCATGAGAGAGAGAGAGAGAGAGGGAGAGAGAGTGCATAACTATGAAACGAATAGTTGGATAAACACCAAACTTGGTATTTAGGTTCAGTATCTTCCAGAGATGCGACACGAAGGTTTTCAAGAAAATCCCCCACCCCAGATTACCCTTTACATGGAACATTTTTCGAAAATTTTAATTTTCTCAAAAATGACTAACGATTTTGGTTAAAATATCATATGTTTAAGATATTTTCATGACAAATGAAATGTATATCTCGAATTTTCTGGGAATGTCTCCAAAAGTATTCTTCATTGTGAATGACTTTTGCATAACTGGTAAACCATAAGAGATAGACAAAATTTTACTACACAAAAAATGTAGATTGTGTTAAAATACACAATTTATGTCATATACAGTTTCGAGATATTGCTTGTTATTCCCTTAAATTTTCCAATACTTATACTTTTTCTCAAATTCGTTATTAATTTTTGTTATGTCCGATACATACAAAGAGAATGGAATGCGCCACATAGCAACCAGCGCTTAAAAGATTTGACTATCGCTTAAAACCTTGCATCTACAAGAAAATTAGCAATAAGATTAACATCTCGATATCTCGATTAACATGAAGCATATGGAGAATAAGCGTTTATAAAAATACTTTGTACAAGAGTAGAGAAAGTCATGTGAGTGTAACACATCAGATTTTTTCAATAGTACCATATTACTACAAACTTATTACCACTGTTACAATTATTGGAGTACCATTACTTCCATTCCCCCATTATATTTAACACTGGGTTATCTCTATAATCGCCCTAATACTGCATACCTTTCTATCTGTTTTGAAGATATAAGTTACAGAAGTTAGAATGTAAATTTTTCTATAAGTCATGAAGGAACCTATTGAATACTGAAGCAGTTATAAATAATTGTAAAACCTTGTGGTTCTTCTCAATATGACAAAAACAAAAACTTAAAATAAAACCAATGTAGTTAATTGGGGTATAAATGGAGGGGGGGGGAAGAGAAATTTAAAGAAAAGAGTATAGACTTTTTGTAATTGTGTATTGTTTGTGCATTATTTATTTCAATTATTAATATATTGTCCATTTAAAATGTTGTTAGGCAATTAACATTGCTCTAAGCATTGAAGTATTTAAATCTGCAATAGAATTATGCATTTGTTATAACAAAATGTTGAAAAATGAATAATGTTGAATATACATTGAAAATACGATTTAAATGAAATAATCTACAAAATCTGCCCCCACAGCAAAAATATTGTTGCAGAACACAAAGAAATAACAAAAAGGGATAATTTAGGTAGAAGTAAAATTTATATATGGTGTAAATGTGGTATTTTAATGAAAGTTATTTATGCTATGTTAAAATTATGAATGTGAGGACCTGTTTTATATCGCTATAAGAAGATGATAGCAGAGATAAACAAGATTCAACATTTTTGGTATTATTAAAATTGTTGTCATCTTGCAGGATGCTTAGAAAAGAGAAGCGATCGAAGCATCTTAAAACTGTTATGTGAAAGTATTGTGATATAATTTTGACTTCAAAAAGCAATTAAACATATTATTATTAATCAGCCACATTAGGATGGTGAAAGCTAATAGAGGTATGCAAGTGCAAGCTATAATTACGGACAATTGCTACTAAATCTTTGTTCTGTTTGTGGAACCTCATAAGTACATTGTTCAACATCACAAATAATTACAAAGTATTGAAATTTTATCAGTTTATTTATTTATAAAATAATTCCTTTAACCTGTGAGAAGATCTCGTAGTTCCATAACTATTAGCTAGCAGGATTCTAAGAAAATATCAGAAAGAAATGGACAAACCTAAGAAATGCCTGCATGTGCTTGAAAAACTTGAGCAATCACTTGTATAACTGCAAAAAAATCAGTATTATTGCAGGAAATAATTCATCGCACAATCTGCTACAGAGGGGCAGTAAATTCAAATTAAAGAATTTCAAGACAGCATAGCAAATCACTATGTACAGCCCGCATCCATTTGCACTGACTCTGCTACAACATCTTTGATTTCACTGTCCTGTTTTTGAAAGAAGATCTCTCTTGGCTGGACATTTGGTCTCCTGTTGTATGAATGCAGAAACCCCTGATTAGAGCTTATAGTTAAATATTTGAATGAGGATGAATCACATATAAATTATGATGCAGCTATAATCTAATGTATTTTAGGATAAAATAAGCTTCAAGAAAGTTAAATAAATGACTTTCAAGCACAGAATGTGTAATAATAAAAGTGCCTTCAAAGCATAATACTTAAGTTCAGTTCAGCATAATTCATATTTCCTGGCCATGGCATCAAGTTTTCCATGTTAAATTGAAATTAAATTGAGTTTTATTTATGGCCACTCTTTAACTGTTGTGGTCTTTAGCGTCCTATTCTATAAGGGTCATTCAAATGAAATCCGGTCACTTGTGTAAAGTAATGGTAACGATTTTATTAACTCAAAAATAATCGTCAAAACTGTTGGCACATTTATCCCATTGCGACACTAGCCGGTCGATTCCATCTTTGAAGGAGCTAGTAAGCTGCTGTCGGATCCAGGCCTGGACCCACTCACACAATTTGTCGTCCATTGTGAATCGATGTCCACGAATAGCTTATTTTAGAGGTCCACAAGCATGAAAGTCTGGACTGTACGGTGGATATTCCAGCGTTTCCCATCGAAACTGCTGCAATGTCGTCTTCACCGCATTGGCAGTGTGTGGGCGGGCATTATCATGCAGGAGAATAACGCCATTGGACAACATGCCTGAGCGTTTCGACTTGATGGCTCGTCTAAGGTTCTATAAAGTGGCTTGATAATGCTGGGCATTGATGGTGGTTCCCCGTTCCAGGAACTCGACAAGCAGTGGTCCTTGTGGTCAAAAAAGGACATCATGACCTTACCAGAACTGGTGTGCACGGTCTTTGATTTCTTTGGAGGTGGTGAAGTCGCATGTTTCCACTGCTTGCTCTGACTCACTCCTCGTTCCTGCTTACTCGCCTTCATGTTCAGTAGTGGACGGTAATTTGTGTGACCACCTTCTCTTCGGCGTGAAACCACACTGTCGCTATGCAACGTCAAACGTTGCACACGCTGTAGTCGCTCTACCAATAGATGGTGCCACCATACACGCAGTTACGTGGTGCCACCTTACATGTAGTGCAAAGTTAGACGCATTGACCGGGTTTCATTTGAATGCCCCTCATATATTGGGCATGAAAGACCATTAATTTTGCTCAGAGGCCTCTTTATCAGACTTGAGGTTCTTTTACGTGCTGTAAATCTACGACACAGGACCACCAGCTTTACTTCCCTTCTGAAGGAAGCCATGCTAAGGAGTTTTACACCCAAAAAAATCCATCGCCCTCCGCTGAGTTTGAACCTGTGACCTCTAGAACTAGCGGGTAGCATAGTAACCATTACACAAGGGAGGACAACAGTTTTCCATGTGAAAGGTAGTTTGGGGTGGGGGGACTTTTCTTGAAAATCTTTGTGTTGCATTCTTGGAAGATGCCAAACTTAAACATCAAATTTGATATTTAATGAACTTTTCGTTTTTATTGATGCTGTTCATGGACACAAATACATGGGTGTTTTTTCTTAAGTGCTTTGTTTTAATTCAGGGAGTCTTCAAACATGCATTACTGTTGAAATCTCTCTCAAATTTTTGAGTGGAATACAATACTTCGTCTGCTCACTATAGGTAAGTAGTAGAGAAAGTAAAAAAGAAATATTACTTAATATATGGCTACAGTTTAAACTCCGGACTTACATGTATGAATACTTACTAGGTAAGGTACACACTGCAGGTACACAAAATATGCCATTGTTTGCATTTATACGAGTAAAATCAAATAACTCTTGCATGGAACACCAAAACAAACAAAGTAGTTTGATAATTCTAAATATAAAATAAGCAAACATGTTGATAATAAGCAACGTATATTCCTTGTGTATCCAGAGCAGCGTAGCTGCAACATTTACACTGATTATAGCTTAGGTTTAACCATTTGGCCAAAGAGTTGAATAAAATTGCAATATTTTCTTCACCACTTTCTCCACAGTGTAATCTTTAAGAAGGAATGAAGCAAGATCACCTTCAACGATGTCTGACAATTTCCACCAAATCATCTATGAGTGAAAACTTCTGGTGAGCAAGAGAGTTAATAATGTCATAACAGCAACTTATATTAGTCAAAAAAGCAAAATGCTTATAATTAGTTGAACGTGAGTGGTCAGTTAAGGAAGCTTGTATAAGTAGAAGAATTCTTTTAATATGTTGTGTGTAATTTCATTTATAGAACTTCTAACTACTGTTAGACATTTTCTAAGTCTCTTTCTCCCTCCCACTTCCACAGTAAAAGTAAATCTTATGTAACTGAGAAGGTATTACATAATAAATTGGCTTTTGAAAGCATCATTTAGAACTCTTAGATTTTGTTATACCCCAAAGGTTATGTATGAAATCCTGCATCATGCAGTAGTTTGCAGTAGTGTAATTGGCTATAGGTTGGTATACAACCCTTTTAATGCAAGAACTGTTGTGATTTCTCCAGATGACGTCACTGTCTTTGCTTGTTTTACAATTTTGAGATTGCATCAGTAACTTGTGTGTGCATTGAAAACAATTATACACATCAAATGCAGTCTCCTCCAATGGTTCAACAAAGAGAGTATTAACTGCAAAGTCACTCTTTAATTTCACTTTATATTTATAAATTTAATGAAATAGGAGATCAAAATATCCTACGCTATGTAGATTGTCATAGAAAGGGTACAGGCTTGCGAAAATGTACTACCTAGACCTCTCCAAAGCTTTTGATTCTGTGTCCCATGATCACTTAATGACAAAATTAGAATACCATGGTTTCAGAGGACACATTAATAAACTACTAGCAACGTACCTTAAAAACCTGGTGCAATGCACAGAAATAAATTGGAAAAAAAGGTGACACTATACACACCTTTAAAGCAGAGTATAATTTAGTAAAATCAGGGGTACCGCAAGGATCAGTACTGGGACCCACACTTTTTTTTATCTATATAAATAATTTACTGGAACCAGAAAACAGCAAGGTGATCTCCTACGTAGATGATACATCTGTAATATGCTGAGTGAAAGTAAAGAATGTTTAGAAGGTAAAATGACAAATGCAATATCACATTATTTCCTCCACAATGGACTAAAGTTAAATATAGGAAAAACAAAATTCATGACATTTCAAAACAATAATATAAACATTAACAATACTGATTTAGAACAGGTAAGAAGCTATAAATTTCTGGGCATATGCATAGAAGAACCTTTATCTTACAACATACACGTAGAAATTGTCTGATGAACACAGGACTGTACCTATTGAGACAATTAGCAAAATATGGAGACACCAATATTCTTAAAATGGCATACTTTGACATCATTTACCCACATCTAACATATGGTATTGAAGTTTGGGGGGGAACAAGTAAAACCAATATGGACAGATTATTAAAAATACAAAAAAAGTGCGTAACAACTGTGTTCAACCTTTGGTTTCGGCAATCCTGCCGTTAAACATTTATAACACAAAACATCCTAACTGTAGTTTCACTGTATGTCTTTAAAACCATTATACTTGTTAAAAATAGAAAGCAATTTAACATACTCAATAAAGACTGTCATTCATACGATACGAGAAGAGTAAACAATTACCATAGGGTGAGCACGAATAAAAGTCAAACAAATAAGGACCCATATAAAATGGGAGCTATACCTTATAATAAATTACCATCTGCAATTAAGAATACCAGAGATTCAAAATTTAAAACTGCCCTAAAATCATTCCTGATAGAGAAATGCTTGTATAATATTACTGAATATAATGGATATGTGTACATATGTAAATATTATTAAGTAAATTGTATTGTATAGCTATAATTGACAGTGTCAGATGCTCTTGTAAGAATCTATTGACTGCAATAAAGTTGTTGTTGTTATATCATTATTATTATTATTATTATTATTATTATTATTATTATTATTGCATTACTTTTCTGTGCACTTTGAATTCAGTTTTAATATCAGCACTTTGGTAACAAGGAACAACTTTATAAGATTAAATCATATCATTTTAATTGCATTTTCATAAATATCCTTAAGAGGCATTTAATATGTATAATTTGGGACATTTATCAATAGCGCTGGATTGGTGGCACTGTTACATTCAAATACTGTACTCACTATACATAAGGGGGATAGTTGTTATGTTGGCTGCAATGCTAAAGTTATATGTCTGTCCTGAGTAGTACTGTGGAGGGGGTCAGAAACAATAAGGGTTTGATGAGGCAAATGTTTTGAGTTTTTAGCAAAAGCTTTATAATTTCACTGCACTGTTTGAATCTATAGTTCTTGATATATCAAACACTTTTCACAGTAGCATTCAATCCAATATATGCAATGGCATGCATTCATGCTGTCATTGGATGCCTCTGCAAACATTCTATAGTTGTGCCACATTTTGTTCCATAAACACTTAAGTGGGGTGATATAGGTAGTGATTATATTATCATCTTCAAGCTTTTGTTTCACTTAACAATCATTACCAATCTTAAAACAACTGCTGTGAAAATTCAGTTCTTGTAAAAACTCCTCTCTGGATCTCTGTCATGGAATTGATTCTTTAAGCCACCTACAGCATTAACACTTGCTCATTCTCCTGCACTTTGCCTAAACAAAGAGAGAATACCTAAAATGCTAACTCTTGGATCAGCATAATATGGTGGGAACAGTAGGAACACCCCCCTCAATAATTCAGTGGAAGGAATCCCCCCCCCCAAATAATGTGTTTCTATTACTAATCCCATTCCAAAGTAGGTTGTAAGACAGGTAGCATAATCAGAGATGGGCAGGGTGACAACTAAGGGGAAGACAATGGAGAGAGCTTTGAAATTTTGGTTCAGAACTTTAAATCTAGGAAAAAGTAATGTGTTAAGACAATGTATTGAAAACCAAGAGAATAGTTTAATGAATGATTGATGGGTAAGTAATTTACGGAACATTTTGGAGAAAAATTGGTTAGGAGACTTGTGGAGAAGGAGAGAAAATAATGTGAAAATTTTTTGGAAAAAGGCGAGGAAAAGACTGGAAGATATAGAAATACAAATCATGTTCAGTGAGATTGCCGAAAAGAGCTCATTAGTTTGTTATAGGCCAATGAAAAATACATGGGGTAGGGAAAAATATATAGACATAGTAAATAAAGAAGAGAGAGAATCTATTGGATGGGTAAGAACCGGAGCATGGAGGCTAAAAGGGTTAAGACAGGGTATTCCTCAAAACTGTCCGATATGTGGTGGTAATGAAGACATTGAACACCTAGTATTTAAGTGCCAAGGAACAGAAAATTGGAGAAAAGAATTTTTTAATAAGAAGTGGTTGAAGGGGGATAGAAATACACTTATGATCGAAATGATATGCAAGGACGCTAGGAGCATTGGACAGTTTTTGTGTAAAGTAAAAAATAAATGGCTTTGGACAGTGGCAAGAGAAAAGTAAGAGATAGCACATCTTACTTTGAATGGAAAACTATAGTGAATTTGTGATGGTTAAGTAATCAATAAATGAAAAGTGAAAAACAAGTGGAAATGGGACATGAAAAAACTGAAAAAAAACAAGATAATTTATTGATGAGAAATTGTAAAATGTAAATAATTTGTAGTGATTGTCTACTGAATGAGTGACCAGGGTCGAAGTGCAGTAGACAATCAAATTGTAAAACTCTTAGCACAATAATATGATAGTAGTAGAAATTCCAAAGTAGGTCTATGTAATGTTCTTCTCGATAGTATTTATAGGATAGGCCAAAGTTTAAATTCCTTACTTTGCAACATGGCCAACCTGATTGCTGCTGCTACGAGGGTATCTGCACATAATTTTTTTTAAAATTTATTATAACAAAAATAGAAACTTAAAATTACCTCATTTTTTAATGTAGTCCCCTTGCTTCTCAATGCACATGGTCCATCTTTGGATAAGCTTTCTGATGCCCTCAGAAAAAAAGTTTTTCGGCTCAGTAGCATGTCATGTATGCACTGTTTCCTTCACTTCTTGGTCTGTGGTGCCCCTTAAGGCATTTTTAAGTGGACCAAAAAGATATGGTTTACCACTTCGACAGTCAATTTTCGGTTCTCTTAATCAGGATACGGACTTACACATTGTTGGCGTCACTAGTGGATATGGTTGGGCATTGTGCTCTTTCCTCGTCCTTCACAGTTATCCGATTATTTTTTAACTTTTCAATTGATGCAGTAATTTGTATCACAAATTACTTAAATGTAAATAATGATTGTAATATGAATATGCATTTTTTGTGACATTGATTTGAGATGTTTATTGATTGTAATTATTGTTGAGAAGTAAGTTTATACTGCCTTACTGAAACTGACAATAATAGCGTGCAAGAATGCAGCGAGGGGGTGAGCTGTTTATCATCATTGGAAACGAGGAAGTTACGTAATATTGGCGCATTTTTCTTTTAGAAATTGCCGGAACATTTCCCTTGAGCATATGTATTCATAATTTTCATTGGATATATAAATAGACGCTAATGTTGGCACGTTTTATTAGCCAATTGCAGCTCAGTTATAATCTTTAGGCATATCTGGGCGTAGGAGTATAAAAGGTAGGTTAGAGGTAAAGACCCTGTCAGTGCGTCGAAAATATTTGTATGATACACGTCGCCTTCAGTCCAGCAGAAATATTACACGTCGGCTATCGATTCGCAAGTTACGCGTAGCAGAGTTAGGAAAATTCTCAAGTGTTGTAAAGTTAATTATACAAAAGGTTGAAGTACGTGAATTAAAAGTGATCAGTAAGAAGTTATCATAACAGTTTCAGTTTGGCGAGTGTCAAGATCAATGTGTAAATTGTGATAGTGAATGTGTTCGACAATAAAAAGTGTAAAACAAATTCTTTCATCAGTGTTATCTTTGGATAAAAGATTCCTTTCCGTTTACACAACCTGTATAAAGAGAAGTGCTTGACCAAAAGATCATAGCTAGCCGGAGGACAGTGAACAAAAATTAAATAAAATAAAAGTAGCATTCTTTCAAACAAAAACTAATACTGCTGCAAATTGCTAACACCAGATGGAGCTACAAACCTAACAAAGAATCACGTCACAAAATGGCTTCACCATGTTGAGTAAACACATACACAAATAACATTATAAATTTACCATCGCAAATTGGCTCCCAAATGTGGGGCTAACAAATACAAACATATACAAATAATGTTACTTCAAATTGGCGCCCAAACGCGGGGCTCAATAAATATAAGTAATACCGTCGCACAATCCATTCGTACACATTTGTCGGGTAAACATTGCACCGTATTGTGCGAAGAGTCTTTGATGGATTTTGGCTCCTGGTACACCTTCAGATGATGAAAAATGGACAACCGCATGCTGTTTTTCTTTGGCACAAATGGTGAGGGGTGCAGCCATGCTTATTATGCAACAATGCAGCACTCGCTGGAGGATAACAGACAAATTCCACAAGCGGAGACAAAGGAACAACATGTCAATGTGCGTGTGCACAAACCAATACAGCCAGCCCACAAAAAATTGAAAGTAGCATGTGGATACTTATTGACATACCCTCATATTTACTAAGGCTGTGTTTATGCTACAGGACACAGCTAACTCGATACTCATGCACCGTGTGCAGTATAACAAAACAACAACAAAGAGCCAATCAATTTTTATTACATATACCTTCACTACATTATTTAGCTTGTCAAGGACTTCATTTTCACATTCAGGTCACTGATGGAGGTAACCTAAAGTTGATACGGTAATTTGTATCATAAATTACTTAAAGGTAAATGATGATTGTAATATGAATATGTATTTTTATGTGACATTGATTTCAGAGGTTTATTAATTGTAATTATTATTGGTAAATAATAATATACGGCTTTACTGAAACTGTCAATAATAACGCAATAATGCAGCGATGGGGTGAGTTGTTTATCATTACTGGGAACAAGGAAGTTACGTAATGTTTCGCGCGTTTTTTCCGTTTAGAACATTCTAGAATAGTTCCTAAAGTAATATGTATTCGTGGTTTTCATTGGATATTAAAATAGACGCTAATGTGGCGCGTTTTATTAGCCAATAGCAGTTCATTTATAATCTTTAGGCATGTCGAGGAGTGGGAGTGTATAAGCCAGGTCCGAGGTAGATCGCCCCCCAGTTCAACAAAATTCTCAATACCTTACACGTCGGTCGCCCAGTTCATCAAAATTTCTAGCACGCTGTATTCAGTTCGTCATAAGTTACGCGCAGCAGAATTACGAGAATCTAAAGTATTATACAGTTAAATATACACAAAGTTGAAGTACGTGAGTTAAAAGTGAGAAGTTATTACAAACAGTTTCAGTTTGGCGAGTATCCAGATCAATATGTAAAAGTGTTTGTGAACGTGTTCGGCAATAAAAGTTATAAAACCAATTTCGTCATTAAGTGTAATTTCTGGATAAAAGATTCCTTTCCGCTTCACAACCTGCAATAGAGATACATGTTCTACCAAGATAAGATGATAGCTAGCCGGAGGACAATATACAAAACTTTAAATTCTTTCGAACCCTAATTGATGCAAATTTCTAACGCCAGAGGGAGCTACAAACCAGACAAAGGAGTGACGTCACAAGATGGCTTCAATACTGATGTAAACAACATTACGTGAGAAACATTTCTATCGCAAATTGGCTTCCACAACTTGGGGCTAACAAACACAAAAAACACACAAACTACGTAAACAAACAGATTCTGTCGCATATTGGCTCCCAAACGTGGAGCTACAATAATGTTACAATAAATACAAAAAAACATATTACGTAAGAAACATTAAAACTATTACAAAGTAGCTGCTAAAACTAGAAGCATAGAAATGCCTTGAAATTAACGTTTGGCTTTTAAAAGAGAGCTTCATTCAGACTCTTAAAAATCTGATGTGTTACACTCACATGACTTTCTCTACTCTTGTACAATCTAATTTTACAAACGCTTATTCTCCATATGCCTCATGTTAATCGAGATATCGAGATGTCAATCTTATTGGTAATTTTCTTGTACATGCAAGGGGAATATGGTAGCTTTTAAGCGATAGTCAAATATTTTAACGCTGGTTGCTATGTGGCGCATTCCATTCTCTTTGCATGTCAGGACATAAAAAAATCTGATGTGTTACACTCACATGACTTTCTCTACTCTTGTACAATCTAATTTTACAAACGCCTATTCTCCATATGCTTCATGTTAATCGAGATATCGAGATGTCAATCTTATTGGTAATTTTCTTGTAGATGCAAGGGAAATATGGTAGCTTTTAAGCGATAGTCAAATATTTTAACGCTGGTTGCTATGTGCCGCATTCCATTCTCTTTGCATGTCCAGGACATAAAAAAATGAATAACGCATTTGAGAAAAAGTATAAGTATTGGAAAATTTAAGGAAATAACAAGCAATATCTCGAAAACGGTTCACTCAACAAAAGAAATGTATATGACATAAGTTGTGTATTTTAACGCGATCTACATTCTTTGTGTAGTAAAATTTTGTCTATCTCTTATGGTTTACCAGTTATGCAAAAGTCGTTCACAATGAAGAATACTTTTGGAGACATTCCCAGAAAATTCAAGATATACATTTCATTTCTCATGACATTATCTTAAACATATGATATTTTCATCAAAATCGTTAGAGCCATTTTTGAGAAAATTACAATTTTCGAAAAATCTTCCATGTAAAGGGTAGTCTGGGGTGGGGGGATTTTCTTGAAAACCTTCGTGTCGCATCTCTGGAAGATACTGAACCTAAATACCAAGTTTGGTGCTTATCCGACTGTTCGTTTTTGAGTTATGCTGTTCACAGACACACACACACACACACACACACACACAGACACACACACACACACACACACACAGACACACACAGACACACACACGGACATGTTTCCAAAAATGCTTTTTTTGGATTCAGGAGGTCTCAAAACATGTATTTCCGGCGAAATCTCGGTATCGAATTTGTGGGTGGAATGCAATACTTCCCCTACTTACTATACGTAGTAGAGAAAGTAAAAATGAATAACGTATTTGAGAAAAAGTATAAGTATTGGAAAATTTAAGGAAATAACAAGCAATATCTCGAAAACGGTTCACTCAACAAAAGAAATGTATATGACATAAGTTGTGTATTTTAACGTGATCTACATTTTTTGTGTAGTAAAATTTTGTCTATCTCTTATGGTTTACCAGTTATGCAAAAGGCGTTCACAATGAAGAATACTTTTGGAGACCTTCCCAGAAAATTCGAGATATACATTTCATTTCTCATGACATTATCTTAAACATATGATATTTTCATCAAAATCGTTAGAGCCATTTTTGAGAAAATTAAAATTTTCGAAAAATTTTCCATGTAAAGGGTAGTCTGGAGTGGGGGGATTTTCTTGAAAACCTTCGTGTCGCATCTCTGGAAGATACTGAACCTAAATACCAAGTTTGGTGCTTATCCGACTGTTCGTTTTTGAGTTATGCTGTTCACACACACACACACACACACACACACACTCACACACTCACACTCACACTCTCACACACACTCACACACACACACACACACACACACACACACACACACACACGTTTCCAAAAATGCTTTTTTTGGATTCAGGAGATCTCAAAACATATATTTCCGGTGAAATCTCGGTATCGAATTTTTGGGTGGAATGCAATACTTCCCCTACTTACTATACGTAGTAGAGAAAGTAAAAATAACATGTTATTTTCTTAGGAAGTAACATAATAGACACTGTCATGAGATTTTTGCTGTATCTCCTATAATGTGTGATGGTATGAAACACTTCCGGAGTCCATTTGCATTAGGTTACTCGATGATGACGACATAATATTAGGAATATTTTGTGCGCCATATCTGTCACAAAACACCACAGGAGAAAGAACAGTTACAATATTCTTGTTATGTCATGGTTGATTGAATCTACCAATTGCAAACTTAAAGAGGACAGACATACAACGGAGCTGAAAATACGTTCAGGCATCTGCAAGAGAGTTTAAGCTCAGGAACATGATTCAAGATATGCATTTTATTTGTATGCAGATATCTTAAACCTGAATTGACAATTTTGAGAAAATAAAAACTAAACTAAGTTTTTCCATATAAAGGTAGTTTGGGGTAGGCGGATTTTCTTGAAAATCTTCATGTCGTATCTTTGGAAGATGCTGAAACTTAAATACCAAGTTTATATTTAACCAACTTGTATTTTGAGTCATGCATGCACATACCCGCCTATGCCCCCCCTTTTTTTTTTTTAAAAAAAAAAAGGCTTTGTTTGGATTCAAGGAACCATAAAATGTGTATTTCCAGCGAAATGTCGATATCAATTTTTGGGATGGAATGCTCAATTTACTATAGGTAACTAGTGAAAATAAGTGTATTGAGGTATACTTAATGGAAACAAGCATTAAAGCATTTAAAATTAATTGTAAATGCATTAAAAAAGAAATCAAACACACAGCTTGCCCTTGACCAAGATTTGAAGGTATTTGTCATAGTTTTGTTTGCTAGTTGGCTACCCCCTTGTTGCACAAAAGTGACCAATAAGTTTTAGCAAGCAGTGGTTGCATAGTGCTGCCTACACATAGTTGTTTAACGCTTCCCATTCCATGGATCAGGCTCAATTCTTGGCTAGATGCAACAATCCTTTTTTCAGTTAAAATAGGTATTAAAATAATAAAAATATTGAAACATGTATTTTAATTCTAGAGAGGTGTACATATAATAACAAGAAAAGCTGTCACTGATAAGTGTGTAATGCTTTATCCTGTTGTAGTGTTTTACAATGTATATAGTGCTATTAATGTAATTTTTATATTGTATTTTCATAATTGCAACAAATCCTATGTGCGTGCGTGCATGCGTATGTGTGCGTGAGGGACGGCTCCAGAAGTTTTGTTGCCCCTTGCGATAATTGGAATTCAAAGCTCTTTCCATTATCTTCCCCTTAGTCGCCACCCTGCCCATCTCTAATTTGCGCTACCTGTCTTACAATTGCCTTCAGTAACCCTAGTGTTTCTCTACAAAACAGCCTGTACACCTCATCTATACTTTTCCATCCTCTATCATTTTTGCCTCCACAACCATCTCATAAACTTTTTCCAGCCATTTAACATTTATATTAGGTAGGTACTCTATATTTGCAGCTTCTAATTGCTGCCATTGTCCCTTTACCTTTTGCCAATGCAAACTTCTTTTGCTTCTCCCATCATTACCTCCATCCACTTTTACTCCTAAATAAATAGTCGCGCACCACCCTGTAATCTTTATTCTCTCCCTTCCATTTTTCCTATTTGCCTTTTCCCCCCTTTTCGAATACCACAATCTGTGTTTTCTCTTGATTCACTTTTAACCTCCATTCTTTACAATATACATCAATTGCTTGTAATGATTGTTTTAAACCACTTACTGTAATAGATCCTACCACTAGATCATCTGCAAAAAAGAAGTCCTGGGATTAGGATGTTGTTAATTACTGGTGCACAGTTATTATTCCTTCCCATTTCTAGTAAGACATCATCTATGTATAAATTAAATAAAACTGGGCTTAACTTACATCCTTGCCTGAGGCCTTTCTTTTGTTGAATTTTTCTTGTTACACAGCCTGTCTCCACCCTTACACAGAAGGTGTTCTCAAAATACAATGCTTTAAGAATATTCACCAATTGCTGACTTACTCCCTTACACACTAATTTATGCCACAGAAGTTATAACTCAATTCGGTTATAAGCTTTCTCTAAGTCTACAAAAGCCATATACAATTTACCCCTTTTTCTTTTAAATATTTGTTTGCTAATGTCTTTATAATAAATAAATTATATCAGTTGGTTCTCCTTCCCTAAAAATAACACGTATATGTCGCTTACATGAAACACTCTTTATGTAGATATTTCTAGCAGTTAACACAAAAGGGATGGAAAAGACGAGGTTTTTACGAATATATTACCAGCTCAAATTGTTATGAAATGATATGAGGGAGGAAAGAAAATTGTACAAGGTTATAAGTCAATTTATTTTAATACTGAAAAATTTGCTTTTGTTTCTGTTCAGATGATGCAGGAGAGATGGCACCCAACAGAGAGGTGGACACTGTTTCCATTCCGACAGGAGCTCGTAGGTCAATGAATAGTGGGACAGCTGGACGCCAGGATGAAGTGGTAGTAACGTGGAGTGGAGCCGATGGTGCAGGTTGCTGGGCTGACTGGCAACTACCAGTTCTTGTAGTCCTGTTTGCAGGACTCGGTGTCTTAGCTCTAATTTTTGTAGTAAGTACCTAATTTTACATTGCATAAGTAAAATATTGTCGTTATTACGCTCGTACTAAATTGTTATATACAGCAACTGGATGTTTAGTAATGTAATTCTGCAAAGTTTTTCCTTAGTAATGCTTCCAAATTCTGCTTTTAGTATTTTTTGGATTAAAAATGAGTAGAAATGTTATAATTGTAGTATTTTTAAAGCATGTTTAAGATGTGTGTCAACCTGTTTAGTATAAAATAATGTTCACCAACGCTTACCTCCATTACTAATGGCACTTTTAAAAATTGTGTGAAAGAAATTTAACTAAAAAATCTTCAACCAGTTTTATGGTCTTTGGTAAACTTAAGACCTTTTTTTAATGTGCTATGCAGCAGGTTATGATATTGAAAAATGGCAAAATGGAAATCTGTTTCTATAATAGAAAAATTACAAGTGTAATAAAATAAACTCATATTTGCATTTGCACTACAACTTGTGAACACTAATTTTAAGCTTCCCATGAGGACATCTCAGACTTTTTACCCCTGTCTCATAAATAATTTTCAGTAAAGCTGTCCTCGTTTTAAATGCCACCATACCCTGAGGAGCATATTAAATTGTGTTTTAGAAAACTGCCATTCAAAGCATTCATGAGTCATAAGAAATAATATTTAATTTATGAAGCTAGAGTACAAACACAAATGTGTTATTTTCTCAACTAGATCCTGGCTAAGAAATGCATTTTCTCCAGCAGTTGAGGGAGAGTTTGGTACTATCCTCGTGAACACTAGAAGGATGTGTCTGCAGACATTTATTCTTGAACTCCTCTTGTACAGCATCCTCCTCAATATGTTGGCCTCTCAATAAGTTTTATTAATTTTCTCACACACAACATGCTGATGGGAAATATAGTATTAATGAAACACCCTATTTGCATTTAAATTAAAAAGTATTAATGAAGCGTTTGTTTTCTCTCTTGTATATAGCGTAACCCATATTAATATCCATAAACTTAAACTCTTAAATATGTTGCATGAGACATATGACTAGAGACTGTCCAAAGTAAAAAAATGCAACACAAATGCAACATATAAATTTAACACACAGTATTAAGTGGAGCTATTTGGGATTGTATTAACATGACATATGTCTTTCCTGCCATCAAGTTCCATTGTTGTGTGACTAATTCATGTGGAGCAAAGGCATCATATGTTATTCTATTACAGCCCTGAGAGCTGCCCGAGCTAGGGTACATACGATGATTGAACAGGGGCATGTGAAGGATTGAAATGAGCAACAAAGCTCATATAAGTTGACGCATGCGCCATTTGATGCCCCTACCCTCCCTGGATTGTATTACTTGCCCTGACTGCAGAATGCCGAGTGCAGAAGGCTGCTCTATTAAATTATTTACAATTTATACTTTTCCCTATCCTTTTATTTTGTAAACATTTGGCAGGAAACAGAAGAGATTCAGATGTAACCTAAGTTAAGTGCATCATAATCATTTCAGCGGCATTCTTACTTAATATTACGTTATGTCATGTTAAGTTCATCTTAAATCCAGCTTTAGAGACTGAAAGAGTTAGTTAACGTGAAATTTAAAGCTATTTTATCACCCAAAAGTTTCTTTACAAAACAGCTCTTTAATCTATGGGACTGACATTGTTTTAGCACTCATAAAAGCTTCAGTGTTTTGCAATTAAATTAAATATTAGTTTATGGTATAGGAGATTAAAATAATATTTTAATATTCAGAGAAAAATTTAACATCCGCAGTTTCCATAGGGTGATAATTTTCACAAAATTTTAAATCCATTTTAATCTTGTGTGGCATACAATTTTTATCCACTACTAAAACATAAATCCGAGTAATTATTTCAATTAAATATATAGATTTATAATTACTGGACTGATGCTGATGTCTTGGAGATAATAGATATAAATAAACTGAAATTGAATGCAGATAGTGTAAACGTAAATTGAAATATGTGCGGAAAAGGCAGAAATATTTATTCCTAAAGACGTTCTTAGAGTGTACTGAATTTGTTGGTCGCTTAAAGTCTGGTTTTGTATATGACAAAGAGTAAAAGTCATTTTGTGAGTGGAGAAAACAAAGGAATGTGAAGGGAGCTAACAAAGATATTGTTCTAGCATATCTTTCAGAAAAGCTAACTAAATGCAAACCATTCTTATGCTCATATCAATCTGAATTTATTATTTATTAGTATTACTTGAGGTCTAGTTCATAAATGAAATAAAAGCATTGTAGCAATGGATTAAACATTTTAATTCACTATTATGATTAAAACTGGTCTTTAGATTGTGAGGAGCAACAAAACAAACGAGTTAATAGGCAGTAGCAAATAAATCATAATGCACTCATTTTTATTACTTAATGGGTATAAAATTAATTTTTTAAATTTAATTATTGTAACACTGTTGTGAAATAAATGAAGTTCAAGAACATTCCTCCTTCAAAAGTGAAAATTGAATAAATGAATTTTCATCATAACCACAAAATATGTTCTGAAATTCCTTGTTATAAAATTTCTAAAATTCAAATACACTACTTATTTTTGTATATACTGTATGAGAAGTATAGTGTTGTTAATTGTATGCTTATGTAGACTTCATGGCTAGTCATATGTTCCATTTGCTTCCAGTGGGCCACATCATGTTGGGTGTTCAAGTTTTTAAACCCCAAGATGGTGGCTTTTGTCAAAAGAGAAAGTAGTAACTATTAACTGATAGAGAATATCTTATCTAATATTTTTTTATTTTTAGGTTTTGTTATGGCTGAAGAATCAGATGCTTTCATCAGCAAAACATAAAGATGTACAGCCTGCCAATGTGGCAGCAAAAGCATGCAGTCCCAGTGTAACAGGAGTGGAAGCACAGTGGATTTTTCATCCAGTGATGAAACCACATTTGGAGCCAGTGGACTCTTCCAATGTGCAGCCAAAGCAGCATGCCATTCTCCCTGAAGTGATGTCATCGACAGAGGGCAAACGCCCTGAACCAATAAGAATCAAGGCAAAAGGATTGTTGGAACGTCGAGGCTCAAGTGCGAGCCTTACAATAGATCTGCATCCAGGAAGTCAAGAGAATCTGACTACAATTGTCACCCCAACAAGAGAGTGGTAGGAAAACTATTCTTTGTGATTATACTTTATTTACTAGGTTTCTTTATTACTTGTGCATCTAGTAGATATGCTTATTTTCTCTACCATGCACCTAGTGCGCATGGAAAAGTACAGGTTATTCAAAAAGAAAGAACAGACTTTAAACATTTATTTTTAATGAATGACAATAGATAACAACAGATATGATGCATCATTGAATAGAGGAAAGTTCAAAGTTTAAAGCCCCACCTATTAGTTCCATTCAGTGCCTACAGTGGCGCGTATTTGTTTACGAGAAAATGGCAATGCCACAGGAAAAGTTGTTTTGTGCTGCATTATGCAAAGAGTGAATCCATTGTTTCATTGCAGCGTGCATTTCGTTGTAAGTTCAACAACAAGCCGCTTCGTTATAAAACATTTACAATTGATACAATAAATTTGTAGAAGATGGTTGCATATGCAAATGGAAAAGCACTGGTTTTCCTCGTATAACAAATGGTGCTCATTTTGAACACATAAAACAAAACTTTGAACTTTTCTCTATTCAGTGATATATCGCATGTGTCGCCATCTATTGTTGTTCATTAGAAATAAATATTCAAAGTCTGTTCCTTCTTTTTGAATAACCCTATATTGCATTACACCTAAAAATTTGATGCCGAGATTTCACCAGAAATACATGTTTTGAGGCGAATCCAAAAAAACAGTTTTAAAAAGGGGTTTACACACGAAAGTTGGATAAATACCAAACTTGATGTTTATGTTCAGTATCTTCCAAAGATGTGAACTCCCAAAATTATACTTTATATGGAAAAATGTTCAATATATTTATTTTCTCAAAAATAGCTCTTAATGATTTTGATTAAAGTACCATATATTAAAGATATTGTAAAATAAAATGTATGTCTTTAATTTTCTGTGAATAATCCATGAAGGCATATCAATGGTAATTACTTGCTCTTTCACACAAGCTGTGTGTACGACAAGTTTGGAAAGTAGAGAAAGTCATGTGAATGTAACGTAAAATTTTTAGTATTGCCATTCCTTCATAATGTGGTATTCATCCATGCAAGAGCTTGGTAAAACCTTCGATGGGTAAAGGTTGACCTATGCAGTTTGTCTCCATGAGGCTGCATCTAGAATTACAGTTGCTTGGGCTAACAAAGCTAATGAGGAAATTACTCCATATTGCAGCGGTATTACTTATAAAGTTTGTGTATTTATTGCAGTGGTATTACTTATAAAGTTTGTGTATTTATGTATGTGTTTTTGCTTCATGTGAAGCCATCTTGTGACGTAATTCTTTGTTAGGTTCGTAGCTCCATCTGGTGTTAGCAATTTACGGCAGTATTAATTTCTGTTTGAAAGAATGTTACTATTATTTTATTCGACTCTATTTCAATGTCCTCCGGCTAGCTATTATCCTATTTTGGGTCGAGCACGTCTCTTTGTACAGGTTGTGTAAACGGAAAGGAATCTTTTATCCAAAAATAACACTGATGAAGAAATTTGTTTTATACTTCTATTGTCAAACACATTCACTATCACTTTTACACATTGATCTAGACACTCGCCAAACTGAAACTGTTATAATAACTTCATTATTGATATTTCTTAATTCGCGTACTTCAACTTTTGTATAATTAACTTTATCACACTTGAGATTTTTCATAACTCTGTTACGCGTAATCTGCAAATTGATATCCGAAGTGTGCCCTACAAATACTTTCGACGAACTGACGGGAATGCGACGTGTAGTGTACAAAGAATTTTGATGAACTGATGGACCGAAGGCGACGTGTAGTGTACAAAGAATTTTGATGAACTGACGGACCGACGGACTTTACCTCTAACCTACTGCTTTTATACCCATACACTCTGATATGCCTAAAGATTATAACTGAGTTACTATTGGCTAATAAAACGCGCCAACATTACGATATTACGTAACTTCCTCGTTTCCAATAATGATGAACAGCTCACCCCCTCGCTGCATTATTGCGCGCTATTATTGACAGTTTCAGTAAGGTCGTATAAACTTACTTATCAACAATAATTACAGTCAAGAAACATCTCAAATCAATGTCACATAAAAATGCATATTCATATTACAATCATTATTTACATTTAAGTAATTTGTGATACAAATTACTGTATCAATATATTCTTTGCAAGCAAAAGTGCTTCACCATCAGCTGTATCTTAAATTTTATTCTTAGATGTAGTTATCTAATTTTAACAGGCTTTCATTCAACTTCTTTCTTATAAACTGATGCAGTAATTTCTCTTCAAAATAAAAGAGAATAATTTGATGAAAATAAGGTGCAAAGGGGCTATCTATGCTACAGCTCTTTCAAAGCATCACACTTTGTTGTATACTTCCTTCTATTTTTTATTGACATAAAGCATGCTTTTGTGGACTTCATAGAGTTGTTATAGAAAATCAAGAGTATCTGTCATAGATATCTAAGTTAAATGACACTTCAATAGATTCTTCATAGACCACAAAGTGGAACTACTATGGCAGTTCAGAAAATGTATATTGATACTTTTGGAAGGAAATAAATGTTAATAGCAATTTATATTATTACATTCATTCAAATTTACCAATTACTTTTGATGAATCTTCTTTATAGTTAGCTTAGTGGTGCACAAAGAAGTTTGCTTGACAAATAATTATGATACTCCTTGCTACAGTTAATTAATGTTCACAGAAAAGCACTTTTGCAATTGAGATTTTCTGCACATGAATTCTTACTATAATGATGATTTTTCTGTTTTTCTCTTGTTTGTTAACAAGGTGTTCAAAGTTTAACATAAGGTTAAAACTTTAGTGTTTCATCAAGCTTTTCGGCAAATTGTTAGCTGATGTTTTGTTAACATCAAAGACAGCTGCAAACATAGCTTTTGAAAAGGTGGTGGCCGAACTACACTGCTTCTGAACGTGCTCCAATGCACTTTTGTCTGCGTATTGCTGCACTCTCTGTGTCAGTAGCAGATGGCAATTGCTGTGTGATGTTCCCAATTGTTTGGGGTTATAATCGCGATGTCAACTGAAATAAATTTTTCGCCATTTGAAACGCGTTAATTAACATCTGGTTAATAAGTATAGATGTATTATTCAAGATCGAAGAAGCTGATGGTCTTACATTAAAGGATAAGATTGCAGCCTGGGAAAAAATTTGCAAGTAATTTAATTGGAATGAACACTTTTCTTTTAACTCCAGTGGCAATTATGTGCTAACATTAGGTGTGAAGAGCGTTTAAGACGGTTTAAAACTGGTGGACGAAAATGTGTTATTGCTGACGAATCAAGCAGATCTGCAAAAAAATACTGTGTGCTTCTTGAAGAATTGCTTTGGAAACCTGGATAAACCCACATACAGTAGCTTTAGAAATACCAACATTATTACCCATCAAGTAATAAATGAAAAATTTTAGTAACATAAAATCTAAGTACCTAATTAACACCTGTAGCATAGGAGAAAGAGGCATGCTTCTGTTGGTAGTATTCTAACCTCCCGTATTTCCCATAAAACTATGCTCATGACCCTTGGACAGTCTATATTGCTTTAAAAATTCCTCCTTTTGCAGGCCTTAAATTTATTACAATGTAAATCTACTCTTATATTAGGAGCCAATTGTAGCAAACTCACATCAATAGCTTGGTTTGCGACAGCCATTTTCCATTCTAACATTTGTTAAACATCTTAACACAGGGGTATGGCAAAGTTAACTTATAACCGACTTTAACACATTGTTAAACGTAACACTGTTTGGCGAAACAGAATTTGTGTTAACTTTAGAGTTAAATCAGTTTAACATTGTGTTAAAATTTAGCATCGGTTGGTGGAAGTGGCCCTTAGAGTATTATTTCTTATTGCTGTTTATTATATTGAAACTAGTTCTATCTGGACAGCCCAATGAAATATTTTCTGCTCCATATTTGTATGTTACTTCTTTAGCCATAGTTTTCACTCGTATTTATACGTTGAATGAATATTCCACAGCACAACAGAAGAGTATCTCCTATCTGCGGGTAATGTATTGAGCCGAGGCCACCTACGTAATTGTTTGCGAGATCCTCGAGCTCTTCACAAAGAGTTCTGGGACCTGCCATCCAACCATCCAGAGAAAGCTGAAGTTGCTGGTAGTGGCACAAAGAATAGATATCGTTCCATCTTGCCAAATGAGAGATCAAGAGTCAGATTGCCAGTTGGAAATGAAGATCTCTTGGCGGGATATATAAATGCAAATTATGTGAGGGTAAGAAAAGCAAGAAATTTTATTTTGTTATTCCAACTATTTGTTTTATGGACAACCTTATGATTAGTTTAGTGAGTAACCTTATGATTGTTTTCTGTCTTATTATTGGTTATGCAACATATATTTCATATACAGGGTGTGGCATTAAACATTTCCCATTTTCAAAACCCCATTACTTATTTATTTTACAAGTAAATTATAAGAAATTAATAAGTTTAAGAACATTCTAAGGTTGGAATTACAGTATGCACCTTATGTTTTGAAGATAACATCTTTAAGGTATCCTTCATTGGTGTCAATGCATTGTTGAATCTTTGTTGTACACCAGACATTATTCACTGCAATGTTTGTGGTGTAACATCAATTTCTGTATGAACTGTGGTTTTGAGGCTGTCGATGTAACGAAGGATATATCTGTAGATCTTACTCATAAGATACCCCCACTGCAAGTTTGGTGCAGTGAGATCAGCAAATCATGGTGAGTGTTAAACAACTGAAGCATTCTCTGACAACAGCGGATGCGCAAGGCTTTGCTACTGTTAATTTCTGTGCGACCTGCAGTTTATAAGGATGGAACTGCAAATCATTGCGTAGGATTCTTCACACACTTCTGCCCGATAAATTCATGATCCAGGAATGCCGTTGCATGGAATGACAGACCTCTCTGCAGAGCTGTTCTCTCACGTTCAACATTTTCAGGTGTGCACACTGTTTTCTGACGAACTTGAGATTTGTTTTGAACGATTTCGTGCCACTGACGCACCCACACACTGATTATTTTTCATGATGGTGCAATTCCATGTTGCTGATTATCACTAAAACTTGCTGAACACTTGAGGCAGTATTTTTAACACTTAAATGATTTCAGTCTAATTATATAATATAAAAAAAATAACAGCCCGCCTTAAAGCAATATGTGTATAATATAATATATAAAATGTATGTAACAGTCATTGTGTTAATGTTTATATTATTATGTACATGTTTAATAATGTTATGTGAATGTATTATGTAATTTAACAATGTAGAAGCTGTGAGAATAGAAGCCGAAAGTTGCTAACAATGAGGTAACCTTGAGGCAATAATGAATTAGAAAGTTTAATAATGTTACTAGTAATTCTTGGAACAATAATGTAATATTTAAAACAGTTTATAAATAGACAATCAAAAACTAGAAATAGCTTTAAGTTAAATAAAAGTATTCTATTGGAGTAGGATTAGCCAATCAGAGACTTGAAATAGAGAAATTTACCAAATTTAAGTGGTAAACGCCAGTCGCTAGAAGACAGCATTCCCAACCGGATGTTAGACGGCAGCGTACCTGAGCAGTTCAATACATATTCAGGTGAGATGAAAATTCATTACGGCGAGAATATTATAAAGTTTATGTGTTAAAAAGTGCAAGTAATGAATAAATAATCTCACAGCTCTCTGTATCAGTGAAGTGTTATTTAATCGTGTGAAGGATTAATAAAAGGAGTGAAGTAAAAAATTATAATTTGTGTAAGCCTACATTCTTTAGCCACATCACCCCCTGTTAAGAGATACATGTTTCTTCAAATTAATACTGACACAGTTGAGGCCAACATAAATATATATAATATTTAAAGAAACACAAAAATACAAAGTTGATTCCCAAACGTTGGGGCAAAGGCCACCAGAAAGTAAACTTGGGGCGAAGGCCACCGGAAACTATGCATCGTACGTGAGGCAGTTACTTCATCAAGTTTGGCTCCCCAACAGTGGAACTACAATACATACTACTTCAAAATTGACACCCATAGCGTGGTGCTAATAATGTGAAGATATTTGTACCGCAAACTTGCACTGGACAACCACAGTTAACTTGCTTGTAATAAACTGTTAAATGCAGAAAATGTGCTGCTGCACAAGCCAACATTCCATGGCAAACTGAAGCAGACAATGCTAGATATAATCACAGTGCTGTAAACCCGCCCCTACCAACCATATACACAGTATTACCAACTAAAAATGGGAAACATTAAATGCTGCACCCTGTAGATTCAAAGGAGTCCATCAGAACAAACATTTCCAAGTGTGTTCTCAAAAGTTTTGCAATGTGTAAGATACCATCCTGAATTGTACAGCTCCATTAAACCTGTAACATCCTCTACAGGGCAGTGTTTCATTTTCCCACATAGTTTCTATCCCTCTCCTCGCAAACCTGCCAATAGTGAACAAGTTTTTGCATCTTGTTGGTGAGGAAATCAGGAGACTGCTACAAGGGTAATGTTGCTCCAGAGGTCGACGTGTCATGGCGGGTGTCGCGCAACATCGGGCAGGCTACCCTATAGAAAAAAAAACATCGCTACAATTCCGTGAATGTGTGGCATTTGGCCTTTTAAATGCCCCAAAGTTGTATAAGCACCTCCGATTGCATATTCTGGCACGATTTATTGGATTGGTTATGTATTCTGGCGTGATTTTGTCAACAGCCAACAATCAACATTGACAACTTACGCTACTTTGCGGAGAACGAGATCCTAAATAATGACGCTGCCTAATGGACAATTGGGACAGTTCGGCACTTCTCAGGAGCTCTACAATTCATACTTGCATGAGTTCATGTGCAGGAACAGCTGTCCCAATCGGAGAGTGTTCTGAGGCATAATATCTTTGCAGCTCTCTTTTGGTTTGTCTTCTACCTCAGAGCTTCCTTTCCATCTTTCTTCTCTTCCAAAATTTCATATTTCTTCATTGTCTATCCTCCAGAACTTCATCTTTCTTGTACACCTGTCTCACAGAACATCTACATTTGTCTTCCTTATATGCATTGATGCAAAATAGCCTTTATTAAAGCTAACAATTGCATCGTGAAAGGGCAGTATGTCCTTGGACATAATTATAGTAGCATTCTTTATTATTTAGTTCTATTACATTTGTTTACTGCATCGCGGTAATTATTTTGTTATATTACATTTGCTTACTGTTGCACGATAATTATTCAGTTGTATTACATTTATTTAGTAGTGCCCGATGCTAATGGTCATTACTAAACGCCACACATTAGACAATAACAATATTTTTTACTGCTTCACGGTAATTATTCAATTTTATTGCATATTTATTGCTTCGCAGTTAATATTCAGTTTTATCGCATTTATTCACTATTTAGCGCTTTTCTATTACAACAGTGTGTTACAGTTCGCAACAATACAAAACTGTTTCCGGCTTTGCTAACGCGGCAGCATTTTTTCCGTTTAACAGTTGGTACCTGATATTGCGCATTTACATCATCTGCCATGACACGTCGACCTCTGAAGCAACATTACCGCTACAAGTACCAGTAATGCAGTGCACCTGATGTCTTCATTGTGGGTGTAATGGTGATCCTTCAGATGTTCCTTGAGCTTTGGAAAGAAGAAAAAGTTGCAAGATGGGAGGTTAAGGCTGTATGGAGGACAGGGTACATTTTTGTGAAGTGCAGCTTTGTTGGCTCATGTGTGGTCCAGCATTGTCATGATGGAGAACTGCTTCCTTTCGGAATGAACCTGCAGCAAACAGCAGAACTGATCAGGTTGCCAATCTCTAGGAATTCTCCATACTGTCTCAATCCCAGATGGTCATCAATACTTGGACTGCAGACACTTAAATTTTTTAGGGTTTGGTGAGGCTTGTATCTGTCCTCCACTAATTGTTAATTATTTCTGTATGTCATAATGCCCATAACCCCACAGCCATAGCATCACAGTAGCAATGTACTGAAGGAAACCCTCGCCTTCAAAGCATGTCAAGTCACAAGTTCTTGACATAAAGGGTCTGTCAACAAGAGTGTCCTATCTTTAACATGAGATAGCTGCGGTTGTCATTGAGTTACAGCAGTCATTTTTTTCATGTGGTTACAGCCATGGAACGTTACAGCATTCAGCAACGTATAGAAATTGTGAAAATTTATTATCAAAATGGATCATGTGTTCGCCAAACCTTCAGTGTATTGCGTGAAGTTTATGGTGTGCATAATCGTCCCTGTGAGAGAACGATTCAGCGTTTGATTGATAAATTTGAAAGAAGTGGTTCTGTCAGCGATCAAAGAACGCCTGTACGTAATAGACATAAGCACTCCAACGAAAACATAGGCGCCGTTTGTGAGAGTGTACGTGAAAACAGAAACAAATCAATTGCTCGTCGAGCGCAAGAATTGCGGTTTTTGCCGACCACAACTTGGCGAATTCTGCATCTGGACTTGAAGTTTCACGCCTACAAACTGGTGTTAACTCAAGAACTAAAGCCCATGGTCTGCACCGTGTATTCGCTGACTGGGCTATGAAGTAATTGGAAGCTGACCCGGATTTTTGTCGAAAAATCATCTTCAGCGACGAAGCCCACTTTTGGATGGATGGTTGTGTTAACAAACAAAATTGCCGCTATTGGAGCAATCATAATCCAATGCAGATTCAAGAACGACCACTTCATCCCCAAAAAGGTTACTGTGTGGTGTGGATTTTGGTAAGTTGGAATCATTGGTCCATATTTTTTCCAAGATGAAGATGGAGAAGCTCTGTCAATGGAGAAAGATACCGGGCTCTTATAAGGGACTATTTTTGGCCTCAATTGGATGGTATGGAACTCAGAAACATCTGGTTCCAGCAAGATGGTGTCATACTGCTCTTGAAACAATCAATCTTTTGAAGGAGAAGTTCAGAGGTTTCATCATTTCCCGTGGTGGTGATGTTAACTGGCCCCCGAGGTCATGTGATTTAATGCTGTTGGATTACTTCTTGTGAGGTTATGTTAAATCTCGAGTTTGTCAACAAGCCAGAAAGAGTAAATGATCTTATAAATAACATCACTCATGTTATTCTTGAAGTTGAACCTAATTTACGTTCTTCTGTCATTGAAAATTGGATCAACTGTGTATGCGCAACCCAACAAAGTCACAGCGGTCACTTAACTGATGTTCTCTTCCACAAGTATGGCATTAATTATGTTCCAAAATAAAAAAAAGAAATAAACCCTATCATTTATAGACCGTGTTTTATTTAAGTTCAGAGATAGGACACTCTTGCTGAAAGACCCTATACATGTTTCTGCTGCCATTTTATTTTGGGAATCAGCTTCTTGGGAACCATTAAGCACACAATTTTCTATTGTTTAGCAAAGCATGGATGGTGTGATGAACTCATTGAACTGAAACTCTGATGTCTTTCAGCTTGACATGCGTTTGGCACAGTCAACTCATCCATGCGTGCTTGTTATGGATCTTAGTTGTTACAGAAAAGCTGTTGCAGTGCCTGGATTATCTTTCAGACTTGCCCATCTTCTGACTTCATTCGCATTGCCATAGACATGAAAGCAATACTCATCCTCTGAATATCCATAGGTGCACTACCTACTGTTGTGAGGAATTCAAACACATTGTTTCAACCATATGTCCATATACGAGGATGGTCTGAAAAGTTTCCGACCTAATAAAGATACAAGACATTTTTTCAGATTTTTTTTTAAATTTTTCAACATAGTCAGTCTCCTTGTAACTGTACACACTTCTCCCAGCGATGCTCCCATCTCTGTAACCCATCCAAATAGTACTCTGCATTTTTCTCTGCAAAATAATTGTTCACGAAGGTGATTGCCTCTTCATTTGACGAAAATCTCTGTCCTCCGAGCGCAATTTTCAGATGAGGGAACAAAAATAAGTTGCTTGGGGCTAGATCTGGTGAGTAAGGCGGATGGTCAAGCAGTTCAAACCGTAATTCGTGGATTTTCGCCATTGCAACTGCTGAGGTGTGAGACAGTGCATTGTCTTGGTGAAACAGGATTTTCTTTTCTGCAAATGTGGCCGTTTTTCCGCAAGTTCTGCCTTCAGCTTGTCAAGTAATGATGCGTAGTATGCTCCTGTAATGGTTTTTCCTTTTTGAAAATAATTGATTAAAATAACTCCATGACTATCCCAAAAAACAGTCGCCATCACTTTCCCAGCCAAAAAAACAGTTTTTGCTTTTTTTGGAGCCGGTTCCCCCTTTGCAGTCCACTGTTTGGACTGTATTTTTGTTTCGGGCATATAATGGTGTATCCAAGTTTCATCTACAGTAATTAATCGGCGCCAAAACTCGGATTTATTGCGCCTAAACTGAGCCAACGGAGCATTGGAAATGTTTATTCGAACACGTTTTTGGTCAAACATGAGCAAATGTGGCGCCCAACACGCGGACAGCTTTCTCATGTCTAAATGTTGATTTAATATGTGACAAACACATTCTTTTGACATGTTCATAGCTTCTGCTATATCTCTCACTTAAATTCGGCGGTTGTCTAGCACCATTTGGTGAACTTTGGCGATGTTTTCGTCGGTAATTGCAATTTTTGGAAGTCCCGAACGTTCGTCTCCCAAGCTCTTACGGCCACATTTAAATTCAGCTGCCCAAAATTTCACTGTGGTAAATGGTGGTGCAGAGTCCCCATACACAGAATCCAACTCATCTTTGATTTGCGTAGGCATATTGCCTTTCAAAAACAAATATTTAATGACAGCTCGATACACGATTTTGTCCATTTTCATAAAAACACTCGCATCACCTCACTCAAATGACTGAGCGTCCAAAATGGCTGAAACTTTGGTGAGTAACTGTCAACAGATGAACAACGAAATTCACTAGCTTTTATTTACGAGTGCTGCCATCTTCATGTTGAGGTTGGAAACTTTTCAGACCACCCTCGTATGTCACCATTTTGTACATGATTGCGCATATGTGTGACAGATTTGCACTGCTATGTGTATTAGATAGCCAATGAATCAATGTTTACTTTCATACTGGCTTCATGTTTGTCTTGCATATTTTTGCAGTTATCTCAAAACTTTTCAAAACACCCTCATACATGATGGTATTCTTTGTACAAAAATAATATTTAAAGAGAATGCTTTATTGTTGTGGATGGTTTTCCTTCTTCATATGTTTTATTTGTGTAAATTAAATTTATTTTTCTTCTTAGTATGTTTAGGTGTCTTGGAATTAATTGAAAATTTGAATAATGCAGTCCAGCCTTCATAAGAAGAATCCCTAAAATGACAGTGGTTAAAACCTTGATGGACTTTTAATAAAAAGCATAACTGAATTCATTAATAAGCTTGGAAAATGCATAACATTGTTAAAATCCTTCAATACAAGATAACTATTCTTATATGAGGAGCATCACATCAAAAAGTGTTAAGTGGACAACAAAAAAGTTTTCAGGATAGAGGGAAAACTGACATTGATATCTCCTAAATTCACCGCCATGTTTAAAGTTCTTCATACCTAGTTGTAATGCAAATACCACTTTCCTAAATACTGTTATCACCGAAATTATTTTTGTTTAATACCATATTTATATGTAATGAATGTTCTACATTCAGTGCATTTTGAATCAATTATACTGAAAATAATATCATAGCCATTAACAAAAAAAAATGACAAAAAATTGTACTTACTGATATTTTGACCAATTTCAATTCCACTTACAAAAGCAGTAAAACTTTGCTTTGTGCTTTTTGGAAAAAAAAAAAAAAAGTGAGTCTTCAAATTTAATTTGTCACTTCTTCTGTAGACTTTTTGATAATGTTGCTGCAGAGGTCGACGTGTCATGGTAGATACCGCGCAATGTCAGGTAGAGTACCTTGTAGGAATAAACATTGCTAAAATTCCGCAAATGTATGGCTTATGGCTTTTAAATATGCAAAGGTTTTTACACCACTTCCTATTATGTACTCTGGCGTGCTTTATTGAATTCTGGTTATGTTATTTGGCATTACTTTTTCAATGTCTGTCCTCTCCTCCAGAACTCTATCTTTCTTCTACATAGTCTTCCAGAACTGGTACTATCCTTTCTTTTTTTATATGCATTGGTGCAAAACAGCTTTTATTAAGGATAACAATTGCATCACGAAAGAGCAAGTATGACCTTGGGCACAAGTACAGAAGCATTTCCTTTTTTTTTTTCACTTGCATTACATTTGTTAAGTACTTTGCGGTATTATTTTGTTGTATTGCATTAGTTAACTATTTCATAGTAGGTAATTATTTAGTTTTATTACATTTGTTTACTACTTCGCGGTAATCATTTACTGCTTCGTGCTTTTCTACATTACCGCAGCGTGTAACATTTTGCAACTCTACCAACTATTTCAATGTTTTATATAGCTGCAGTATTTTTTCTGCTTTACAGTTGGTACCTGACATTGCACATTAACATCGTCCACCATGACAAGTCGACCTCTGCAGCAACATTACTGACTTTTTATGCCAATGTTTCTTTAAAAAAAAAAAAAGAACTGTATTTCTGTATTTAAACAATCCACATTTTCTCCTCCAAACTCTCACATTCTTCTTCATTTTGGTTTTCACTACAGAATGCAGATTTTTCATCCACAACCTTCACATAAAACTGCAGCTCAGCCTCATGTCTGTATTCGTTACCAAACCTCTTCTCTAAGAATGTGTCAGAATCCTTCTTCATTACTTAATTGGAGTATTAAAGCCTGGAGCTGTGTTATACACTCAAACATAATTCTCCATTTCAGGGAGGTATGAATGGTTTAGAGGAATGACAAAAAGTTATTAGGTTTGAATTTTGTTGCTGTATCTGAAGGATAATACAACATAAAGAGACCTCAATGCTTCTCACCATTTCTTTAAAACTAGCATGAAACACAAAGCGACATAAAGACATCTGAACATCCCTAGAGGCATTCCACTGCATTTATTTGCATGAGAGTAATGCAGTGAATACATTTTAATGACATGGTAGAAACTATTTACCTAATTTTTACTTTGTTTCTTTTTGTTTTGTGCATTTTCATTCTCTTTGTCCTACCACTACTGTTTCCTGCTACAATTGTTTCATTTCCCATGCTGTAATACTTCAGTAAGTCTATTATTAGTGCTTCCATTACAGAGCTCCCTATCTCAGGCCTTTAAGTATGGAGATTTGCTTTCTTCATTCATTCATTTAGCATGACATAATATTGCTAAGAAGACACAAGAAAGTGGTATCTGCTAATGTTTGACAGCAACACGTACATTTCTAGTTTCATAGAATGCAAAACAGCAGTCAAATACATTGAATTAAATTGAGTTTTATTTATGGACACTCTTTAACTACTGTAGTCCTTAGCATCCCATTCTATATTGGGCATGAGAGCCTGGAAATTTTGCTCAGGTCTCTTTATCAGGTTGAGGTGGTATTTTAATACCTGAATAATTTCAATTGTAATTTAAAATAGGTAAATTCAATAAAAGCCCGCCTTGAAACAATATGTATGTAATAATTATTTTAATTGTATGGAACAGTCATTGCAAATGCTTATTTTTATTGTAAACATATTTTATTAATGTTATGTGAATACTTTATATATTCCAAAAAATGCAAGAACTGTAAGAATAGTAAATTTTAGGTTACTAACAATGAGTAATAATGAGGTAATTGTGGCAATAATGTGTTTGGAATTTGAAAATGTACTGGTCATGATTAAAGCGATGATGTAGTTTCAGTGACAGTTTTAAAATTAGCCAATCAACAGCAAAGAAAAGTTTTAAGTTAAATACAGAAATTCTATTGGACTAGAATTAGCCAATCAGAGACTTGCATTACCGAAGCTTAAGGTTTTTTACTGTTGAGGTTATTCAGTTCCTGGCAAGACGTGGTAGTGTAAAGATGGAAAAATGTGTTCTCTACGGGTGATTAGTAAAAACAGATATACACGCTAAGTGGATATGTATAAGTTTCTCACAGTTCTTTTAAAAGTGTAGTGGTTTATAAATATGTGCAAGAAGTTAAAGTAAAAGTAAAAATTTAAAATATGTTGATATTGTAATGAAAAGAAGCTAGAAACAGTGATGTGTATTGAATTTATTTAAAGGTGAGTTGGAATTGTTACACTAACATCACTTAAGTTTACTCACTTAACATGTTTCGGGAAACGGTTGTTCGCATCCTCAGAAGCTAATCCGACTGGCCCGTGTTGTTGGTGTTTCCGTTTTTTGGACTGGATACTGTGGTGGCATCTTGTGGAGAAATGTACTTCCAGAGAGGATTTGGTGGCGGCAAATCAAAATTCATTAGATGTGTGTTGTGTTTTAGAATGGTGATCTTCTCCCATGCATCTAATTCGGCTGCAAATTTGGCTGGTTTGACTAATGTAATATTGGGTTTGATGTTGTGATTAGTGATCCAAAAATGGTGTGAAACTGCAGATTTGTCCATTTGTTTGTATTTAATACATCTCATGTGCTCCTTTAGCCTTAAAAAACCCTAGAAACTAGGCTAAAGGAGCACATGAGATGTATCAAACAAAGGACAAATCTGCAGTTTCACACCATTTTTGGATCACTAATCACAACATCAAACCCAATATTACATTAGTCAAACCAGCCAAATTTGCAGCCGAATTAGATGCATGGGAGAAGATCACCATTCTAAAACACAACACACATCTAATGAACTTTGATTTGCCGAAGATGACACCACAGTATCCAGTCCAAAAAACGGAAACACCAACAACACGGGCCAGTCGGATTAGCTTCTGAGGATGGGAACAACCGTTTCCCGAAACATGTTAAGTGAGTAAACTTAAGTGATGTTAGTGTAACAATTCCGACTCACCTTTAAATAAAAAATTTAAAAGTTTAATTCTGTGATGTCTACAATAATTGTCATTACCACACCCTGCATAAGACTACTGACTCTAAATTAAGACTGACGCAGCCGAGGCAAATTCGAACTATAATATTACGTAAGCATTAAATTCAAAACCGACACTCAAAGCAACTATTAATACATAACAACTCTTCAAGTTTGCGTAAACATTTATTACGTAACCAGCATCAATAAAGCATCATCCATTTTCCAACTACTGCCAGATAATTAACTTCATGAAATTAGTGCACATATGTGGGGCTAACTCAAAAACAGCATCCACTCAAAAAGCAGCTAAAAATAATACGTGAGCCAACTCTGGAACCAACCAACATCTTAAAATTGGCGTCCCAAACGTGGAGCTAAACAACAACTTCAGGCTTGAGGTTCTTTTACGTGCCGTAAATCTACAACACAGGACCACCAGCTTTATTTGCCTTCCTAAGGAAACCATGCTAAGGATTTTTACACCCGAAAAAATCCATTGCCCTCCACTAGGTTTGAACCTGCGACCTCTGGAACTAGAGTAAGTCAAAGGCATGTATGTACATAGTGTCACATTAGCAATTCTTTGTTTCTGTAAAACAATGCATTTTGTTCCATTTGACTTGGTGATCTAAGTGCTTTCTGAACCAAATGCTGCATTTTGAAGCCATCAACAGGAAGGAGTAAAATGAATTGCACAGGATGATTCAGCATTATAGAAATAGGGGGAATCCATATCAAAAAACATTTTGTCTGCAGGTGGAGTTAGTGCATTTTGTTCCAGTGCTCCTCATATGTGACAATGAGTCAGAAATTTGAAACAGAAAACATCACTAGTATAAATAAAGCACCTTGAACATGTTTTGGGTACTGCTTACAGCCATTCTCAACAGATGGGTTTCAATTTTTCTGACTCATTAGTCACATATATCAGTAACACGCCACTGTTTATAAGCTTCTACTTAATTAATGTTATAACTTCTTTCTTCCAGGGCTATGATGGTGAGGAGAAGGCATACATAGCAACTCAGGGGCCACTTCCACACACAGTTGCAGATTTCTGGAACATGGTATGGGCTGAGCATCCTCCTGCTATTGTGATGATTACCAAACTCTGGGAAAAGGGACGACCAAAATGTGAACCCTACTTCCCGCAGGGTGAACCAGGCTCAAGTGATGATACTGCAATTTATGGGGAAATTACTGTTGTTGTAAGGAGCTTATTACAGAGGGATGGTTATACAATACGAGAATTGCAATTAACGGTGAGTTAATATGACGATGCACATAGTTATTAGTGAAATCTTTGGCATCCAATTTGTTCCAGACCTCAGCCTGCTTTGTATCATAAGGTCTTTCATTCTATAGTGTAGACCTTTTTTCTTTAAAAGTGTACTTGTACCAGTACAGGGTGTCTCCTTGTACAAACTATTTTTACAAATGCTTATTCTTCATCTACTTCATGTTAATCAACATAAACATTCGCAGAAACTATCTTATTGCTAATTTTTTTGTGGGTGCAAGGGGAATATGGTAGGCTTTAAGCTACAGTCAAATCTTTTAAGAGCTGGTTGCTATGTGGAGCATTCCATTCTCTTTGTATGTCCAGGACATAAAAAAACGAATAATGAATCTCCATTTGAGAAAAAGTAAACGTATAGGAAAATTCAAACCAACAACAAGGAATATCTCGGAAATGGTTCACTCAACAAAAAAAAAATGTATATGATATACATTGTGTGTTTTAACGAGACCTTCATTTTGTCTGTCTCTTATGCGAAAGTCAATCAGAATGAAGAGGACTTTTTGGAACATTCCCAGAAAATTCAAGATATACAGTTCATTTTTCATGTAAATATCTTAAACATATGATATTTTAATTAAAATCGTTAGAGCCACTTTTGAGAAAATCAAAATTTTTGAAAAATGTTCCATATAAAAGTTAGTTTGAGGTGGGGATTTTCTTAATCTTTGTGTCGCATCTTTGAAAGATACTGAACCTAAATACTACGTTTGGTATTTATCCGACTTTTCATTTTTGAATTATGCTGTTCACAGACACACACACATGGACCTTTTTCTGAAAATGCTTTTTTTTGGATTCAGGGGCCTCAAACATGTATTCCTGGTGAAATCTCAGTATTGAAATTTTGGGTGGAATGCAATACTTCCCCTACTTACTATACGTAGTAGAGAAAGTAAAAATTGGATGAAATATCTATACAGCATTGATTTATTTTAAATTAAATTTTTAGGTGATTGATTCTTGGAAGACTTTGTTAATCAAATAAGTATTTGTTTAATGTTATTGTTTTGCATGATATCTATTGTTTCATAATATTTCATCTTGTGTAAGATTGACTCAAACATTTGGATAATCTTTCACCCCTAACATTTTTTACGGCTATACAACATTTTCAGAATGTTGCGAGGGAGGGCCTGGGGGAGGCTAAGATAAGGAATAAAAAATCTGCTGATATTTTATTCCCATTTCTGTAAATATCGGTGAATTTTTGGTCCATTATTATGAGTAGCATGCAAATTTTATGAAATTACAGTTCTAAGACGTAATGGGCGGAAATCAGATAAAAAAAATCTGATGTGTTACACTCACATGACTTTCTCTACTCTTGTATACAAACTATTTTTACAAACGCTTATTCTCCATATGCTTCATGTTAATCGAGATATCAATCTAATTGGTAATTTTCTTGTAGATGCAAGGGGAATATGGTAGGTTTTAAGCGATAGTCAAATATTTTAATGCTGGTTGCTATGTGGCACATTCCATTCTCTTTGCATGTCCAGGACATAAAAAAAATGAATAACGAATTTGAGAAAAAGTATAAGTATTGGAAAACTTAAGGAAATAACGAGCAATATCTTGAAAACGGTTCATTCGACAAAAGAAATGTATATGACTTATATTATGTATTTTAACGCGATCTACATTTTTCGTGTAGTAACATTTTGTCTATCTTATGGTTTACCAGTTATGTATATGTCGTTCACAATGAGGAATACTTTTGGAGACATTCCCAGAAAATTCGAGATATACATTTCATTTGTCATGAAAATATCTTAAACATATGATATTTTAATCAAAATCGTTAGAGCTATTTATGAGAAAATTAAAATTTTCGAAAAATGTTTCATGTAAAGGGTAGTCTGGGGTTGGGGGATTTTCTTGAAAACCTTCGTGTCGCATCTCTTGAAGATACTGAACCTAAATACCAAGTTTGGTGTTTATCTGACTGTTCGTTTCTGAGTTATGCTGTTCACAGACACACAGACACACACACGGACATGTTTCCAAAAATGCTTTTTTAGGATTCAGGGGGTCTCAAAACATGTATTTCTGGTGAAATCTTGGTATCGAATTTTTGGGTGGAATGCAATACTTCCCCTACTTAGTATACGTAGTAGAGAAAGTAAAAATATTCTGGATCATTATACAATAATTTCATAAAGAGTACAGAGAATAAATTATTTTAAATCATCATCCAGGATTTAAAAAGCCACCTATTCAACATGAGGTATGGCAGCTAGTAATAAACACAGCTTCATATTGTTGAAACAAATTTCTGCTCTTTATAAATGACTTTGCTTTAGATGAACCTCGCACCAAGTCCTTTCTCTTTGCTGATGATACAAATATTCTTATTAGGTCAAACAAGAAAGATAACTTTCTAAAGTCAGTTCATCATACATCTGACAAAATAGCTAATTATTTCACGCAAAACAACCTTATAATAAACATCAGCAAGACTGTTGCAATGAACATCCATACGAAAGCAAATAATCCAACTTTTTAACCAGACTATCGAGAAAGTGGAAAAACAAACTTTCTTGGTCTTTGGGTCCAAAACAATTTGAAATGGGAAAGCCACATAAGTCATAAATAAAAAGCTAGGCACTGCATGTTACAGGATACGGATATTAGCAGGAAGCACAGTGATAGAGACCACCAGAATGGCGTATTTTGCATACGTCCATGCTTTATTACGAAATGGTATAATATTTTGGGGCGAGTCAGCAGCAAGCAAAACATGCTTTATAATGCAAAAGAAAATAATTCGAGCAAGTTCAAGATCATCATGTAAACCCCTGTTTAAATCATTAAACATACTTCCACTCTCTTGCATCTATATATTTGAAACAACAATGTCCATCCACAAAACTACAAACAATACAGATTCCCCCTTCATGAGGAACGAAACAGTGCACCAGCATAATACAAGGCGAACCAATAATCTACATATTTCTCAACATAATACCTCTCTGTACCAAAAAAGTATATTCCATTCTGGACTAAAGATATACAACAGTCTTCCAAAATCTATGAAAGGAATTAAGCAAGAAAATACTCTCAAACACTCTTTAAAGGCATATCTGATTAACCACTGCTTTTACTCTATTCAAGAATTCTTAACTAAAGAGAATTTATAAGTACTTTAACATCTAATTATAATTTATTCTTGGAAACTTATACATATTTTGGTTTGATAAATGTTGTAATATTTTGTTATCTTACTTTGACGTGTCCAACATTGACTGTACTTCTGTACGTAACAATTAACTGATCAATTAAAAATGAAATGAAATGAAATAAAGATGTGTAGCTAGCCACAATGTGCATTTGAATACTGCTGTGTTTTTACTACAATATGAGTCGATGCAGTACTAGAGTTTTATCAAAACTTACACTGGAAATGCTTGAAATATACTGGAATCTTAAACCTTCAAGGTAGTAGGCCCCTGTAACAGTATTCAGCAGGTAATTCAAAATTAATTTTGTTTTACAGCGAGGAAATGACAATCACAGCTTGATGCACTTTTGGTATGATACATGGCCAGATCATAAGACGCCTCCAAGTGCTCGATCTCTTGTTGCAATGGCTCAGGAGGTGGAGGCAATCCGCACCAACATTCTAAGGTAAGAACAGTGTCCACCATTCCCTCCAAATCCCACATTGTTTGCTTTTCCCAAACAATATGCGATGCACATTTCACTCCATTTCTCAGCTGCACTGTTGAAAAATCTGATGTGTTACACTCACATGACTTTCTCTACTCTTGTACAAACTATTTTTACAAACGCTTATTCTCCATCTACTTCATGTTAATCGAGATAAACATTTGCAGACTCTATCTTATTGCTAATTTTCTTGTAGATGTAAGGAGAATATATATTTACAAGGGCAGTATTGAAATACAGTATAGCCTTTAAGCATATACATATCTCTTAATAGCTGGTTGCTAGGTGCAGCACTATTCCCTTTTCCACAGATTAATACTCTTTGCATATCCAAGACAAAAAAATGAATAACGAATTCCCATTTGAGAAAATAAGTATTGAAAAATTTAAGGGAATAACAAGCAATATCTCGAAAATGGTTCACTCAACAACAAAAATGTATATGACATAAATTGTGTATTTTAACGTGATCTACATTATTTGTGTAGTAAAATTTTGTCTATCTCTTATGGTTTACCAGTTTACCAAAAGTCGTTCACAATGGAGAATACTTTTGGAGACATTCCCAGATAATTCAAGATATACATTTTATTTGTCATGAAAATATCTTAAACATATGATATTTTAATCAAAATTGTTAGAGCCATTTTTGAGAAAATTAAAATTTTCGAAAAATGTTCCATTTAAAGGGTACTCTGGGGTGGGGGGATTTTCTTGAAAACCTTCGTGTCGCATCTCTGGAAGACAGTGAACCTAAATACTAAGTTTGGTGTTTATCCGACTTCATTTCTGAGTTATGCTGTTCACAGACACACACACACACACAGACAGACAGATACACAGACATGTTTCCAAAAATGCTTTTTTTGGATACAGGGGATCTTAAAACATATATTTCCGGTGAAATCTCGGTATCGAATTTTTGGGTGGAATACAATAGTTCCCCTACTTACTATACGTAGCAGAGAAAGTAAAAACTGCTTGCACAAGATGTCACACCTCAGCTAATTTAAAAGTTTTGTTGTTTTTGGCTATATACCCCTTTATTTGGCTCCAAACTAACTCATTTGGATTCATATAATAGGGTACTTTACACAAAACTTATTATACACATGAAGAATAATTCTTTTCTCGTCACTTTTTAAGGGTTTTTCTTGCTTATGTTTCATTACATTACATGCATCCACCATTGCTTAAATTTCACACTCTCAAAGTGTGAATGAAGCAGCCATTATTATGAACTTCACAATGCATGTGCATTGTCATTTAAAAAAATAATGATTAAATTTCAGTAAATTTGCATTCCTTAAACATTCATACTATGTTATTTAGACAGTATTGCATAGTTTAATATGATATTTGTGTACCTCTATCAGCAATTTAGGAGGACCTATTTCCGATGGAGAAAGGAGGTAAAACATTCAGCAACCAATCAGAGCCATTGCAGCCTGTTGCTTTTGTTTACATTACCAGCGAAGTAAGGATGGATGAAGTTTGTGTTCACCTTTATTTTGAGTTTATAGAGTATTAGGTTTCATAGGTTTCCTAAAAGTTGACATCTGCGCAGAAACAGGGTATAAAAATGCACTCTCCTATGTGGCAACTGGTGATGAAAAATATATGTGTGAGAATTAATAAAAATTTGATTTGAATGACTTAGTAGTTGCTAAAAAGTGTCGCAGTATTGTTGAGTTAATGTTAAAATATTAAAAAGTTAAAGAACTGACATGAAATTTCATGCAGGCTATGCTGTTCCTTCTTGAGTCAAATGGAAATGTGTTGAGCAAAGGTCTACGGTCTACCAGGGTAAGAGCCAAAGACCAAACCCCCCTTCTAAGCCCAGGGATAGCGTCAGGGCGACTACTGATAACCTCAGTGGGGCCTTCAGCAATCTAGCAAGCCATCTACCGGCTCTCCAGGGCAGTACCGGAGGACATTGAGGCGTCTCACAATGCTGGCTGTAGGGAAAACCCATACAGTCGTACCGAATCTCCCACGGGTATTGGGAACCATGTCCCGTCGAGACCAACCCAATCCAAACAGCTCCCAGACAGGAGGGGCTCAGACATTCGGCCCGACGTACTTCTAGTAACATCAGAAGTACCACGAGTCAAATTGAAAGGAAGCATCAATATTGTGTGTTATGTATGACACAGTATGGGTGGTGAGTATGTTGTTCTGCTTACTCTGTTATGGGGAATTAAAGTAAATATAAATAAATCAAAAGTTAAGGTATTTAAAAGAGGAAATAAACTAAAAAGAGAAGAGAAATGGTAGATGGGAGGTTTAAAGTTAGAAGTTGTCAAGGAGATGGATTACTTGGGGGTGAGGATGAGCAGTAATGGTGAATGGGAGGCGCATAGCAGGAAGGTTGTGGCTAAAGGAAAGACAGCAATGACAGGAGTAAGGATGTGCAAATATAAATTGGAAATGCCAACTAAATGGATAGAAAGAATGTATGAAGCATTGGTAGAAACAAGAATGCTATATGCAGTAGAAATTTGGGGAGGATCTGAATTAAGCAGAAAAATAGACCAGACCTACGGAATGTTCTGTAAAGAGCTATTGGGGTTAACAAGATCAGCACCAGGGGAAGTAGCATTAGTGGAATTAGGAAGAACAAGAAGAAAGGGAGTGATACCGGAAAGTATATTAAAATTTTGGCTTAGGTGCCTGAGAAAAGATAAAGAGAAAATTTTAAAGATATGAGTATGAAAAATAAAAATAGCTGGTGGACAGGGGTAGAAAAAATTATGGAGAAGATAGGACTGGGAGATATCTGGAGAACAGGAGAAAGAAATAGCAATGGTTTCTGGATAACAGTAAGAAACAGAGTGGAGGACATAGAAAGACAAGAGATTTGGGGAGGCTTAGAAAATAAAAAGTCACTGGGTTCTATAGATTAGTAAAAAGGAAATGGGGAAGAGAAGGGTATGTGGATTATTGTAATAGAGCAGGAAAAGAAGCGTTTGCATGGATGAGAACAGGAGCAATGTACTTGAGAGGGTTAAGAGGCAAAAAAATGGAATTTGTGAATTATGCGACGACAGCGAAAGCGCAGAGCATTATATGACAGAATGCAAAGAATTAGCAGAATGGAGACAAGAAGCATGGGAAGAAAAATGAGAAAAAATGGATAGGAAAATAGTAGCAATTAAAATGCTAACGAGAAAAGAAGAAAAACAAATTAAGAATATGGGGGAGTTCTTAAAGAAAGTAAAAGAGAAATGGATTAGAAAAGTAAGAGAGATAAGAAAGGTAGAAAGGCAAATGGAGGAAGGAGAAGATGGGCAAATAGGGATAAAAGGTAGTAAGGAATGCTTAGAGGAGCCAGAAGGCCAGGGTGCCAGGCAAAAAGAGCAGCATAGCTGGCAAGGCAATTTGTACATATGTTAAGTTAGTTTATAAGTGGAACATTGTAAAAAGAATTATGTAGAAAAATGTACAAATAAAGTATCTACTCTGTTATGCTTGATGAGAGCCAGTAGAATGTATCTCCAGGAGTGGCTTCCAATTTTGCTAAGGTGTATGCCTGCATATCTGTTGAATGTTTTGTTTCTGAACACCCAGACCATTCTTGCTCCCTTCCCAGTTAGCTTTGAGAAAGTGCAACGCAGTCCTGCAAGCAATGCCAACAAGATGGCTGGGGCCCTAGAGCGAGGCCTGTCATTCTCCTGGGTAGGCATATACAGGCTAGGATTGCATTTATTGCATATCATTAAATTGGATGGGATTGCGTTCTGCGAGTTCACTAGTAGCCATAAAGGCCTGTGAATATTGAACATCAAGGAAATGTACAATTTAGTTGCATATATACATAAACATTAGGTAGGAATATAGAACATTTAAAAAAAATAAGACATATTATGTACAATATAAAACAAAGCAGGGATAATTTTGTAATTATGTACAGAAATAAACTCGAATACTTCCCTACAGTTAAGAGACTAACATAATATGCATATACAAATACAATTTGGCTGTATATAAACTGCAATACTTGAGCTTTGTTTTAAACTTTCACGAGGCTTTTGCAGCCTGTTCGTCTCATCATTTTGTTATATTTGATTTGCAATGCATAGCGTAGATTGTCAGCTCTTTAATATATATACATTTAAATAGCTTTCATGAATTCTAGAGCAGGCATCAATATAATTGGCAATGATTTGTCATTAAAAACAGCTAAACACTACTTACACAACTACATAAGTGTTATCAAGGATAATTTGTCATTCAGATAATCTTGTACAAAATAAAATGATTTTGAGCAAAGGTAACCTTTAACAGCAATTTTAAAAGCGTTGAAGTTGTCAACTTTTCCCTTAAGATCATTAGGAAGAGCACTAAATATTTTTATGGCTTCATAATATACACCTTTCTGGAAGCAAAAAAGTTTTGCACTGGGATGATGGTTGTTACCTTTTGTGTAATGTTTATCTTGTGAATTTCCTTGTTTGTTATAAACATGGCTCAATTGCATACAAAGAATTTTAAGATCAAGAATATATACATGCAAGGTAGGGTTGATATCTTCAGTCTTCTTAAAAGATCTTTGCAAGAGTGTTTGCTATGGGTGTTAGAAATGATTCTTATTACCGTCTTTTGCATAAGGAATATTTGTTTATTTTCCACTGGGTTGCCCCAGAATAACATTCCATGAGAGAGTTAAAATATGCAACATATACTAGTTTTAAGTGTATCTATAGAACTTATGTTTACCAGTGCTCGGATAGCATAGCATAGTAGGCAGAGCTGAGTTTGGGTAAGATATACTTAATGTGAGCTTTATAATCTAAACATCTGTCTACTTGAAGGCCCAAAATTTAATGTCTTGAGAGGTAGAATCAGACAACTTGTGTGGATGGACAATTAATTCCATTAATGTTGTCTATTTGTTATATTAACATGTAATTAATCCCAATTTCTATTGGAGTTTGTGATGTTTGATGAGTTATAAATTTAACAATTTTTATTTTGTCTAGATTCACAGAAATTCATTAGCTTTTAACCAATATGACATACAGCCAGGCGGGAGTGAATATCTGCTCAGCAGATGATATTCAGCTGTAAAAGCTCTTAAAGTGGCACTCAAATTGGTCTGACAATGCCAGGTATCACCTAAATGGTGAAGGACTAACTAAATAGCCACTTCTGGTTTAAAAATTTATATTAAAAAACCAATTATGTAGTATAAAAGCGCAAGTATAATACAAATGCAAGAGATAAAAAATTGAAAGTTTTCATAGTTTTTACCAAATTTCACTGATACATTGTCTTAAGAGGCACAAACAACTCAGTGATCCTAACTGTAGGCTTCCAAAAGAGGCCACTCATTTCTCCATTATCCTTCATGAAACATCAGCCACTTTTTTAACTTTTTAATGTTTTAGTATTGAATCATTTGATGTTGCAATCTGAAGTCTTTTAGCAGAACCTAAGAAATCATATTAACAGTTTTTAATCATAAAGATCTTTCTTAGCTAGTAGGTCATATTTAACTTTCTCGGCATAAGGAGTATATTCTTTCAAGAACAAAGACATTTCAAATATAAAATATACTAGTGATGCTATGTTTTTAAGTAAAGGAAGCTTAACATTTTAAGGAAATAAAAACTAAGCAGCAAAATAGGAATTTTTAGAAGAAAATTAAAGGTAATATATCTATTATTGCAGTCTGAATGAAGATTCAGGGAATGCAGTAAGCAGATCCAACAGTTGCGGTCCAGTAGTGGTACATTGCAGTGCAGGTATTGGCAGGACTGGTTGCTTCATCGCTGTATCAGTGGGCATGACTCAACTCTTAGAAGAAAATAAAGTGGACATTCTCGGCATTGTTTGCCAAATGCGATATGACAGGTATTGTTGTTTCTTAACCCTTTCTTACCTGATTTATTTTCAGCTAAAACTGGTTTTTGAAACCATAGCATGATAGCATACCATAGATCAAGCATTGGCAGGTACACTACTTTTGAGCAAAGGGCAGCAGGTAGAACCAAGAGCTCGTCCACCAGGCAGCGATAGGTGATGTCACAGCTGTGGACAGCTAGCCAGTGCAGTGGGATTTCAAGGATTCAAAATGGAGATGTGATCATGCATTCCTTGGTGATTTGGCTTCACATTTGAACGCACTAAATGTATCTCTGCAAGGGAAACGACACGTAACTCAAATGTGGAATAAAATAAGGCCTTCAAAATGAAACTTCCACTGTGGGAATATCAACTTGCAAATAACAAAGCTTGTCTCTCTTCTTCAAGTTGATATTCAGCATACTTTAAAGAGTGTTTAGAAATTCTTAATATATTGCAGGAACATTTAAAATAAGATTTCATGGCTTGAAATGTCTAGAAACGTAATTTGGTATATAATCTAGCCTATTCTAAGCAAAATTTTGATTCAGTTCCTGCAGACTTACAGTTAGAAATTGTTGGCCTACAATGTAACAGAGAACTGAAAGACAAGTTTAATAACAAGGTGGTCTTGGCTGGTGTTTACCAATCTTTTCCTTGTTTACGACTACCTCACCTAAAATGCAGCTAAAATCTTGTGCATGTTCAGTACCACTATGTATATGTGAGCAGCTTTTCTCCAGTTTGAAATTAAAAAAACAGGAGCTTTTCTCCGGTTTGAAATTAAAAAAACATGGACTGCAAAGTAACCTGTTTTATGAAAATCTGAATGCAGTTCTCGGAATCAAGGTAACACAAAATAGCACTCCAAGTACTCATAGGTCCAGTCAACTTACCAACAAAAAATAAAACATTTAATTCAAGTTAGTTTCATTTTATTCCATTCAGTGATTGCTATAAGTTACTTATAAATTATTTCTGATCAGTTATATCCTAAATTGTTCTGTTTGTATTGTCTGTATTGGATTTTGTATTCTGAAATTTAATGTTGTTCCTGTTATGTTAAGTGTTGATCAGTTAAATGCGAAACTATTATTTTTATTTTTTTTTTCCTTCTGAGTATATATGTGTGTAAAATAATTATATTAATCAAATAGATAAACTAGGAGAAAGTTTTCTACTGTAGGTGCAATAAATATTATGACAAATTTTAAAAAATATGTCTATAATTTCATGCATGTACTTTGTAATGCTATAAATGTAAAATATTGCTTCATTACGGAGGGTTGCCCCACTTAAGATCACCCTCCCACTCAGTCATTGGTCAAACTGCTTATGCTTATTATTGCATCAGCTAAGTGTGAGTGCCAGCTGTCTGCTGGGCCAGTCTGAGGCAAAGTTTACTCATAATGGCTTCAACAATCGCTGACTTGTGGCAGGGGTACGTTGTTGGGCTTTCCGATGCCTGTTATACCATTCAATGATAGTGAAAAGGTGCAAACAAAAAGCTCTTACCATAAGTAAGTCCTGTGTGGGACGTATAAAACAGCTGCCTAAAAATGGATTCCCACCTGAGGCTCAATGTGCAAAAAAACTAGCAAGAAAAAGGTCACAACCAACATGACCTAAAGCAGTAGTAGCCAAGGTGAGGGCAACGGTGACTCAAGAAAACCCACTCCTGCATTTCCAGCCGCATTGGAATATCCAAAGGGACCGTCTATCGGATAATGCACAGCAATTTGGGTTTAGAACGGCGACATAAAGCACGTGGACTCACCTTGAAAGAGCAGCACATCAGAGAATGCTTCACCAATGCAAGAAAACTCTATGAACACCACCTGGCAGGTGAAAAGTGGCAATGGGTGGTTTCTTTATATGAAGCATGGGTTTATCTAGATGACACAAAAAAATTCCTGAGCCATTTATTACCATCAAGTGGGCCAAAACAGGTGCTCCAACTTTGTTCAGGAGAGCAAGAAAAAGTTTTCCAAAGGCATTCATGGTGGTTGCAGGCTTTTGTTCTCGGGGGAAACTCGCATTCACAGAGTTGCCAACAATGTAAAAATTAATGCGGCCTACTATCAAAGGAATGTTATGGACCTAATTTTTTATGAAGAGATTCGTCGTTCTATGGTGAAGATGCCCCAAATGTTTGTATCCACATAGATAAAGCATCCAATCACACCTCTTGGTCTTCCCAGCATTACTACCACTGGAAAGCTATGGAAATGGCTGTCAATGTCATACCATTTAAAAGAATCCCTGTGAAGTCACCAGATGCCTCGCCAATGGATTTTTGCAGATTTGGTCTGCTGAAACAGCATCTTGCTTCTCGGTGTCCCGCCACAATTGAAGGATCTGGAAAGCCTGTCAGGAGGACTGGGCTAACATCCCCTTTCCTGTTCTTAGACACAGCCTTCTTCAATGGAAATTGCGCTGCAGAGCCATAGTTAAAGCCCGTGGAAATCGCATTGAACACAATAGATGATGGCGAAAGGGAATCTTGCCATGAAAAAACATAAGCAAAATCGTCAGAGCTTAAGTGGGGCAACCATCCGTATTATTAGACTTTCATGGTAAATAATTTGACTTGCTGTGTGTTTAGCTCTGCTATCAATAAAGCACACCGCTGATGCAACCCAAGAGCCGCATTGAGACTCTCGGCCAAGATGAGCAAGACCAGAGATAAATCGGACAAACCTTGCCTGGTGTCTGCCATAAACTATGTCCAGCAGGAGAACAAAGTAAATATAAACAAAATAATGTGGTGGTTGTGTGACTCTTCCACTCTGAATACCACAACTGGGCTCTGAAAGCTCACTTGCTTTTGCTAAAGCACAAAATATTGAGCAGCACCCATAGTTAAATTATAGAAACATGCAGTTTTTTGAACTTCTTACAGAAATAATTCATATGGTGCTAGCAGCTGGATTCCTAAGAGGGAATGGTGCAAAAGCAAACAATTTGAAAGTTAATATGGCTGAACAAGTTAATGTTACAAAACATAAGCGTGGAAAACTGCTAAGAAGTGGAAAAAAGACAATAGTATTGAATGTGTTTAACAAGTTTTGTGAGAGTATCCATACTTTTATGAAAAGTATTCATGCTACAAATGAAGTGGTGAAAGTAACATCCAGGTTTATCGGTGTGTCAATTACAAGCATTTATGGTTATGGAGAGAGCCTTGAAATATTGGCACAGGATCTTGAATTCTGACGACGATAATTTATTACAACAATGTCTAAAATACCAAGAAACTAGTTTAAAAAATACGGGATGGGTAAATGAACTAAGAAATAACCTTGAGAATAAGGGCATGGGAGATGTTTGGAGGAAAAGAGAGTTAAATCACAAAGGTTTTTGGAAGAGTATTAGAAGAAGATTTGAGGACATCGAGATACAACAATTATTTAGTCAGATAACTGAGAAGAGATCTTTGATTTTTTTATGTTAACATAAAAAAACCCTGGGAAAGAGAAATATGTTGACAACACAAATAAAGAAGAAAGAGGAGGTATAGCATGGTTAAGGGCAGGAATATGGAGGCTAAAAGGGAAGCAAAACGGCTATGCACAAGGTGAATGTCCATTATGTGGGGAAAGTGAAGATATACAACATATTATATTTGAATGCAAAGAAACAGAGATTTGGAGAAAAGAGAGTTTATGGTATGGAATGAATAGGAATAAAGATATACATAAAATTCTAGATAAAAACTGTAAAAATATGGGTAAATACTTATTGAAAGTAAAAAATAAAGGGATATGGACGGTTAAAAGAGGAAAAATAATGTAAATAAATATAAGAACTACTAAATGTATCAACATGTAATTGTAATTCACAATGACTGCTCATCTTAGTGGCCAGGGTCAAATAGAGAAGGCAGTCTAAATATGTAATAACTTAGTGATCAAATAAATTATCCATTCATTCGTTCATACAAGCATTTAGAGTGCGCATAAAGAGAAATCCACTGCTGATGAGGTTAGCAGCCCCAGCAAGAAGAGACTGCGCCCCAGGCAAGTGTAGATGTTGTGAGTGATGATTTTGAGGTCAGAAATCTGCATAAGCTTCACCAGTTCTTTGCTAATAATGAACCCTCCTCCCCCCACCTTAAAGTGCTGATAGCGGTTAACTTCGATCCTGACCTTCCAGATTTAAAATGATATTCTCTCCACAAACTGTTGCTGGAAATTGGTTTTGAGTTTGTGAGGAGAAAAAGAAAGTGTTACTGTGGACAGAGATGGCACTATTTTATGGTGGACACTATTTTTCTTCATAAAATAAAAACATGGAAGGTGTACTATTTGAACAAAACCTTGGTTCATGAGGAACACATGGCAGGCAAAGCATGGACTGATACCACTATAAAATCAAAGAAGCAAGCATTTCAGTTGGGTTTAAGTGCAGAGCTTAAAATCCTATGGGGCGGAGTAAGTGCCTAATAGTGCTGCACATAGGAGGTGAAGATGGTTTTGTTAAGGATAATGAGCTTGTGTTTCCAAAACAACTGAAGACTATCATGAAGAAATGAATGGTGAGGTTTTCAAATCCTGGTTTGAAAAGGTTCTCCCCAAATTATACCTAAATACCATCATTATGATGGACAATGTCCCCTTCCACAGAGTGAGGTTAGAAAGTATACCAATCTATTTTCGGAGAAAAGGTGACCTCATAGCATGGCTACAGAGTAAAAGTATTGCTTTCAACGAGGGTCTGGTTAAGGCAGAATTGCTGGCATTGGTCATGCAAAAGAGCATGAAAACTATGTAATTGATAAAATAGCTAAGCTTGTGGGTCACACTATACTCTATCACTGATAGAGATGGTACGGAGTCAAGCTAAGGGTTATGTCGCTAGGAATAACATGACCTTCAAACTCCAAGATGTGCATGCACTGGTTGATGCAGTATTCCACGTTGTAACACCTGAAAAATGGAAGCTTGTGTTCAACATGTGACTAGAGAAGAACAAAAAATTTGCGACTTGGAGGGTATTTTTTATATATATATCTCATTTATTGTGCTAAGAGTTTTACAATTTGATTGTCTACTGCACTTTGACCCTGGCCACTCATTCTGTAGACAATCACTACAGTTTATTTACATTTTACAATTTCTCATCAATAAATTATCTTGTTTTTTCAGTTTTTCATGTCCCATTTCCACTTGTTTTTCACTTTTCATTTATTGATTACTTAACCATCACACATTCACTATAGTTTTCCATTCAAAGTAAGATACGCTACCTCTTACTTTTCTCTTACCACTGTCCAAAGCCATTTATTTTTTACTTTACACAAAAACTGTCCAATGCTTCTAGCGTCTTTGCACGTCATTTCGATCATAAGTATATTTCTATCCCCCTTCAACCACTTCTTATTAAAAAATTCTTTTCTCCAATTTTCTGTTCCTTGGCACTTAAATAATATGTGTTCAATGTCTTCATTACCACCACATATCGGACATTGGTTCTGAGGAATACCTTGTCTTAACCCTCCAGTTCTTACCCATGCAATAGATTCTCTCTCTTCTTTATTTACTATGTCTATATATTTTTCCCTACCCCATGTTTTTTCATTGGCCTATAACAAACTAATGATCTCTTTTCGGCAATCTCACTGAACATGATTTGTATTTCTATATCTTCCAGTCTTTTCCTCGCCTTTTTCCAAAAATTTTTCACGTTATTTTCTCTCCTTCTCCACATGTCTCCTACCCCATTTTCTTTTCCAAAATGTTCCATAAATTACTTACCCATCCATTATTCATTAAGCTATTCTCTTGGTATTCTATACATTGTCTTAACACATTACGTTTTCCTAGATTTAAAGTTCTGAACCAAAATTTCAAAGCTCTTTCCATTATCTTCCCCTTAGTTGGCACCCTGCCCATCTCTAATTGTGCTACCTGTCTTACAATTGCCTTCGGTAGCCCTAGTAATGTCGTGGTGGAAAATGCGTGATAGTAAATCGAGCAACACAGAAACTAGAGGGTATTGAACCGATGTCCAGCTCAGATTAATGGAATGCGATCCTGTAAGTAGCAATTAATTTCCATGTCTGTGTGCTACATGCTATTCAAAGATACAATCAAATAAATGTGTCTTGTGTAAAATGCATATTATACGTCATGTAGCGAAATTCAGTGTTCTGTCCACGTGGACGTTCTGTCATGTGATCACATGTGGGCGTGGAGTGATACAACTGGTGATATGTTTACATCTACTTCATTCCTGCTGGACAGAGTTTAGATATTTATGCCTTAGAAACTATTGCTTCTGGATATCTGGTTCACAGTTCATTTGGCTAAGGTATAAAGAGTCCATTTCTCAGGATTTTAGTGTCATAGGCTAACTATTTCAGATCCAAAGTCCACTAATATGGCACTAGCAGTAGAATGACGTTGGACAGTACAACTTGGTACGTGTGAAATTTGTAACACAATATCAGGTGCACTCATGTGTATTTCTTACTATAGAAAAGCCACAAGTAGCTAAGGTAAAAGATGAGATTCTTCTGAACAAGTTCAAGAAAGAATTATTTATACTACCAGTGGTTCAAATTGTATGTCTTGTTAATTTATAGCTATTTCTTGTGATATCCTGTAAATTATTTTAATTTCTGAATTAGGTCCTGGCTACATACCATAATTATTTCCGCTTTTTTAAGGAAGTGGTCACAGAGAATTTGCTTTATAACATAAGATATCAATTTATTATATACATATTTTAATATCTGAGCATTTCACTTGCTGTAGCAAATTTAATAATAGAAAAGAGATGTGCTAGAAAGTCTGTTGCACCAAATGACACTGATTTCTCCAAAAACAAAAAATTGTAACACAAAGAAGGAATACCCAATCTGTCCCACATTTACATTTGCTCCAACCTGAAAAAATTCTCCTTCATATGTCAAGCTAGTATCATTTGAGCATCAAAATTCCTACTACTGCTGTCTTCAATGGCCTGTAGTCCCTTCAAAAAGGGTTGTGTCCAAACATGTCTTTAACAAATTATGCTATGGGAGACCAGTTTCAATTCAGCTGCAAATAAACACTTGAGCCTTTACCATTAATATGAGGACTGATCAATAAAGACTGAGACTGATTTTTTTTCACAGATGTTTATTACTCCAATTCAATGTTTACATGATCTTTTTCAAAGTAGTCCCCTCCTACTTCAATGCACTTTTTATAGTGTCTCTGCCAGTCCTTGAACACGTGCTGCAGACCATTCTTTGTCAGGTTCTTGAGAATCGCCTCAAGTTTCTTGAGCACTGCTTCAGAGTTCTCAAATTGAATACCCCTAAGTTTTGCCTTTAGTGATGGGAATAAAAAAAAAGTCACAGGGTGCAAGATCGGGGCTATAAGGTGGATGTGGTACACAGGTAATGTTGAATCGAGCCAGAACTGCATGACTTGATTTGCGACGTGAGGCCGTGCATTGTCATGATGAAGTCGCCACCCAGTCCGAGAAAGAACTGGTCATTTCTTTGCAATGTGCTTCCTCAGTGTAGCCAATACTGACGTGTAGTATGCTGCTGTAACAGTAGTGTGAGGGGGAACTGCATGCTGGTAAATCATTCCATTACAGTCAAAAAATGTGATCACCATCACTTTTCCTGCAGATGGAACAACTTTTGCCTTTTTTGGTGTTGGAGAACCTGGCGATTTCCACACTGTGCTGGCTTGTTCTCCTTCAGGATCATAATGATGCAGCCATGACTCATCACCTTGCTTAACACTGACAAGTCAGCCTTCTTTGAAGCCCTTGAACCACCTAAACACTGTTGCACGAGGTAGTGCATCTTCACTGTATGCTTGCTTCAGCTTTTCATAAGTTTTGGTGGCTGTATGGTTTAAACGAAAACAGAATTTGATTGTGCTGTACTGCTCCTCTCGCGTCACCTCCATTGTCTGGTATGTGAAATGCACGTAGGCTCTACAAAATAGAGCATTACTACCAACCTACCAATATGAAAGTGCTGTCGCCTACCAACATTATACATAAAAACCTGCTCTTTTCAAATATTTATGTTACAGATACGAAACTATCACGGAAGCTACAGGAAAAAATCAGTCTCACTCTTTGTTGATCAGCCCTCATAAATCAAGGAAACCAGAGCCAAAAAAAATATCACTGTAAGACCTTCAAAAGTTTCCTTTCCATGGTTTGTGATATTAAAAACAACTTTGGTTTAATAATAATGCTGTTGCATACATGAGTCATGTTTATATTCCTTGCACACATTGTTACTACAAATTCATTCTAGGAAAAGGCCAGGAATGGTCCTTTGCACCAAGACAAGTAGCAGAGCTCATTAAAGCATAGACTTTGATTAGGAGATCTATGGTTCAAATTCTCCCATTACTGTTCCCCCTGACTGAGGTTTTCTCCCGGTTTTCCTCAGCCTTCATAAATGGCAAATGCAGGGAAAAGTTAAATTGAGCTTTATTTATGGATGCCCTTTAACTGTCATGGTCCTTAGCGTCCCATTCTATATTGGGCGTGAAAGAACAGTAATTTTGCTCAGTGGCCTCTTTATCAGGCTTGAGGTTCTTTTACAAGGGTTGTCTCAAAAGTAAGTTATACCATTTTTTTAAAAAATAACAAAACGTTTAAATATGTAAAAAAATCTATATTTTGAAAGCTTCATTCAATAACTATTGCTGTACATAATCTCCTTGAATCTCAATACATTTTTGGTACTGTAATAACATTTTTTTTAAATCTAGTGTCAAACCACTTTCCCGCCAAACTGGATAGCCATCTTTCCATTTCTTGTTTTAACTCATTGTCATTTACGAAGCATCTTCCCCTGAGATATTGCTGCAGCTGTGGAGAAAGATGGTAATCATTCAGTGCAAGGTCAGGTGAGTAAGGTGGATGACTGAAAACATTCCATTGAAACTGCTCAAACAGGGCTTGAGTGTCATGAGTGAGCATTACCGTGTAACAAAACTGTTTTGCTCAACTTTCCCCTCCTTTTGTTTTGAATCATCCTTCTGAGCTTTCACAGCACCTTGCAATAGTGAACAGGGGTCATCGTGGTCCCATGGTGCAGGTAATCGATCAACACTACAACCCAGCGGAGGGCAATGGATTTTTTCGGACATAAAAATCCTTAGCATGGCTACCTTTGGAAGGGAAGTAAAGCCGGTGGTCCCATGACATGGATTTATGGCACATAAAAGATCCTCAAGCCTGATAAAGAGGCCTCTGAGCATAATTACCGGTTTTTCATGCCCATTATAGAATGGGATGCTAAGGACCACAGCAGTTAAAGAGCGTTCATAAATAAAACTCGATTTTTTTTTTTTTATTTCATCAACAGTATTCCCTTCGAATTGAATGGATTACAGTGTGAAATTTGCATCAGTGCTGGGAGCAAGTGGAATTTCCATTGTTACTGCTGTTTTAACAACCAAGCGGTAAAGGTAGGCACCTAGGAATTTCACAGTGGCTGGCAGACTTTTCTCGCCTACCGCTCAGATTTAAAAAGAATAGTGTAACTTCGAAGACACCCCTCGTATGTGCTGTAAATCTACAACACAAGACCACCAACTTTACTTCTCTTCTGAAGGAAGCCAAGCTAAGAATTTTTACACTTGAAAAAAATCCATCACTCTCCACCAGGTTTGAATCTGCAATCTCGGGAACTAGAGGCTAGCATGGTACCCCTAGACCACGGAGGACAACCAAATGCAAGGAGGTAGCCTAAACTTAGACCTGGAAGATTTCATTTCCCAATTTTCAGTTTATTTCTTCTATAATTAGTGTCCACCATCTGCAATGTTGTGTGCAAAATTCTACCAAAATCACCCTTTGCATCCTTTTTCAGTATCAATCGTGAAATGTTTTATCCTCAATGGAATATATGATTGGAACAGGTTTGATTCTGCATTGTTTTAGTATTGTGTCACTCTGTGTTAAAGTGCTATTAGCTAATGCTGAAATTAATGAATATGCATTACACATGCCTTGGATCCTATAATTTTAAAACATTGCTTTATTTTTGGCGGCGCCATGGCCGAGTGGTTAGACCAGTCGCCTCCCACCGAGGCGGACCGGGTTCAATCCCAGGGACCTGCATGTGGGATTTGTGGTGGACGAAGCGGCGTCTGGGCGGGTTTTCTCCGGGTTCTCCGGTTTCCCCCGCCATTCATTCCACCAACTGCTCCATCATCACCTTTTCTTTCATCCATTTCACCCACATTTCGTTTCATCTACTTCCTTCCTCCCATACCAGGCATCGGGCTGATCACCCATCCTGTTCTGTCTGATCCATGAGTGTCTGCTCCTCGACGGGCCTCTGACCCCAGGCACCCGCCTGTAAGTCCTGGGGGGTGTAAGTCCTACATAAGAGGAGGGTAAACAGATAATGAATGAATGAATGAAATGCTTTATTTTTCTTTACTTTCAGAGGTGGAATGATTCAAACAGCAGAGCAGTATGAATTTGTTCACCGAGCCCTTTGTCTTTTTGAACGATCTCTGCCAGATCAATCTGGTGAGTGAGGAACTTAAAAAAAAAACTGTTTGATTCGTGAAGATTTCTGTGGTTGTTTTCAACCTATCAGCAGATCTGCTGTAACCATCACATGGAGTGCACATTAGCCATCCACTCTGAAATGAAAATGCAGAGATGGCGTATGCAGTTGAAGGGCAGTACAGACCTTTGTCAAGGTCGGTAAAGGAGTTAGTTGAATTGTTATAATATAGTACAAAGTAAAATTCATGTATGTATAGTTGCTAATTGAAGAAAATGTATAGGTCCCTGGTATTTGCTGTCTAGCATGTAAGCCTTTGTATTTAAACTGATTCGAGAGATGTAAATGAAAAACCATTGTTTATGGCAGCAGCAAGTGCTAGAAGAATTTCTGAATGTACATTTTGTAAAAGTTGGACGAAGTATGGTACTGATGGATTTTTAAACTGTAAACTAGGTTAATATTTTCAAGTTTTTCCCTTTCCTTCTCATGCATTATTGCCCAATAATATTTATTTCTTCATTGCTCTTTTCTTGCATATTTTCCTAAAAGAAAGGAAACAAGTAAAAGAGCTTTTAAGCTTCTTAACAAGGCAAGTGCATTTTTGGATAGTAAAGGGAAGATGAGAAGGATAAATATTAGAATAATTTTAGGATTTGTTTTCTCAAAGATAACTGATATTTTTCATTCAGGAAAGCAAATATCGGTTAAGTGTTTCACTATAGTAATGGTATGTGAACTTAAAATATATTTATTGCACAAAAATCCATTGTTTTCTCTTTCCATCTCTTTCTCTTTAAAAACTCTAAATATGTATTAAAAAAAAAGCAGCATATTTATTACACATTATTTTATGACTTTAGAAAACATAGCTGATAAGCATATCCATGAAATATTTATTAACACTAGCAGATTTCTTTAATGCTCTAAATCTGCCCCTTGTTGGTTCCTTTTCATGATCTTAAAAGTATGGCAGTAGTCAAGATCATAGCTATCTTATCCTCTTTATTATAAAAAATTAGCACTTTGCATAAAGGTCTTAATTAGTAAACTGAGTGAAAATAATGAAGTATTAAAAGTAGTCAAATGAAGATCCATAAAATCTAGTTTATTGGATATTTCATATTCTTTTCTTCATAAAAATAAAATTTTGACCATCAGTAGACAAATCCTACGCATCCTTTTTAATAAATTATAATACATATAGGTTAGATTTTAAGCATAATCACTCTGAAAAGTATGTGGTGAAATTTAATCTAGTAGAGTAGTTCTTTTAGTAATTCACTGAAATTTATCTAGGACATTTGTCTTGTTAATAAAAACTCACATTTATTGTGCATAAATAACAGTCTAGATTTAACAGCTACAGATCTCTCGTTACACTATTGAGAACCAAGAAGGCAAATGGAAGAACTCCAATATGTTGAGCATCCAAAAAGTGTTCAATTCAATAGATGATGGGAAAGACACTTAATGTTCCTGGTATAATTTGATATCTAAGTCTTATTTTGCATGCAATATTGTTTCTTTCTTTCTTTTTAATTATGTTGCAGTACAGTATTATTAAATGGGAAAGTAACTCCTATGAAAATGTTATTTGCGTCTAAAATATTAAGAACTTATCAAATTCAAGCAGTAATCTTCAGCATTTCAGAGGAAAAAAATAAGAATTTGTAGCAAAAGTCAATGTATGATACTCAAACACCAGTGAAAATCTCCAGTACATTACAGTTCATTGCTATCATTCTGTTGCCCCTCTGATCTCTGTGTAACCCATGGGAAAGCAATCTCTTTCAAACTCCAGAGTTAACGACTCTGTGCCAATATCTAAACATCAGTTAATTTTTCTGTTCAAAAGAGCAGATTTCAACTTTTGTATTGCAGAAACTGTGTTAAGATGTCCTCACATTCTGTATGACAATGAATAGTAGAAAGTTTTTGCTTTATCATTTAGGCTGCGCATTTAACAAGAATGCCATTTGTTGCATGGAAACTTCAAAACAGTAACCATTTCTTGCCACAAGCAAATCAATATCTATTATCAAATATTTTATGCCACATGTAAATTGGTTAATGGCGAGGCAGGTGTTTGTTAAATCTCTTGCAGAAGTGACTCCTTGCACTTGAACAATAGATTCACAAACTACATCCAAAATCACTATTTTTCTTTAAACATCCGGCACTGCCGTACATCAGAATGGAAGTTCTAAACCCACTTTTAAAAATCTGAAATTTCCTCTACACAGTGAAGTGACAAATATATTAATCTTTCTCTGTTTGTTTGAAATAAAAAATTGAAATATGTTGCTTCTTTCTGAATAACACTGTATTATGCTAGCTTATTTTAGTATTCTGAAAATGAAAAAAAACTTCTGAGCAATTATTTTTATTTCTAGAATGAGAGGGATTTAATTATTTCTTCTTGGTGAACCATAAACAAATTTTCATTTGCTATATCCATTTGAGAAAATTCATTGATAGTTTGCTTAGCTTTGTCTTTTACCTGGTTTTAACCAAGAAATTTTAAACTGCTCAGACAACATTTATGCTACAGGAATTTGAATGCAGAGATTAAACCAGATTAATTTATTTAGACACTTTTTAACATTGAAGGTGAGGTTAAATACTTGACCATTAAGAGTGAATTTGGACACGTTTGCTTCACTTACTTGCAGTCGATCTACAGCTGATGATGGAAGTAAAGGCTTTTGAAACATGCCCTTATAATAACAGAGTAAGTGAAGCCTACATGTCCCAAATTTGACTCCTAATGCTCAAGTATTCAGAGATCAATAGTTTGTTGTTAAATAATATATCACAGAAAAATTATATATCCTCCACCAGAAGTTTACATTCCAAAAAGGTTGAAGTTTTTGTTAGAAAAACAATTTTAAAATCATGCCATCTCATGACAGAGATAGTGTTGTCTGAGGTATTTGTAATGTTTTCCACCAACTGGCCAGGAATAAAAGAGTTTGAAAAACGTAAATTTAAATTTAATACCAAAAAATAAACATTTTTGTTATTTCATATTGAAGAAAAATTCTACAAACATGCTATGAACAAAGCTTGGCTTGAATTTCAACTGTGGAAATAAATATTATTTAAATAAAATTCTAGTGGCAACACACATTAACTTCACTCAAGGTAACGTTCAAGGTAATTATCTTCAAAGAGTGTGTGTTGGTGCTAGAATTTTATTTAAATAATATGAGGGTCATTCAAGTGAAACCTGGTCACTTGTTTAAAGTAACGGTAATGATTTTATTAACTCAAAAATAGTCGCCAAAACTGTTGGCACATTTATCCCATTGCGACACTAGGCAGTCGATTCCAACTTTGAAGAAGCTAGTAGGCTGCTGTTGGATTCAAGCCTGGACCCATTCACACACTTCATCGTCCGTTGTGAATTGACGTCAGTGAATAGCTTGTTTTAGAGGTCCATAAACATGAAAGTCACATGGTGAAAGGTCTGGACTGTACGGTGGATGTTCCAGCGCTTCCCATCGAAACCGCTGCAATGTCGTCTTCACCAATTGGCAGTGTGTGGGAGGGCATTATTATGCATGAGAATAATGCCATTGGACAACATGCCTGGGCGTTTCGACTTGATGGCTCATCTAAGGTTCTGTAAAGTGGCTTGATAACACTGGGCATTGATGGTGGTTCCCCGTTCCAGAAACTCAACAAGCAGTGGGCCCTTGTAGTCAAAAACTGGTGTGCACAGCCTTTGATTTCTTTGGAGGTGGTGAAGTCGCATGTTTCCACTGCTTGCTTTCCGGTTCAAAATGGTGACACCATGTTTTGCCACCAGTGACAATATGCGACAGAAAGCCATTTTCCTCCTCAGATAACGTTGCAGATGACTCGATGACAGCACCATTCGAGTATTGCACCGTTCGGTGGTCAGTTGGTGGGGAACCCACTGAGCAAAAACTTTTTTAAATTTCAAGTGTTGATGCATTATAGTGTGAATGGTGCCCACGCTAATACCCAGTAACCGATAGATCTCGTCCACGGTGATTCTGCGGTTGCCCAAGACTAAAGCATTCTCTTCTGCAATCATTTCAGGTGTGATGACAAGATGAGCCTGTCCAGGACGAGCATAGTTTTCCAGTAACTCGCGCCCTTCAAGGAATCTCTTGCGCCATTCCACCACACTTGAATGACACAGACTGTACTCCCCGTACACAGCCTTCATTCGTTGATACATTTCATGGCCTCCAACTCCCTCCACTGCTAAAAATTGAATCACTCCTCGTTGTTCCTGCTTACTCGACTTCATATTCAGTAGTGGCTGATAACTTGTGTGACCACCTTCTTTTCGGTGTGAAACCACACTGTCGCTATGCAACGTCAAACATTGTGCATGCTGCAGTTGCTCTACCAATAGATGGTGCCATTTTACACGCAGTTACACGGTGTCACCTTACATGTAATGCAAAGTTAGATGCACTGACCAGGTTTCATTTGAATGCCCCTCATATTTTAACTACTTCACTGTGTTTCCCATTAATTGTTATGTGAAAATGAACTTTACTTGTACAGACATTGATGGCATATGTATAACTAATTTTCTGATACTAGATTACAATACTTCCTTGTGGTATCATAAATAACACCTGGTTGTTTATTACACTGAGAAACTTCCAGAAAAATTTTAAAAGTATTTCTGATAGTTTGATTTGTAGCTGTCACATAAAAATGAAGATTTCTCTAGCATTAATTTTTAAGTTCTTTTGGTTGTATACTCCTGCATTCGTTGTATTGTCATTGAAACTTGTGGAAAAAAATATCTTGATAACTATTTCACTATCTTTACTTTTCATTTTATGTTTTCTTAGTTTTTGGATAAGGCGTAAACAAACAAAAAAACAAAATGTAGGCTACTATTTTCATTTTATGACTATGGCACTATGCTGCTAACATGATATATGCTAGAGAAAAAGACCAAGTATTCTCGTGTTCCGGTAAGAACAATTTTTATATAAGCTATTCCAACTTTACAAATAAATATCTCAGTAGAATGAATAAGCTTAAGTAATAAATAATACTGCAGAATATCAGTTATCCAGACTTTTCTTATGTTCCATTTGTGAAAGGGCCCTTCCAGAAGAAAATTTGGACATAGTGTAGCAAAAAGTTGGTTAGCCCCTGTTTTTGCTGTATGTGAATGTTTTATCTATTTCAATGCTTGTCATCATGATACTAAATGCACGCTTTCCAACTTTTATGGTTTGCCTATAAAATACATGCGAGTTGGGATCTTTTTATGACTTTATGGCTTAAGAAGTGTTTTTACAGCTTTTTGGGCAGATTCAAAGGGTAGCAGATTTTCACCACGGTCATGACAAAGCATTAAATTCTTTTGCATAAACTGTAACTTAAGATTACAGACTAATATACCATGGTATTTGGTATACAGGCTATGATAGACAAGAGCTTATCTATGTGTATAGCCTTCATCATGATCATATTTCCACTTCATTGGTCTGAAACAAAATGTATAGCATGCAGATTTAAAATTTGATTGCACCTCAGTGACCTCTAGTAACCAATAAGCAGTAAATGGGTACAACATTCAGTAACGGAGAAGTGAATTGTTTATTTTGTTCCAATTATATGGAAGCAGAATATGTTTCCCATTTTTTGATGACTGTTTTTGTTTCTGGTTCATGTTATGAAGTATAAAATATGGACTGGAAACTGTGTATAGCCTAGGAGTGGCGTTTCTTTGCTTTAATGGCTGCATATTACACGATAAAATGAAGCAGTGGATTCTTATAAAACTGAACTCCCATTTTTACATAATTTTTGTACAATAACTGCAATAAATATTTTATGTATTGTAAGTCATGTCATTGCAAAATTATACACTTTGCTGGGCGAGTTCAATTTCATGAAGTTGGCAAGTATGTAAATGTTGATTGAAACAAAGAACAACATTTTACTTGTGTAATCTTTGCTTAAATGTAACTGAGCAACCCTATAAGTAACTTACTCCACTTACTTAATCTGTAGGTTTTGAAATTCAGGGCTGCTGCATAGTTATTATTGAACCTATTGCACACTTTGAGTAAAATTGCCAATGACACATCTGTTTGAAGTGGCCGATCATATGTATGAATAACTTATTGTACAAATGGTGTATAGGAATGAGGTTAATGGCATGAAATGCTGAAGAAACACATTTTAAGAAATGAAATCCTGTGCTGAAGATTAATTTTAAAAGGTTTTTATTATACCCTAATTTTAATAAAGTATTCATGTATTCTCCGACATGAGAGGAAGGGTTGGAAAGAGGAAGAGAGGGTTTTGGCAGTGGTGTTAAAATTTTGAGGGCATGCTGCTTCTTGCACATGTTAGTGCTTGCTGCTGCCCATTATGCTAGTCTTTAGATGTCTGTGACAATAGGCAAGTTTGTAGTTGAAGATTTGAAGTTATAAAACCCTAAATGATCTAATATTTCTGTGTTTAGAGTAACTGTAAAGATGCTACCTATTGTAACTAAATTTTTGTCCTGACCATCAGATGAGTGAATGAAACATGTGTATATCGGTCAATATTCCTTTGTTTCGAAGTTTTAATTTGATGTTTTGATATATAGTTAGGAAGTGATAGTAATGAGCCAGAATGCTTTGTGAGTAACCCTTCTCTTTTCACCTTCTTTGTATTTGTCCAATATTTTATTGGTAATTTTAGAGTAAATTTTCAAGATGAGAAATAAAACAGTATATGTGACTAAATATTTGAATAGCATTCTGTACTTCTCAGAGCATATTGCATCATTATAAGCAAAGGATTTCTGTTTCAGTCTAAAGAATGAAATAAGTGATATGAAAATATATATTTGTTATTTATATAACCAGAATTTAAGAAAATTAATAAAACCACGAATTGTAGGATGATAAGAAACAGGTTTCCCAGTTTTTATCTGTGATCTTTCAAGTTAGATGTGTTCTTTCCAGTGCTGCAAATCTGATTCAACTTTTAAGGAATTGATGTTTACATCCCTTCCCCTAAAAGGAAGCATAGGATTTATATGTTAAAATTTCCCATTTAGTTACAAAATGCAACAAGATGGAATCCCTTGTATAATCTATGTCTGAGGAAATGGCATCAAATAAATTCCTTTAAAGCATCACAATGACTGATACATATCACATATCATTTTCCTGTCAAATTGTGTTCGGTAGGACCAGCCAAATTACATTTTGGGACAGGTTGGCTGTGTACAGTTCTATTATGGTTGAACAAAGGGAGGTATGATCCTAACTTAACAAGGAAAAGGGTTGTTCCCTGTATCAAACAAAAGATATACAAGGGACTGTATATTGATGTGCATAAAAAGTGGTCCATAATAGTACACAGAACATTTATGTTGGTAATGACAAATCTAACTCCCATTCTATGCCAGCGAGAACTGCTCTATTCTAGCCACTGAATTGGCAAGGTACTTTACCTCCCCCAAAAATGTCGCTGAACTGCCAAAGGGTAACATTACAAGCTACATGTTCTCACTAAGCTTTTATCTTAGTCACCATGCTGTTGTCAAAGCTCTCGTATAAATGTCATAATTGTTAATCAGTTTAACAACACACACACATAATTCTTGACCCCTTCCTCTAGAAAGCCAAATTATGTTCTATTGATCTAGCATTTTCTTGTGTACCAATCATAGTGAAACCCTTTCATAGAGGCAGTACTGAACCACCCCTTCATTTCATATTGATTATAACATTGTTCATTGGTGTATTTTTGTGTCTGTGAATTGGCCAGTCATATAAAGAACTGATACTGGCTGGGTGGAGACAAAGGTTGATTCTTTAAAGGTGAAAACCTTATGAAGGGAAAAACACTATTCCAATCTGGGGGAGTGTACCACTTTTTATGCATGTCAGTGTACTTTAAGGATAAGCTTAAAGATTCAATTATGGCTGGTATCACTATACACACGTAACACATGCATACACTGCACAATTTTTATTGATTTTAAAATATCATTACATGTAGCAAACAAATAACATGGTGCTTTAAGTATTTTCATGAATACATATATGGCATATTTTGTCACTTTTGTTCCATATTACTATCAGAAGCTTCATCACATGCATCTTACCCGTGGCATCATGTTGGTTGCATTGTCTTTCTGCTCCCAACATTTGAAATCCCAACATAGCTGAAAATACGATTGATGGCCCTCAGTCTCAAAGTGCAACCGAGGGATGTTTTTGGTGGAGCAGTTGCAGCCAAAGGCATAGCAAGGTATCTGTGTGTCTAAAACTCCAATTATTCACATTGGCAGCAATTCCTTCCAAAAGTCTCCAAAATCTGCCAAAAATGACTGTATAAGAACAGTCGCATAAAAGGGAGGGTGGGTTGGCATAACATTACTGCCAGTACAACATCCAATACATCAAAATGTTCCTCATTAAACATGGATACCAAAAACTCTGATTTTGTAAGTATTTTGACCATAATCCTATATTGAAGTAGTGCTGTACATACAGAAAAGGAACACATTTGTAAAATGAACAGAAATATTACAGATTTGGATTGCTGCTATAAAATTGTCTTGTCAGTGAATTTGTTATTAAATTTCAAAATGCATTGAAAGTTATCCAAACTCCAAATTTAAGATGTATCTTTTGGTGGTTCAGCATCCAAAGCAGGGATAAGTCGATTGGAGAACACTCTTTGGAGAAAAACCATGCTTTGAAGTTCAGTATGTGGTATAGTACCATCCTGCTGGAACAACATGATGTGCAACTCATGCTTGGAGTTCTGGCATGACAAAATTTTCCATCATTTCAACATAGTGGTCAGAATTTACAGTTAGTGCACAACTGGTATGATCTTAAAAAATATTGGACCAATAATCCCACACGTTCCAACTGCACACCACAACTTTTTGGCTGCTCTGAGGTTTTTCATGATCTGCTCAGATTTGTTCTCCGGCAGCAAACTTGTGCCAGGGAAGTCAAATTGGCACAAATGATACCTTTCAAATGTAAACAAGATATTATTTGCTAGAGCAGTTGCGCTGTGATCGCCATTTACATCGACGAAACCCAGAAATTGTTCAACTTGCCAATTGCCAGAAACCTATCTTATTAGAGTAGAAAGTTGAGTGTGCAGAATTTCACTAGTTTCATCCCAAAATATAGCTATAGCTATAGTTTGCAGCACAAACTTCATCTTTAATTTAATTTAAAACAATTGTTTGGATAGACCTGAAAACACACTAGCTGTTTGTAGATATTGCCTCACTAAGTCATCATATTTGTTTAATAGTGAAACTAATTCTACATAGTTTCCCCAATTTGCAGAATTTTTATCTTCTGCACAACCTCAGAATGGCAATTCTTATGCAGCAAGGTAAATAACTATATCTAAGAAATGTTTCACTACTTTATATTTCCTTTGACTAATTCATAATGTTTTATTACCTCCATTTTATGCTGTTTATGTAGCTGAAATTCCATTTGGGTTGTACCAAATGTTGAGTGAAATTTCAGCTTGAATATGTGACTGCAATTGCTGATGACAATTTATTGCTTTCAGAAGATTGTTGATATCTTCAAACTCTGCAGAAACTCTTACACCATTTTCATCGGAGAACAATATATAAGGCCAGCAATACGCCTGGATGTTATTTTACTCCCACACAACCACTTAATTTTATATATTGTTCAGAATTGAAGTGGTGAACATAACTTTTTGTAACAGTTTTTGCCTTTGGCAAGTCTAGTTGGTCTTCCATTTGCAATAATAGTGTTCTTCTCTTTAAAACTTTGTGCGCCAAATGACTGTTGGCATAGAGATTCCACACCACCACTTCTCTCGCCGGTTGCACTCCCCTGCTCATCAAAATCCTCTCTTGCAGCCATACCTTCTACCTGCCTCTTCGCAGAATGAATTCAGTGCATTCCCTTTCTCGTCTGTCCGGCTTGGAACTAACAATTGAACGCAATGAGTTATTCTAAGTTAGATTTTACTAACTTAATGTAGTTATGTATTGGTGATTATATATCATGTGAGATTATAGTTATGCACAAAAGATGTTTAGAATATGGATTCAGTGTAAATATTAGTCTCAACAATGCACACAGTGGAATGCAATTGAAAACTTATTCTTGTGTTCCATCCAGAAAGAATCTAAACATTACGAAGCTATGGATATTATTGACACATTCCGTTTTGTTCTGTTCAGCCGAAAGATTCTGGAGCAATGGTGCTGATGAAAGCACAATTACATCACTGTCTGATATGCTCGTGATTAGAGAGCAGTCAAAGCTTTAAAATGCAAGTGTAGATATGTTATGAGGCACACAAATTCTTCTATGCCTAACTAAGGGAATCCCTTCATTCCATGGAATGACATATTACATCAGGTTTCAATCAGCTGCTGTTCCAATTTTGCAATGCAATTGCTAAGATCACACATCAGTAAGAAAATGCTAGAGCATTTAGGCCAGCAGGAATGATCTTAAAATTGAGTGCTTTGGAGTGTTACGGCTGGCAAAGGTTAAGTGTCTTGTACAAATGTACTTTCAGAAAAATGTACCCTGCAAATTTCAGAAATTATGGGGATAAAAATATATAACTACACAACATTTCGGTTTTCATAGTAATTAATATGAAACATTAAATAAACCAAGGGCCTGAAAAACTATGAAAGTAATGATTTGCTAAACTGCATCTTCTGGATCTAAAAAGATTTTAATGACATCTGATTTGTTATATAAAAATGTGATTCACTATGACAAGGGAGACATTTGCAGCATCAAGGGTGAACTGTGAATATCATAATGCATGGATTTATTAAAATGTAAAAAATGTTGAGGTTTTTAAAGTAGGTGGGATGTTCTCTCCAGCACCAAAATCCAAGACAACGGCGGGTTTTTGAAAATAAGGTAACCCTATTCATTCAGCTTTTAAATTAAATTGGATATCTAACACGTATACATATGCAATAGTATACAGACTTTGAGCATACACAAACATGCTTATCTTGTGGAAGTTTCCTCGTTGGCATATGTCGACTTAGATGTTTGCAGAAACTAGGTGTACGAAGTAGGTAATAATAATTAAAAGTGATTTATGATGTTCATACATTTAAACTTTTACTAGCATTTCTAGCAGCATTTATAAGGTATTATATAAACCAGAGGTATAACAACATAACACGCAGTCCTGTATAAGAAAATATGGAGAAGCTCGTGTTGTATTTTGTCTAAGTTATGGTCAACAACAGCACAATTAAAACTTAACAGCAGTAATGTTTATATTTGTACTTTCCTCCTCCTCCCCCACTCCCTGTATTTTTAGTGGGGTTTAAAAAGGGAGTAGTAGTTTGAATATTGCCTTTTCTTTCCTTGGTATTTTAATTTTACACTAGGTTCCATTTTCTTTGTTGATTTTTGTTTATACGTACAACCAACTTAATGCAGATTTGAACATATTGTTTCATCCTTCAACAAAAACACAATAAAACTAGCAATTCAATTTGCAAAGTTTGATTACTTAAATGAATTTTCCATCTTGAACATATTATCTCAGAGGTTTCATAGTTAATTTTAGAGTACTTGGTCTAGATAATGGTGAAAAACCTTTTAGTTCAGAATATGTACAAATTGAAGCACATAACATCTAAGCTTCTTGTTTTAGCTGTTCATATCTTGTGCATCTATAGCAAACTTTATGACCTGTGTGGAGAAAGAGTTATGTATTACACCATTCCGAAAGTAATGCCTCCTATTTATTTTCATGGGAACTACAACAGATACAAAGCACAATAACACAGTTAAATAGAGCAAGATTTCAGCTGCATACTGTTACTTTTCCACATAATCACACCATTCGTTATGTACTTTTGTCAACGATGAATAAGAGCCTGCATGCCACGCTCATAAAAATCAGCACCACTGTCTTGGCTAGCTGTGAATGGCTGTGTCATAAACTTCTTCTTTGTTGGAGAAGTCGAATGTTGCCACTCCATGGACTGTTGTTTAGATTCTGGCTCGAAGTGGTGACACCACGTCTCATCTCTGGTGATGATGAAGTTCAGAAAATTGTCACCTTCAGCCTCATTTTGGTCCAGCAGGTCCTGACAAATTTTCATTTCGCACACACTTTGCGATAATTAAGCTTGCGTAACATCTCGTTTAAGGCATTACAGTCGACATTCAGCTCTACACACAATTCCTTGGTCATGATCCACTGATCATTATGGATGAGTTGATCAAGACTCTATTCATTATTTGGTGTGACAGCCAAGCAGGGTTGAACAGGGCATGGCTTGTCCTGCACATCCTTTTCACCACTTTTGAAATGCTGTACTCACTGCCTCACAAGCCACTTTGGAACACTCCCCTGCTGTTGCTATCTGTCGCAGGACAATGAAACTAACAGCACGCTAGTGGTGAAAGTTCAACAATTAATACTATACCAACATAATCTGGCTCAGACACTCAAAGGCAACACAAAAAAAGTGGGAGGCATACTTTTGGATTGACCTTCATATTTTAGCATAAGTGAAATGATGCAGTATCTCTAAGAATGCAGTAATTAATCCACGAAACTTACACTGAAGCATTATATCATGCTAAAGTTGTAAAAACCCCAAAGCATTATGTACTTCATTAGCACATTTATGGCTCATTTACATTTCTTACATACCTCACTTTGTTTACTTTGAATTGTTTCGCATAATTTAAAACACATGAAATGTTTTGAATTTTTCGTTGTGTGAAGCATTTAATTGCATACTTCTTTGCTCAAAAGCAAGGGAAAATTAAGGATGGTTCATGAGAGGATGCAGTATTTGAAGTGTACTTGCTTTTTCTGTGTTGAAACAGAAAACCATATTGATGCAATTGTAACACAATTTGTAAATTCCCACTGTTGTGATGATATTAATACCTTAAATTTTATTTATTAAATGCTTGGATTTATGGATGAATGGTGTTTTGAGAGAAAGCTAGAAATTTGTGATTTATTTTTGTTTCTTCATGAAAACAGATGGCACTTCTGTCTAGGCTGAAAAAAAAGAGAAGAAAATGAAAAAAAAGCTTTTGTATGTTTTGTATACAGCTGTATTAACTGAAACTTTGGTAATACTGTGTTCACAAATGTCTGTTCTGTATAGATTTTTTTATTTAATACAATTAAGTGTATATATAACATAAAATGGTTACTAACTGTTGTGCCATATTTAATTAATGTGAAAGAAAAAAAAAACATTGTACTTACAATAATGGCATACTGTGAGAGCTATGGCCTTAAAATGACTGCTTCAACCCAGAATGTAAATCAGCTTCATGTTGGGTGTTTTAAGGGGTTTGTATTAGCAAATCACTTGGCAAACAAAGCTTTTAATTTGATGCTGGCAACTAAGATTGGTGTTTTGTAATTCTGTTGACTTAATATATAAAACCAAAGATGTGTTTATCAACCATGTTAATGATCTAATGTATAATTATGATATGGAAGTAATCATTAACATTCATTTGTAACAAATAATTTTAAAATGAAACTGTTATGCCATATTTTGTAACTGATTAAATTGTGAACCTTTTTTGAGCTGAAAACGGTTTGTCTTTTATTTTATATTATGAATCTAAAACTAGTATTCTGTGTACAGAAATTTATTTTTATAGTTCCTAAAATAGATCTTATATATGAAACATAAATACAAGGTTGGTTGTTTCTTACTAAAATTTTAAAAACTACAAGTTTAATGTTATTAGAAATATAATATCATTTTTAATAAACCAGGGAATGTGAAAATGATAAGAAATGTATACTTGTGTGTATATATGTATATGTATATCATTGCAACATATACACTTATTTTGTGAATATGATTTATGTTGGAAAGGGTTTTCTATTTATAATTTTAGATCCACCTTCATAAAATCCAGTTTTCTAAAACTGGATGTGTCCTTCCCATTCCAGCAATCTTGACCTCACGTAAAACACACTGAAACTAGTAATATAAATTAGTGTAATGACATACACTTTTCATCATATTGAAATATGGTAAACTTATAAGTATCTAATTATGAAATTATGAAAATCAGTGCAAGAAAAGGATTAACAACTTAGAATTTTTTTTTGTTTTGTTTCTTTCTTCACAACTCTAGCTATGTTTGATATATCAACTAGGGCTTGTAAATTAAATCAGATTCAAATCAGATTTTCTTCATATAGTCTTTTTTACCTCTTGCAACATCTCTGAAGAATAAACGGTTTTAACAATTAACAGAATGAGTTGTATTACCCCCCCCCCAAAAAAAAAACTATATATAAAGGAGAAAAGGGTATAATATGAAAGTTTAATGATATTTCTGCATTGTGCAAGTCCTTTTTTTAAAAATGCAGGTGTGATTCTCACATAGATTTTTTCAAGTACTCTATAGATTAGCATTAGATTAACAAGTTAGTCTTGCTTTCAAGCATAACTTCATGCAGCAAATTACTAAAGCATTAGTTGATGGTTAGAAATTGACTTTAACAGATTGTGTGTTGATTGCTGAGATTTGACATATCAGTATTCATTATTAGTGTTCAAATATCTCTGCTTTCTGTAGCAAGCACTTGTTGTAGTGAATGATGCCTCAGCTTCCTCCATAGACAGAAAACTGCTGGAAAATTAGCAGATAATAGCTGGCAGATAGAGTAATGTTCTCTGTTTTATGTATTCTTAAGCATTGAGGTAATTAAGGAGCAGTTGTATATTTTCATTTCAATGAATCTTGAAATTGTAATGTAACGGCTGAGATATTTAGTGGGCTAAGAGGAACATACATTTTTTTTTTTTTTTTCAATAAGATTATCTGTAGCGTAATGCTAAGCACATATACATAGAATGTCGCCAATGAGACAACAGCATCCTAAGCTCTGAAAGAAGATGCATTTGTATGTTTTTGAATTATGCAGTGTATATTTTGCAGCAAATATTCCAAATTTTTATGTTGCATTATTTATTTAAATACTCCAGTTAATTTGAAAATATAAAGTTGTGTAATTACAGAATAACATGCATTAGCGAAGCTTAAAATACATAATATTTGATTACTAAGCACAGTAACACTAATGTAAATTGCAGCTTCTTTTAATTAGACTGCTTATAAACAAACAAACTAACAAAAAATCCAAAGTACGAGGGCGGCTTAATAAGTCCATGACTTTGACAAGAGATAGCATTCTAATCACAAGTTTCTTGTTTGCACCTAAGTCTTACATCTATTCTGGGTATAATCACAGAAATTCATCGTCATTTGTTTCTTAGAATATTGTTTAGAGCATCTAAAATAAGCAGATGTGTGTTGCTTCGTAGCAAATGATGAAAAATGAATTTCGGGTTCTGATAAAGCACTACATTTTGCATGGTAAGACGGTGAAGGAAACGGAAGAAAAGCTGAACAAGTATTGTGGGGACTCTGCTCCATCACATGGCATGGTTCACAAGTGGTTCACAGAATTTCGATGTGGCTGCTCGAGCATAAGAGATGCTGTGCGCACAGGACGGTCGGTTGAGGTCACACCAGAAGAAATGGTGAACAAAGTTCACGATTGTGTTGGAAGACCACTGAGTGAAAATCTGAGAGATAGCCAAGACCATAAACATCTCGAGTGAATGGGTGTATAACATTCTGCACGAATTTTTGGGTATCAGAAAGCTGCCAGCAAGATAGGTGCTGCAACTGCTCACAGTTGAGAACAAGCGGAATCGAGTGACCATTTAAAGGGTTGTTGGAACATATTACAGCTCAACCCAAATGAGTTTTTGTGGGTTATATCACGGTTGATGAAACTTGATCCATTACTATCAACCTGAGACCAAACAACAATCAAAGCAGTAGAGTTCCTTCGGCGTACCTACTCCAAAGAAAGCGAAAACCATTCTGTTGGCAGGAAAGATTATGGCAGCTGTCTTTTGGGATTCACAAGGGGGATAGACATCCACTATGTGGAAAGGTAAAATGAAAACAGGTTCATATTATGCCACAATGCTGGATCAGTTTCACAGCAAATTGTTAAATTGATAAAAGAAAAAGGTTCTCTTTCACCAGGATAATGCACCTGCACATAAGTCAGCCATTCCATTGCAAAATGTGTGGAATTGGGCTATGAACTGCTGCCTCGCCCACCATATTCTCCAGGTTTGGCTCCGAGTGACTTCTTTCTCTTCGCAAATCTGACAAATTGACTCGCTGGGAAGAAATTCACGTCCAGACATGACGTGACAGAAACAACTTCATATTTTGCAGACTTCGAAAAATCATATTTTTTGGAAGAGTTAGGACAATGTGTATTGAATTGAAAAGAGACTTATGTTGAGAAATAAAATTGATTTTTTGGAAAAAATTGTTATTTTCTTTAAAAAGTCACTGACTTATCAAACCACTCTCGTACATTGATAAATTAATAAATTCTGGGCTACTAAGTGATTTTTTTAAGAAAGAAAAGAATAAACATGCAGAGTTTTTGAAAATTTGTTATTAAACATACTTTTTAGTGGCATAGGTTCTAACTAGCTGAAAAAAAAATTTGGATCACTTTGTTGAAATCATCTTGGACCAGAGAAAACAAAAATAAAAGAATTGCACTAAAGCTGTAATTCAAGAGTGTGCTAAAGAATAAGTTCAGTGCACCAAGTTTAGTAAAGTTGGTAAACATGTACTTGAAAAAAGACTTAAACTTGTTTAAGTAGGATGTCAATTATTTTAAGCAGCTTTATAGTTGACCAAATCATAAATGGTAGAGCAACGAGAATTAAAAATGTCCCACTTGAATTTTGTTCTTCGAATGCTGATATTGCATCATAATAAAACAATGCAACCATTTCATTTGTGTTTAAATGCAGAAGCATAAGTAACAATAAAATACAGTTTAGCTTGTGTAGAGAATTGAGTAACATGAATCCATGTTATAGATAAATAGAGAATAATATCTGTTTCCTTGCAGTAGTAAACAAATCATTTTTAGGAAAATTTGTCTTATTGCAACTCGATTCCAAAAGTAACATAGGATACAGAAAGTTATTCATATAATTCTGGATCATAAACAGTGTCACACGTAGTAAAATGTGTTATATATTGATACACATAAAAATTGAAAATGTCATTCGATCTTTGATGTTGAAAGAGGGAATTTTATTCTTTTGGTTAATTTTTTTAAAGAAAAATGTGTTGATGAAAACGATGACGCTTAAAATATCGTAAAATAATATAGAATGTGACTTAATCTTTATACCTAATGTTAGATGTTTATATACATGATGCGGTTATTTGATATAAACATATTGAAGTCTATATTTGAATGGAAATGCTATGTTCTTAGTGCTGTCATTACACTTGGAAACTAAAAGCTCGATTGAAAAGAACTGGTTAAGTTTATTATATCACTTATGATATTAATCTGTCTTTCAAGCTTTTTCTTTTATTGTTATGGCATGGAACATGTATTATCTGCTATATTCCAGACATTTAATGCCTGTTTTGAACATAAAATTATATTTAGCTGTTATTGAACATTTTCTTTTAAGTATGCTTTGATCTTGCTTTTGAAAGAGCACTAAGAGCATTGAACTGAGCATAATGATATATAATTACATATTGAGATATTTAAATATCTAAATGAAATTTACCGATTCATTATTAGTGTGCATTAGAGCCTTTTACTGCAACATTGGAAGTCTTGAATCTACATGTTTTTTAGGCAATGCTATACATGCCTGGCATTTATCTCCATAACTTCCTTAAGCTGAGGAAAGATCTAAAAAATGGCAGAACAAGAATCTTTATGCAACCTATAAAGGTTGGTAATTTATAACACCTTGGCTTAAATGCATTTTGTTTATACAAAATAACCAGCCATTTTGGTGATGGTGAATGATGATTTCTCACTGTAGAGATGGCTATTTGGTTCTAATTTGCATTCAATTTCAAGAAACAAAATTATGAATTAGGGTTGCCTTACATACCAGAAAACTGGTTATTCCACTTTCCAGAAACCGAGGGGATGGTTTCAGCGGTTAACGTCCCGTGATCGATTGTCAGTGACTGCCCACTCTGGCCCATATGTTTCTCATGGTTTCCCCAAGTCACCAGATGAATGCTGGGGTGGTTCATCTTCTACCACGACTCTCATTTCCTGTAGACATCATCTTCCTTGTCATCTGTTTCAGGGTTATAGGACCAGGCGACAGTGTTTGGCAGGTTACGGCTGGGGGTGGCTTGCATCCTATAAAGGTTTCTTCCCTGGCGTCGCTGTGGTACCACTCAGTTAGGTCTCTCCTCAGCATGGGGCTCTGCCCCGGGGACCCTGGAGGTTGTTGGCTTGTGGGCAGGGGCCTTACAGTGTTGGATCTGGAAAAGTCGGGGACCCCATGCACGCTCACATCCGTTGGCATCCGGATATGGTCTTCCTTCAGGTCTATCCCCTCATCCTTCCCTGCCAGGGGTCACGTTGGAACCACAATGGGCCGACTGGTCTGTGTTCTGCCTTGGTTCTAGGAGTCCCTCTGAGATGTGTACCTTTACATTTACCACTTTCCAGAAAGGAGACTGTTCCAGCATTTCTCAATATTAATGTGTGCACATGTACTGCTACCACCACCATTTTGACTTTACTTACTGCTTACCTCTATTTCAATTTCAATTTATTTTCATCGATGAGAACATCTACATGCTGTGGATTCATCAAGTACAATAATTATTTACAAATACAATTTATTTACAATTCCTGATTACCAGTCCCATGCTTAAATTCCTCCAGACTATAAAATGCATTTACTAGTAGGTGCCTTTTTATTTCTTTCACAGTTTGATCAGCATTTTTTATCAATTTTATTTTTTCAGATAACTACTTATAAAGTTCTTTTCCCATATTTGCCATAATGTGCCTTTAATTACTGTTCTGAAATAATCATCATTGTTTCTTAGGTTATACATGTGTATACCAGCATTTTTTGGCTCATTTTCTACTAAGTAAAGAAAGCATTGCATTCCACCCAAAAATGCAATATCCAGATTTCATGGGGAATACAGGTTTTGAGGTTCCCTAAATACAGAAAAAGCACTTTTAGAAAAAGGTGTGTGTATATGTGAGAGAGAGAATAAAGTTCGTTAAATACCAAACTTGTAATGCAACACAAAATTTTTAAAAAAATCGCTCTACCTCAAGCTACACTTTATATGTAAACATTTATTTATTTATTTTCTCAAAAAAGGCTCTTGACAATTTTTATTAAAATACCATGTTTAAGATATTTGTATGACAAATAAAATGAATATTTTGAATTTTCTGGAAATAGTCTGCAAAATCCTCTTCATTTCAAATGACTTTTCTAAAAAATGTAGATCTTGTTAAAGTACACAATTTGTGTTGAGTAAACTTATTGTAGCTTCAACCATTTTCAGGGTATTCTTTGTTATTGGTTTGAATTTTCAAACACTAATACCTTTTTGAAATGATTAGTTGCTATTAATTTTTTTCTCCATAGTTGCGCAAAGAGCATGAATTATAAAGCCATTGCATAAAATTAAATTAAATTGAGTTTTATTTATGGACAGTCTTTAATTGCTGTGGTCCTTAGCGTCCCATTCTATATTGGGCGTGAAAGACCGGTAACTTTGTTCAGAGGCCTCTTTATCAGGCTTGAGGTTCTTTTACGTGCCGTAAATCTACGACACGGGACCACCGGCTTTACTTCCCCTCTGAAGGAAGCCATGCTAAGGATTTTTACACCCAAAAAAATCCATTGCCTTTGAACCCGCAACCTTGGGAACTAGAGGCTAGCATGGTAACCACTACACCACGGAGGACGACCCATTACATAGTAATCCACTTTTTGAAAATGTGACTTATCACTTTAGCCTAGTGTGTTCTTATACCTATAACGAAAAGAGTAATGTGTAATGAAAGTTTATCTCCATTAATAAGAAGTAGACCAAAGATTAAGTCTATGTAAGAACAGATTAGAGTGAGTAGGGAAAGTCATGTGCATGCAACACATTGGATGCAAATGAGGCTACATCGCCTATTCTGGCAATATCAGTAATGCTTCTCTCTCAGTATCTGAGAATGTATCTATTCCAAGCTCTTCCCACGTTGCATATTTCTCAAGAATGTAGGTCTAGCTTGGGCAATCTGTCATCATCCAGTAAGAATAAATAGTCCATGCAACTGCATTTATAATCTTTCTTCAACGGATTACCCTCCTCTTAAACCCCCAAAGACTTACAAACCAACGTCTTGGGTTAGTAGCCTGTTGAGGAGCAAGCAAATTCAGGATCATACCATATCCAGGATGTGAGATCAGCCCGATATCTGGTATGTCGGTGAAGAAGCAGAAAATGAAATGCAGTGATGAAAGTGATGATGGGAAAATTTACGGATAAAATGATTAACATTATTTTATTTTCTGTGTTCTAATGCTGCATAAAGAAGTATTTCATGGCATTTGCTTTTTTGTATTTTCCCTATAGATTCTTTGAATGTTCTGCAAATAGGCTAAAATTTCGAATGTTCAACACTTAAACCTTTGTTTCTCACAATTTATGTTGCATCCTAAGCATTGAAAGTGTGATATATGTTCTTAATGGAAACTTTTGTATTATTTGCAAATGTTGCAATATTTATTCAAACTGCAACCACCAAATGCCTACTGTGCTGCATTCCACATTCAACAAATGCCACTAAAATCTCCTCCAAATTGTAAGGGTGAAATTTAGCAAGTTGCATCCTCCTTGTTTGTTTCTGGAAACGTCATTGACTCATTAATGTGCTGGTGTTGAAATAAAACAAATTTCAGTAGTTGTCCAATTCCATAACTCATAAAGTTCACTTAACAGTTTTCAGACAATACAAAAAGCACATGACTGCTTTTCGGTGAGAGTGAATCTTTTGAATACCATTAGGTAATTACTTAATAAAAAAAAATGATATAATTTACTTCTTCATGTCTGTACAAATCACAAGAACCTATAATATATTTTAATTATAAAAGAATTACCTTTTAAAGAATATTTGGAGACCCATCTGGTTTTTTTGTCTTCATTTTTACTTTCTCTACCATGTACATAGTAGATAGAGAAGGTATTGCATTCCACCCAAAAATTTGATACCAAGATTTCACCAGAAATACATGTTTTGAGACCCTCAAATCCCAAAAAAAAGCATTTTTAGAAAAAGGTCTGTGTGTGTCTGTCTTTCTGTCTATGTCCCTATGAACAGCACAACTCGAAAACGAAAAATCGGATAAATACCAAACTTGACATTTAGGTTCAGTATCTTTAAAAGATGCAACATAAAGATTTTCAAGAAAATGCCCCAACCCCAAACTACCCTTTACATGGAACATTTTCGAAAATTTTGATTTTCTCAAAAATGGCTCTAATGATTTTGATTAAAATATCATATGTTTAAGACATTACATGACAAATAAAATGTATATCTTAAATTTTCTGGGAATATCGCCCAAAGCTCTCATTCTGAAGAGAGAGAAAAATTTTACTACATAAAAAATTTATATCTGGTTAAAACATACAATTTATGTCATGTATATTTTATTTTATTGACTGAACCATTCCGGAGATATTCCTTGTTATTTGCTTGAATTTTCCAATACTTAACACTTTTTCTCAAATGGGAACTTATTCTTTTTTATGTTCTGGATATGCAAAGAGAATGGAATGCTCCACATGGCAACCAGCTCTTAAAAGATTTGACTATCGCTTAAAGCCTACCATATTGCCCTTGCACCTACAAGAAAATTGGTAATAAGATTAACATCTCGATTAACATGAAGTAGGTGGAGAATAAGCGTTTGTAAAATTAGTTTGTACAAGAGTAGAGAAAGTCATGTGAGTGCAACTCATTAGATTTTTATTATCTCATTTTTAAACTTATTTGCTTCTCTTCCATGTTTCCAGTGCTAGAGGAAGTATTGTATTCCACCCAAAATGGCCTCCTGAACAAATAAAAAAATTAAGAAAGTGGTGCATGTACGCTGTGTGTTTGAGGGGGAGAGAACAACATAACATAAAAACGTTTTTTGGATAATTATCAAAACTTGTCAAACTGCCTTTAAATAAAAATGTTTTCATTATTTTCTCAAAAATGGTTTGTAGCAATTTTTATTAAAATGCGTATATTTAAGATGTTTGTATGGCAAATGAAATGTATATCTTGAATTTTCTGGGAGCGCTTCTTTATTTGGAAAGACGTATGTATAACTCGCAAACTATAAGAGAGAGTCAAAAACTTACTACACAAAGAAATCTAAATTACATAGTGGCATCAACTATTTCTGAGATATACGTTGTTATTGGTTTGGATTTTCCAATATATCATGTTTGAAATGACCATCATTCAATATTTTCTCACATGACATTTAAATATAATGGAATTTCAAGGCCAGCTTATAGCAACCTGCCTTTAATCATCTGACTATCAATTTGGTTTTCTGTATCCCCTTGTACTTACAGTGAAATGTGTAATGGAACTATTTCTGCAAATGTTTATCTCGTTTAGTAGATACACAAGTAAGCTTTTGTATGAATAGTTTGTCAAAACTATATAAATGTTATTGAACAGCAAAAATCATGCGAATATAGCCATCATATTACTTTCTCAACCAGTAGAAAAGATATTCATTCCACCCAAAAATTTGATACCAAGATTTAAATGTAAATACATGTTTTGTGGCCCCCTGAATCCAAAAAAAAAACCATTTATAGAAAAAATGAGTGTGCGAGTATGAACAGCATAATTCAAAAACGAAAAGTCGGATAAATATCACACTTGTTATTTAGGTTCAGCATCTTTCAAAGATGTGACACACAGATTTTCAAGAAAATCCTTCCACCCCCAACTACCCTTTACATGAAACACTTTTCGAAAAACATTTGACTATTGCTGTTCTCTTTGTATCTATAATGAAATGTGTAATATAGCTATTTCTGCAAACGCTTATGTGGATTAAAATTTTTAGATAGAAAAATAAGCTTTAGTAAGAAGTTTGTATACGACTAATAAAGATAGAGGGTAGAGAAAGTCTAGTAAATGTATCCCATCAGATTTTCTTTCGTTTTATTATGCTTCTTTCATAGGAGATAATAAGCTTGGAACTGTTTTAAACAGTTTAATGGCATAGTTTGATGTCTTCTACAGGACATCTGTAATTTGATTTTAAAGCTTAGCACTTAGTAGATTTTGCTACTATTTGAAATGAATGTTATTAAATAGTTTATGAAGGTGTGTTATGTATTATTAGTAACGTTAACATTTCACAAACTGATATGTAGTAAAAGAAAAATCTAACTTGCTCAGGCACGTGTTTCTGAACATATCTTACAGTCAGGGGCTTGCTCCTCCCCATGAGATAATTGCAAATGTCACACCCCCTTCACACTTTCAAACATAACCTAATTTTTATGTGTCTCTTTCTCCCTCTCACACACACACACACACTCACTCACTCACTCACTCTCCCTCTCTCGCGCTCTCTCGCTCTCTCTCTCCCTCCCTCTCCCTCTCTCTCTCCCTCCATCTCCCTCTCCCTCTCTCTCTCTCTCTCTCTCTCTCTCTCTCTCTCTCTCTCTATAATGAACAATAAATAAAACTCAGGAAGAGAAATATGTGGTGAAAGATCAAGATTGTTCTGAGCAAAAGATAAAAACAGGAAAAGTCACACAATAAAAATGTTCAATGTTTCAGGTTTACCCCTTCATCAGGAGACTGAATTATTAAAAACACACATAAAATAAAAGCACATTTGATGATCAACTCCACGGGTTAATAATCATCTTTATTATAGGGCAGGTATGGGCAAGTGTCACATCCAAGAGGGTGAGGTACTGTGACGTAATGTAGCTATCCCTCTCTCTGGCAGTGGCGTAATGCGATTCTTAATTTTGAAAAGCTAGAAATGTCTATTTATTAAAATGCAATTTATACATCAAATGAAAAAACAAAATCAAGTGCTTTATTCATTATTATTCATAGAATAAAGATTTGAAACTGAACATATCTCATACTCGTTATCAAACAGAAAAAAATAAATATATCACTTATAAAATTACACCACAAAATGAACAAACAATACTCAATACTTAGTTTCTACAGTAAATAAATGTCTTGCTTCAATTGAGGTTGATGTACTAATTAGAGCCAGGGGTAATTCCCATGCTTTCTACTTTCTCTACCATCTAGCAGTTAGAGAAGATATAGCATTCCACCCAAAAAGTTCATACCGAGATTTCATTGAAATACGAGTTTTGAGGCCTTCTGAATAAAAAACAAACAATTTTTAGAAAAATGTCCATGTATGTGTCTGTGAACAGCATAACTCAAAAATGAAATCTTGGATAATTACTGAACTTGGCATTTGATTCAGTACCTCCAAAGATGCAACACAAAGATGTTCAAGAAAATCCCCTGCCCCAAAACTTCCCTTTATATGTAAAATTTTTCAAAGTTGTTTTATTTTCTAAAACATGGCTCTAACATTTTGAATAAAATACTGTATATTAAAGATATTTAGATGACAAATAAAATGTATATCTTCAATTTTCCGAGAATAGCCTTTGGAGTCCTCTTCATTTGGAAGGAATTTTGTATAATCTTGTGTAACGGTAAACGTTAAGCCATAGACAAAAACGTACTGCATAAGAAATTATGTAGATCTCTTTAAAAAAACGCACACACTCTCTCTCCACATTGCAACATCTCTGTATGCTACAAAATATGGAAGAACCCATTCTTCCCTAAATGTCTACTAATTCTTGTGTAATGCATCTTGTAATTCCATTAAGCAGTGTTCCACCAATGAATTCTTCACTGCTTGTCTGTTGCAAACAGTAAACGAGAAGGGGAAGGGTGGAGGTCACTTGATATGTGGGGTCAAGAATGCCCATACCTGTAATAGGGTATATAATGGAGGGAGACACCTTGCTCATTGCAACCTATGAGAGATCCATTGAGATCCCGTAGAAAGGAATAAAAGCTACAGTGGTTTGACATGCTCCAGTTCATAAACATGATGTTTATTTTGAACATCTGCCGCACATGCGATCTTGTAACAATCATCAATGAGGGTCACATCCAAAGTGACCAATTCTGGTTCTTTGTCATCAGCTTCATAACAAAAAAATCTGCATAATGTTACTACATTTAAGCCTCGTTGGTAATTTTGTCCTATTTTGTTCATATTTTAAGGTTTTGCTACCCTAAAAACCACTGCCCTGGGTGGTGGCATGGCTCGACCGCCCCCTTGAATCAGCCCTGCCTGCAGTGAATATTTAAATGGTATTGAGCTTTTAAAAGTGCTAATAATAAGTGATATTCTTGCTTAGGGAATAAGCATTCTCCAATTAAAGGCTTGAGTCAAGTTGGACTTGAATTTAACTGGCAGTGTGAAATATTTGAGCATTATCCCTACACCATCATGGTGGCACTTTAATTTATTGAAATGCACAATAAAATTGTGCTAAATGCAACTTTTTATTCTAATGTTTACTTAAAATAAAAGTATTGTTGAGCCTGAAGTAATGTGTGTAACAAATTAACATACAAAATATTGTAGGGAATTTATATTTTGAGAGGTAATTTCTGTTTGTCCATAATCCACCCAAAACACACCATAAACTTTTGTCCCAGTTTTCTGCAAGAATAATGACGTAGCCAAAAAAACTGTTAAGAGAAGGGTTTATGTATAAAGATCCACTTTTGAAACAATTTGAATCAATTCAAATGATAAGTATGAATTAATCCTGAGTTGAAATATTTAAATAAATTGATTTTATATTCACAGGTTAAGGTGCAGCAATTGGAATTAAAATGGGATGGGATGTGTATGTGTTCTAAGTGGCACATGTGTTTGACATGAGAATTAATGACCACTGTAAAGTATTTTATATTATTGCTGCAGGCAATTTTACTTCACTGCATAATAGGGTTTCTAGATGCTCTAAACTTGGAGATATTAGAAACCACTCAAATTTAGTACTGGAACAAAAAAAAGCCTCCAATATCGTATCATGTTGTGCCCACACTATCTATAGTACAATTTCTGTTGCTGTTATTTATGGCGATACTGCCTTAAGGCATGTAGTGTAAATATAGTGCGCTACCAGTGATACCCGCCAACCTAGAAAGATGCTATTAGTTTAACAAACTATTTTTGCTATTAACAATGCCCAAAACCCATTCCCTAGCTATGCCTCTGTCTGAGGAAAAGTTTTGAAATGCCTTCTCTCTCACATCAGTAGCTGTATTAACGATTTATCTTGTGTTTCCAAAATGCTCTTTCTAGAGACTTGGAAAGCAAATTAATTTAGAGCCTACCTTCAGTGCAGATAAACTCCAGCAGTCAAAATCATTCAGTGATTAATGGCAGTAAAACATATTTATGAAAAGGATGTGCTATGTTTAACCCCCCATCCCACTTTTTAAGGAATTTTGTAACAAATATATGCATTTTGGTTTATTGAAACTCCTCAAGCTTAAGGACTAATGGGATATCTTTTGGAAGGGCAGATTTGAAATGCATTTAATTTACCTGTTTGGAATTCAGTATTAAACTATATTGCAGTTCTGAAAAACTAAATATATAGTATTGAAATTAAGAAAATTTAACCCTAAATTGCTGCGATGTTTATATCTGTAGGCAAAGCAAAGCATATAAAAATGTAGTTTTTGTACTTATTATTACATACCTAACCTGCCACTTGACTTATTTGTGTTTATAAGACAGAAAAAGATGCACTATTACTAGCCCCTAAAGGTGACATATTATAAAAGTGGTCAACAATAGGGCTACAAATATATAAAGATAGAAGTTCACAAACACTATGGAGATAGATTAAAACAAAAATAATATCCAACATCTCCACATTCCCCTTTGCTCCTTTTCTTTCCTTTCCTTTATACCTTATATAAGAGAAATTTAGTTAAAATAATGAGTGGCTGTTTTGAGTGCCATTGTTTTGGTAGTATTTCAAGTTGAAACACATTTGTGTAATATGTAAACATAGGCTTAGGGAGCTTGTATAATAATAACAATAATAATAATAATATTTGAAATACTAGTTATAAAGTATATTGTTTGGTGTATTTTTTATCATAATATTTCATTTATGTTGATGAGATGGTGTGAAAGCCACAACCTTCATCTATTTAATGGTAAAATAATATATTATAAGCCTTTGTGTATAAATGTGGAAAAAGTAAGTAGAACACCAATTTATGTGAACTAAATTTGTATTTCAACAATGATATATTTCTGTGATTGAATAAGACCTGATGTAAAAACAAACTGAATCGTATTTTGCTTTTAGCAATTGTTGATTATAGTGCATGCTTATAGTTTTCTATAATACAGTAAAACCCTATTAATATATGGCCACTGTTCCATTAAATATTCTCATATATATGATGTTACAGAATTCAACCGACAAACTTTCAGAGATTACAGAGGAATAGTATTGGAACACCTTGATATAGGAAAACCAGGGCCACCCACCAGGGCCCCCGCCCGGTCATGGTGCAATTTGCACCATTAGTCAGGAACATTTTGGGTGGGGAGTTCATAATTTTGGGGTATACAAAAATATTGAAGTAAATTATCGTAGGTAATGCAGTGCATTTGCTTTCCCATGTGGCTGGTCAGCCAGCCGGCAGGCGATCACATGTAAGCACGGAATATTAGATAGTGACGTGTATCAACCCTCAAGATTATAGTTGGGAATTTATCTTGAAATTGCCTACACACCGCTCTGCATGACTCGGTTTTTATATGAAAACTCTTTGTTCGAGCGTGAATTTCTCGATTGCCATATTAATGGACTTTAAAATAAACCTATGACATCTCATACACTGCACTGCATTTTATACACTGTAGAGATAAACAAAAACTGACTGCGTCTTCTACACTGCACAGACAAGTGTAAACTGACTGTTTTACAGAAACTGCCACGGGAAGCAGCAAGTATGTAGGCTGTATTACTGCTGCTCTGTGCTTGCATGCAATGTCCGGCCGGAGGAGGAAGCGAACATACTTATAAAGACATTTATTACAATTTTTAATTGAATACTGTAATTGTTAACTCAGTCTTTATGTTTACGTTTTTAAATCTAAATGCGCTGTATCCCCCCAAAACAATAATCCTAAATACAATTAATACTGTATGGTATAATTTGGCGTATCAAATGGTAATGTGGAAATGTATAAAAGGAACTATAATATTATAGGTAGGTATGTCGATTTTAAAAACATATAGCGTTATTACGCTTACTATGTTAGTTCTATTTAGATCGACACAATAGGTTACATAGAAATATGAAGTAATAAAGTACACCACTTGCCAAATATTTTTATTTGCAATTTTTTGCTGTAAGTAATACAATTTTTTACTTTCTCTACTACGTATAGTAAGTAGGGGAAGTATTGTATTCCACCCAAAAATTCGATACCGAGATTTCACCGGAAATATATGTTTTGAGACCCCCTGAATCCAAAAAAAAGCATATTTGAAAACATGTCCGTGTGTGTGTCTGTGTATCTGTCTGTCTGTCTGTGTACAGCATAACTCAGAAACGAACAGTCGGATAAACACCAAACTTGGTATTTAGGTTCAGTATCTTCCAGAGATGCGACACGAAGGTTTTCAAGAAAATCTCCCCACCCCAGATTACCCTTTAGATGGAACATTTTTCGAAAATTTTAATTTTCTCAAAAAATGGCTCTAACGATCTTGATTAAAATATAATATGTTTAAGATATTTTCATGACAATGAAATGTATATCTCAAATTTTCTGGGAATGTCTCCAAAAGCATTTTTCATTGTGAATGACTTTTGTATAACTGGTAAACCATAAGAGAGAAACAAAATTTTCCTACACAAAAAATGTAGATCACATTAAAATACACAATTTATGTCATATACATTTTTGTTGTTGAGTGAACCATTTTCGAGATATTGCTTGTTAACCCTTAAATTTTCCAATACTTATACTTTTTCTCAAATGGGAATTGGTTGTTCATTTTTTTGTCCTGGTAATGCAAAGAGAATGGAATACTCCACATATCAACCAGCTCTTAGAATATTTGACTGTCGTTTAAAGCCTACCAATTCCCCTTGCATCTACAAGAAAATTAGCAATAACATTAACATCTCGATATCTCCATTAACATTTGTAAAAATAGGTTGTACAAGTGTAGAGAAAGTCATGTGAGTGTAACACATCAGAATTATTTTATTGAATTTTAACATTCCAATTACTTATTTAAGCTTTTATCTTATACCAGTACCACAATAGCTACTCTAGTGCTGACAAAACAGCCCTTTTGTGGAGCTTTCCAGTGGCATAAAAAAGAAACTAAGTAGTTGAAACTGAACTGTCAGAAAAATGATAATTGTTTTTTGGGGGGGGATGTACACTCCTGAGGACACTTATGGTCTGTGTCAACAAACTTTAAGTTACATAACGATTTTTCATTTGAATATTCATATTGGTAGCAGCAAATAAATAAAGACAATATGAATGTGGTACTGATTTCCACTTTAAAATAGTTCATTTGTATTCCACAAGCGCAAAAATCACTAGCATTGTGGTATTTGTAAAGTTATGAGCGTTGCTTATCCTGGCAAAATAATGCGACACAAAGATTTAAAAAAAAAAAAAAAACACCTCAAACAATCATTTGGGTGGAACATTTTTCAAAATTTGTGATTTTCCAAAAAGTGGCTAACGATTCTGATTAAAGCACTATATATTAAAGATATTTACATGACAAATAAAATGTATAGCTTGAATTTTCTGGGAATAGGCTGTGAAGTTTACTTCATTCTAAAGGAATTTTGTATAATCTTGTATAACTGGTAATCATTAAGGGATAGATGAAAGCATGCTACACAAGAAACTGTAGATCTCTTTAAAACACACAATTTATTTCAAATATGTTTTCTGTGGCATCAGCCACTTCTGAGAGATGTTAGTAATGGTTTGAATTATCCACTACTTGGCCATTCTCTTGAAGTCTTATCAACATTCAACTGTTTCTCGTGTTTGCTTGAAAACAGCATGGAATTTTAATACCAGCATATAGTACTCAGTTTTTAAACATTTGATTCACTGTTCCCTTTGTATCTATAATGAAATGTGTAATGTAACTATTTCTGCGAAGATTTATTTGGATTAAAATGTAGTAGTTAGAAAAATAAGCTTTAGTAAGAATAGTTTATATCCCAATAATAAACGATAGAGGGTGGAGGAAGTCATGTGAATGTGTCACATCAGATTTTTTTGTTTCTTCCTAAACAGATAAACGGTATTTCTTGTGTTTCTTTCAAAGTTTAAGTACAAGTTATGGAGATTCAACTCAGGGAAGTTTCATTAGTGGCACTCTGGCTCATTATTGATTTTGATCTATTGCAAACAACCATGAACTCAAAGACCTTAAGTGTCCTAGATCAAAGTGCTCACCTAACACTCCTCCATATTCTCTGTAAGTTTGACAGTTGAGTTCTGCACCATCCTATTACAGGGTGGACCATTTAAGCTGAGACTGTACAATATCCAGAACTAAGCGTTGTAGAAAGAAATGTCTTTAACAAAAGTTGCTTGATATTATGGGAGAAAGTAAATGCCATTAGTTGTGTTTTGTTTGGAGGACATTGCGATGCTCATTTTAGGGTCAATTTGATTTTTTTTAAATGGAACCCTTTTTTATGTTGCTTTCTCACTCGTCATAAAAACCTAAACAACATTTGTATGAAGCACTTTACAATTGTTCTTACACCAATGTAAATAACAACGAAAATTCTGAATGGCTGTGTACGAAAAGTACAAATAATGATTGGACCATCCATGGATGGTCATTTGAGGGTCGAGTTACGTTTTGTAATTAGGAACCAATACTTTTACTTTCTCTACTACGTATAGTAAGTAGGGGAAGTATTGTATTCCACCCAAAAATTCGATACCGAGATTTCACCGGAAATATATATTTTGAGACACCCTGAATCCAAAAAAAGCATTTTTGGAAACGTGTGTGTGTGTATGCGTGTGTGTGTGCGTGCGCGTGCGTGCGAATAGCATAACTCAGAAACGAACAGTCGGATAAACACCAAACTTGGTATTTATCTTCAGTATCTTCCAGAGATGCAATATGAAGTTTTCAAGAAAACCCCCCACCCCAGATTACCCTTTACATGGAATATTTTTCGAAAATTTTAGTTTTCTCAAAAATGGCTCTAACGATTTTAATTAAAATATCATATGTTTAAGATATTTTCATGACAAATGAAATGTATATCTCGAATTTTCAGGGAATGTCTCCAAAAGTATTCTTCATTGTGAACGACTTTTGCATAACTGGTAAACCATAAGAGATAGACAAAATTTTACTACACAAAAAATGTAGATCGTGTTAAAATACACAATTTATGTCATATACATTTTTATGTTGAGTGAACCATATTCGAGATATTGCATTAAATTTTCCAATACTTGTAGTTTTTCTCAAAATGGGAATTCATTATTCATTTTTTTTATGTCCTGGACTTGCAAAGAGAGTGGAATGCGCGACATAGCAACCAGTTCTTAAAATATTTGACTGTCGCTTAAATCCTACCATATTCCCCTTGCATCTACAAGAAAATTAGCAATAAGATTAACATCTCGATTAACATGAAGCATATGGAGAATAAGCGTTTGTAAAAATAGTTTGTACATGAGTAGAGAAAGTCATGTGAGTGTAACACATCAGATTTTTTTTATTTTGTTTCCTTACTTCTTACTCACAAAATGTACAGCTTTCTATAAACCATTTTCTAATCAGTAAACAATATACAAAATGTAAGTTTCCATCTAAAAAAATTAATTTGACCCTAAAATGATGATCATAATGTCCTCCAAACAAAACATGACTAACGGCATTTACTTTCCTCCATAATATAAAACAACTTTTATTCAAGACATTTCTTTCTACAACGCTTAGTTTTGGAAATATTGCACAGTCTTACCTTATATGGTATCCAAAAGTTTATGTACATGCCTTTCTTTCACACTGTGACCACTGCACAGCGGCTCATAGCTTGGACTCCCGCTGAAACAGTTATAGTATGCAACCACCTCACATTCTCACAGTTAGATTCACAATAATAGTAAGCATATATCTTATCATAAGAGATGTTAGAAATGTTGTCTTTTTCTACCCACACATTTCTGGCATCTTCTCAAAAATCATTTACACTCAAAAGGTCAATATCTGAAAATGAGTATTTCCCGCTAGATGTTTTCTTTTAATTCTTCCAATGTTTGAGTTTTGTTGCATACACTTTATTTTTCACATGATCATCAGAGTTGGGTAAATTTCTGCATTTGATAGAGTAATTAGTAAAGGATTATGGCACTCAAGATCCCTTGTATGTGGTTTTCCTCTATGGTGGAAGTTAAAAATAAATTGTATATTCTATTTATTGAATCAAATTTTTCAATTCTTATATACATTCATTTTACTGATTAAGTTTATAACTACTACCTAACTACAAACAAAGAAATCATAGGTATTTATTTGCATTTATTGTGCTAAGAGTTTTACAATTTGATTGTCTACTGCATTTTGACCCTGGCCACTCATTCAGTAGACAATCACTACAGTTTATTTACATTTTACAATTTATCGTCAATGCATTCTGTAGACAATCACTACAGATTATTTACATTTTACAATTTCTCATCAATAAATTATCTTGTTTTTTCAGTTTTTTCATGTCCATTTCCACTTGTTTTACACTTTTCACTTATTGATTACTTAACCATCACACATTCACTATAGTTTTCCATTCAAAGTAAGATACGCTACCTCTTACTTTTCTCTATCCACGTCCAAAGCCATTTATTTTTTACTTTACACAAAAACTGTCCAATGCTTCTAGCGTCCTTGCACATCATTTCGATCATAAGTGTATTTCTATCCCCCTTCAACCACTTCTTATTAAAAAATTCTTTTCTCCAATTTTCTGTTCCTTGGCACTTAAATACTATATGTTCAATGTCTTCATTACCACCACATATCGGACAGTTCTGAGGAATACCCTGTCTTGACCCTCTTAGCCTCCATGCTCCGGTTCTTACCCATGCAATAGATTCTCTCTCTTCTTTATTTACTATGTCTATATGTTTTCCTACCCCATGTATTTTTCATTGGCCTATAACAAACTAATGAGCTCTTTTCAGCAATCTTATTGAACATGATTTGTATTTCTATATCTTCCAGTCTTTTCCTCGCCTTTTTCCAAAACTTTTTCACGTTATTTTCTCTCCTCCACATGTCTCCTAACCCATTTCTCCAAAATGTTCCATAAATTATTTACCCATCCATCATTCATTAAGCTATTCTCTTGGTATTCTATACATTGCCTTAACACATTACGTTTTCCTAGATTTAAAGTTCTGAACCAAAATTTCAAAGCTCTTTCCATTATCTTCCCCTTAGTTGGCACCCTGCCCATCTCTAATTGTGCTACCTGTCTTACAATTGCCTTCGGTAACCCTAGTATTTCTCTACAAAACATCCTGTGCACGTCATCTATACTTTCCCCTCCTCTATCTAGTCCCCATATTTCTATACCATACATCATTTTTGTCTCCCCAACCAGCTCATAAACTTTTTCCAGTCATTTAACATTTATATTAGGCACTCTATATTTGCAGCTTCTAATTGCTGCCATCGCCCTTTTACCTATTGCCAATGCAAACTTCTTTTGTTTCTCCCATTTATTATCTCCATCTATTTTTACTCCAAGGAAAATGAATAATAGACGGTAAAGGTGTAAATAAATAATAATTACAAAATCTATAAATCTATACTAATACTGGTAACCAGCATAAAAGCAACTGGTATCCAGCTACTTAACTAACAAAACTTACTACAAAGCTAAAAACTACTCCACCGGTATCCAGCACTATTTATCAATTTAAATGGTAGAACTAAACAAAAGAACTTTTCTTTAGAAGAACTAAAGGAAAACATCAGATGTGAACTTCAATCAATTTTTGCATATTGAACTCTCGAGTGTAAATGAAAATTTCCTGAGAAGATGCCAGAAATGTGATGATTAGAGAGGAACATCATTTCCAACATCTCTTATGATAAGGTATGTGTAACTGTAACAATGAGAACTTGAGGTGGTTGCAGAGATATTATAACTGTTTTGGCAGGAGTCTGAACTGTAATGACCAGCATGCAAGCAGTCATGCAGTAGGCACATTGTGAAAGAAAAGCACTGTATTATGCATATTGTTGCTCTCATGAAGTTTCAAAAACCTCCCCAGCTCAACCCTGAAGTATAGCCATTTAAAGATCACATTTCAGAACTACACCTGACTTGCTACCCACTGCTGAAGGTAATGACATGATGATAAATGCCTATTAGTATTGTGAACTTGTATTTAATTTCTTAATTAATTTTTTATGCAAATAAGTGCAACATTAAAATTTTTTAGGAATTTGTATTTGTCGGGGCAGCGCCGTGGCCGAGTGGTTAGACCGCTTGCCTCTCACTGAGGTGGCCTGGGTTCAATCCCAGGGACCCACATGTGGGATTTGTGGTGGACAAAGCGGCATCTGGGCGGGTTCTCCGGTTTCCCCCGCCATTTGTTCCACCAACTACTCCATCATCACCTTTCCTTTAATCCATTTTGCCTTCATTTCGTTTCATCTACTTCCTTCATCCCATATCAGGCATCGGGCTGATCACCCATCCTGGACATTCTGTCTGCTCTTCGATGGGCCTCTGACCCCAGGCACCCACCTGTAAGTCCTGGGGGGGTGGGTGTAAGTCCTACATAAGAGGAGGTTAAACAGTGAATGAATGGATGTATTTAATGTCTTAAATAATTTTTGTGCACGAAAGATATTCAACACTTATTTTTCCCAATAAATTTTCTGCTTCTCATGTAAACCAGTCTTTCTTTGAAGTCTACATTGAACTGAATCTCCATGAGAAGCCTTTAGAGTAGTAAATTTGCTTAAAAATACATTATACTGCTCCTAGCTGAAAAAAGCCAATGTAGTAGCACATGAATTGCATAGATAAGAGCAGATGTTTGCCTTCTGTTTTGTGGCTGTACTTATGTTGTCAGCACTGATCTCATAAACAACTTCTTCCATTATATGTTGCTGTTTAGACTATAGTCTCCAAAGAGTATATTAACTGGGTTCTACTTTATGTTTCCTTAGCAGAGATTTGGGGGTTAAAATTTATGGTGCTGGAAATACTTAAGTCCTAAAAATTGCTTATCGTTGGTGTCTTTGAATCGAAACAAGACATACACGATGTTAATAAAGTATGGGACAAGTTGGAGGATGACTGCTGGCTTGATTATGATCTTAAAAGGTTTGCAAATGTTTCATTTTCACAGTAGATGGCAGATATCATGGTGACACACATGAGTGAGGGTGACAACTTGTCTTTAATTTCATTTTAGTTTGTTGATCAGCAACCATAGCAGTAGGGTTATACATAGTAGATCATATACAATGGTGCTCTTACTCTTTCTGCTCCCTGAAAGATATATTGACCTTGATGGACCTGTAGCATGGCATGCACTGCTATCTAGCCTGAATCCTCTTGACTTTTACTTTTGGGAAGAAAAGAAGAGGATAGTGTCATGGTGGTCACTTCAACTACCTAACTGCTATGTTAGAGATGACAATACTAATGCTCATATTGTCAATTTGACATTTTAAGAGACATATTCATAGGAGTTTTTAGTTCCTTGTCATGCCAGTAAATCATACCCCAAAATCTAACCTCACAATTTATGAACATCCTGTACGGGTTACTCAAAGTTTTGAGAATGGGCAACAATGAGTTGTGATAAGCCGCAGTAGGTCTTCCTAGGTTTAGATTGAAGTTCAGATAGTAATGTGTAAGCCTTGGCACCTTTGCCTTTCCCAATCTGCGATTTATAGATGGTTTGCAGAGTTTAGAAGAAGAAGGGGTTCCCTCAAAGAAGACCAGCAACAATGGATAAAAATGTGGGAAGATTGTTCATATATCAGATTCAAGAAGCCCTGAATATTGGATTGGTACCAGTAAACATCATGCTTAAAGAAAAACTGCATGTCAGGAAGTTGTTGGACCTTCACCACCTCACAAATGAGCAATAACAGGCAGTGTGCAATGTTGCCATGAACTTAAAGAAACAGTTGATGGGGAAGGATCCAAAAGCATATTTAACAGCATAACAGGTGACAAAAGCTGGATATACCAGTGACAGCCATCAGTCTGGCTGTTCCCAGGAGAGGATCCCCCAACATAAGTGAGGCGAGCAAAATGTGTTTGCAAGAAGATGATCTGTTGGTTCTTCTCAGCTAGTGACGATATTGTGACAGTTCCACTTGAGAGACAAAGGACTGGCACTGCCAGATGGTACACCACAAAATGTCTGCCACAAGTGTTCAATGAACTAGGTGTCCTAAGATTGGTCTGTGTAGAATTTTGTTACACCATGACAACGCCTCTGGCCAACTGCACTAGAAACAACCCAATTTCTGCAGGAGTTAAATATCTGTCCCATCCTCCCTTTAGTTCATATTGGCCTCATGCAACTCTTCTATTTCCCAAAATAAAAGAAAAAATTCAAAGGATATAAACATGTGTCAAGAAGTTTTGTTATTTACAAATTATTGATAGGCTAAAAACTTAAAAGGTGACAATATTTGCTTATCATTTTTCATGTATGTAAACGTTTTACTACGGGGAAGAGTAATTCCAGTTGCATAACAAGCATAAAGGACAGTACACATTGTGTCCCATTAAAAAAAAAAAAAACTTTAGTTATGTTCTTTTATGCGCTACTGTCCAACTAGGATGTTGAATGTGTTTATCAGAGGGGGACACCATGCCACTGCTATCAAATTGATTTATTATGGCTACACCCCCGGGAGGCAGGATGAGGTGAAGGAGCCTTAGGAGGTCCCAGGTACATAGGCAGACAGGCCTACAGTGACGCACACAAGTTCCTAATATTTCCAGCTTGAATACCCTGCACCGGTAGAGGCAAAGAATCCCAAGAGGGCGACGAAGTGATCCTGAACGGGACAACGCATCCTGGCGCTCACGGGCAGAAAGATTTCCAATGTGCAAGCATCCACGCCATCTGCTCGATACCGCCAGCACCACAGAACCTGAAAACACATCTAAAGCGGGAAAGGAGAAAACGAGGTAGAATACACCACCAACCTGGCATTCGCCTAGGGGGGGGGGAATCACTAAAAAAAACCATGGTCAGAGTGGGCGTTTACCAAGAATCGAATGCGGATCACAGACGTTACCGCCTGAGCCATCCCGCTCGGTGCCATATAAACTATCGTTTGCTTTGTCATTACTAACAACCTGAATACTGGCTTTAATCTCAGTGGTGAATTAAAGCGTTATAATTCATTGCTAAAATCTTTTAATTGCATTTTTGAAACCAGACTTCAAGTAATACTTGTAATGTATTCTGCTACCATTGGTAGTAAAAGTGCAAAATTACAAATACTTAAATGCTGGGCCCATTTAACTCTAAATACTTCATGTTATGAAGCATTCCCGGAGGTTGTGATAACGTTATAATTCCATTGTGAATAAGGAAAGGAATTAAATATAAGTTTTGAAGAAATATCTGGTTCAAACAAATGAACTTTACATATCTTGCAGCTATATAAAAACAGTATATATTCTGTTTAACTTTGACAAACCGAACTGAACTTTACAAATGAAAAGTTTGGATTTACTACATCCAGTATTAAAAGTATGGCTTTAGTCTCTCTTGTCCAGTAATCTGTTCGTGTTATCTTATTTGCTGAGCGCGTGTTATTGTTTTATTATTTTAAGATTTGGGTTCTTTGTCCTCCGGCTAGCTATTATTACTCAGTCGAGCAAATATCTCTGATCAGGGCGTGTAAACGGAAATGAGTTGTTACTAAAAGATAACACTGATAAAAGAATTTGTTTTTACACTTTTATTGCCGTCACACTTAATTAATTTCACATCTATAATCTTGATACACGCCTGACTGAAATTGTTACATTTCCGAATGTAATTACTGTCGTATTAGTTGCTGCGTACTTCACATTTTGTAACTAACTTTACGACGCGAGAGATTCTTCCAAACTGTATAATGTGTACCTCGTGAATGATTCTTTAGAACTGCGCGATGTGTACCTTGTGAATGATTCCATAGAACTGCGTGATGTGTACCTCGTGAATGATTCTGTAGAACTGCGTGATGTGTACCTCGTGAATAATTGTGTAGAACTACGTGATGTGTACCTCGTGAATGATTCTGTAGAACTATGCGACGTTTACCTCGTGAATGATTGTTTAGAACTGCGTGACGTTTACCTCGTGAATGATTCTGTAGAACTGCGTGATGTGTACCTCGTGAATGATTCTGTAGAACTGGGCGACGTTTACCTCGAGAATGATTCTGTAGAACTGCGCGACGTTTACCTCGTGAATGATTCTGTAGAACTGCGTGATGTGTACCTCGCGAATGATTGTGTAGAACTGCGCGACGTTTACCTCGTGAATGATTCTGTAGAACTGCGTGAAACATGCTTGTAGCTCGAGAATATATACTCCTCCCCGAAGTGCCTAAACATTATAATAGAGCTACTATTGGTTACTAAATCGCGCCGACATTAGCGTCTGTTTTGTCAGCCAATCATAAGTACTAACACACATGCTCTAGGGAAGATATTCCCTCCATTTCTTTAGAAAGGCACGCTACCCTGACGTCATTTGTTTGTCTCTTCTTAGTGATAAACAACTCACACCCTCGCTTCATTGTTACCCACTCTATTGTCAGTTTCAGTGAGGCCGTGTAAACTTATTTCCTAACAATGCTTATGGCTAACAAACATCTAAAATCATTGTCATACAATAATGTTAATTTACACTACAATCACTCTGGCATTCACAGTGTTGTGATATAAAATACTGCCTCACTCTTGCACTATTGAAACACTTGAAATCCAATTTACAATTATTCTTTAGTATAATGACAGCTTGCTCAATTCCGGTACATTCTGAGTTTTGCCACACGCACTAAATAGTTAAAATGTAGTGACTTTTTTTTAGACAAAAATGTTAATATGTGAAATTTAGATTAGGGTGAAACTACATGTGTGCTAAGCCGCTTCCCTAGAGTCCGAATTAAGTTTCCTTCCTCGACCTCTCTTCTCGAGCCGCCCGGGGTCGACCTCAGCAAGCCGATCAGGTAAGCTGCCGCAGCGCCACCACGATCTCAACTCTCCATGTGTTGACTGCGCGTAACAAGAAGCGCTAGCCGGTAATGCAGATACTGTAAAATTAGTAGTATCTTCCTTTGTCTAGGCAAAAGGTGAAGTATTGCCTTAGCCGGCAATACAGCTGTTGAAACTAGGCGCTTGATACTTCGGCCAGGCAGGGAAAATATTACTGTGAGGTAGAAAGCCATACCTGACTAATACTAATTAACAGAAATAAATTTTTAAAAATCATGTAATAGATTCATATCATACATTCTCTTCTTTAACATAGAATATTCCGCCCGCTGGATCTAGTTATCGTTTGGTGGAATGAGGTAACCCCCATAGGTCATGGGCCATATAGGGAAAGCGTTAGAGACAACAACAGAATATGATTACAATGACGACGGTTTGCATTTACTTATGCTTTCTTAAATATATCCAGAACAATATCTTCATTTTCTCCACTCACAAAAGAAAACCAGATCTTTTAGGAACCAATGAATTCACTGCACTTTGAACATTCATTAGAATTTAATCTTCAAGAATAAATATTTCTCCCTTTTCCGTATACATTTCAATTTACACGTATACTATTTGCCATCAACTTCAATTTATTTATATCGATTATCTCCAAGGCAGACAGCATTTGTGCCACCATGTTCCCGTCCAGCAACAACAAATATACATATATAATTAACAATTACTTTGATTTAGTTTTAATAGTAGGTACAATTCGAGGCAGTATTTTTAACACTTAAATAATTTCAGTCAAATTATATAATATGTAAATTCAATAACAGCCCGCCTTGAAGGAATATGTATGTAATAATTTGTAAAATGTATGTAACAGTCATTGCATATGCTTATATTATTGTAAACATGTTCAATAATGTTATGTGAATGTATTACGTAATTTAATAATGTAGGATCTGTGAGAATAATAAGTTAAAAGTTGTTAACAATGAGGTAACCTTGAGGCAATAACGAATTAGTAAGTTTAAATGTTACTTGTGATTCTTGGAGTAACAATAATGTAATTTTAGTGACAGTTTATAAAATAGTCAATCAACAACCAGAAAAAGCTTTAGTTAAATGAAGGTATTCTATTGGAGTAGAATTAGCCAATCAGAGACTTGAAATACAGAAATTTACAAGTTTAGACTGTTGAAATCAATTCAGTTGCTTCTAGACAGTGCTCATAACCAGACGCGAGATGTGTCCTCGAGAAATTACTTACGTATTCGTGTGAGACGAAAATAGTATACGTGTTAAAAAGTGCTCTCGATATCAGTGAAGTGCTATTTAATTTGTGTCAAGGATTAATAAAAAAGAGTGAATTAAAACTTAAAATCTGCGTAAGCCTACATTCTTCAATCGCACCAAAACCCTGCCAAGAGAAACGTGTCCTTAACAATAATACTGACGCAGCCGAGGCAAACATAAATATTTAATACTTAAAGAAACAATCAAATTACAAAGTTAATTTTTTTTTAAAACTTAGGGCAAAGGCTACCGGAAACTGTTTACTATACGTGCGGTTGCAACTACTTCAAGTTCGGCTCCCCAACAGTTGAAATACGATACAACTCCTAAAATATACCTTTCTCAAATTGACGCCCAAAACGTGGGGCAAACAACGTAAAGACAATATCTTCTCAAATATTGTATGCCACACAAGATTAAAATATATTTAAAATTTCGTTAAAATTATCACCTTCGACAGGCCTTTGTAGTTAAAATTTTCACTCAGTATGAAGCTTTTATATTAGTATTGTCACGGTGATCCCCGGTATCACTGCTTCTTCCAGTGCTTCTTGATATGGAGGTAGCTCTAGACACCGGTGCTACCATGCACTTGCCATGGGCACTCTCTATATGTGGCTTGTGAGGCGGGATCTTGACCATTGATCACAACTACTGGATAGGCGTGCATCTACCAGCAGGGAAGCAGAAGGAGAAGCGAGGGTCCTGGGTGCTTTAAGCTGTGCAAGGCGTGCGAGAAGGGGGTGTGGATATGAACAGGGGATCTCAAATTCTAACACAATGAACCAGATTAAGTTAACAAAATTTAATGTAACAGTGAGGTTCCCGGGATGGAGCCACAAGTCCAATAAGTAAGTTTCCCCATTTTATAAAAACAACATTACACACAATTGATCATTTTGAATTTACTTTATTTATTATTGTACAATCCTTCTGTTACTTTTCTACATAGTCAACATGTTTTACCAAGCATTTTTGGAGATGTGACACAAGTTTATCCAAGCCAGTGTTGTACCAGGTCGGGTCCTGTGCTCGCAACCAGCTGTTCACTTCTGATTTAAGACTGGTTCACAACCAACGAGAACGGTAACCAGAACGAGAACGAGAAAGTTGAAATACAAGTATTCAAATGGGAGTGTTCACAACCGACGGGAAGCGTTCCCGGGCTCCGGGAACGGGAAAAAAGAGTTGTCCAACGTTTAACTTTCTCGTTCTCGTTCGCGGGCACGGCATATTAGATCCATATTGTGCATATTAGACTCTTCAGTCTAGAGATTATTCTAGGCGGCCGTGACATGAAACAGCCACTAGTGCTCTCTATAGTCGCAAGCTGGAAACATGAAACTGGAAGGAATTAGTAGTAAATGTGCTTCCTAACCTCATCCCGACACCCGCAAATCTAATCAGCGTTGGTTCTCTGGTGAAGGGGTCATTTGTAGTTTGTTTATATGCAACTCAAAACTGGCTATTACCTAAAACACAATGGAAAAAGCTACAAAGAACAGCTAAAACTGGTGGAAATGAAAAAGGAACAATAAACAATTTTAATTAATGCCATTAAATAAAGGAATGAAAGCTTGGTATAAGTAGACGGATCGGAAATGCAATGGATATGCATTTAAATAATGTTTACTCTATCGAATTTTGACGTTGGCTTGGCTAAATTGGAAGTAGGTGAAAAAATGTCATTGGTCAGTTAAAAACAAATGAAATCCCAATGCGCAAAATCGACTTTCACTTTGTAATCGATATGCATTCCTGTTCTCGTTTCCGTTCTGGTTACCGTTCTCGGGCGGTTGTGAACCAGCCTTATCTTCGTCACGGTGTTAAAGTGCTTGCCTCAATGATGACCTTTGAGTTAAGGGAACATGTGAAAATCCCCTGGGAAAAGATCTGGTGAATATGGAGGATGCGAGAAAACTTCCCAGTTGAATTTTCTGAGCTCCGCCTGGGTCAAGATTCAACTTGGAAGTCTCTCGTATCCTCCGTATTCAGCGGAGCTTGCCCCAAGCGATTTTCACATGTTCCTCCAACTCAAAGGTAAGCACTTTTAACACCGATGATGAAGTCAAATCAGTAAACAGCTGGTTGCGAGCACAGGACCCGACCTGGTACAACACTGGCTTGGAAAAGCTTGTGTCACGTCTCCAAAATGCTAGGAAAAACTTGTTGGCTATGTAGTAAAGTAACAGAAGGATTGTACAATAATAAATAAAATTAATTCAAAATGATCAATTGTGTGTAATGTTTTTTTTTATAAAATAGGGAAACTTACTTATTGGACGTCCCTCGTAATTGTAATGTTGGAAAGCTTACCTGAGCCACAGATGATGCTGAACGGCGCATGGCTATTCATTTTAAAATGTTACTTTTTACACGTGGACTTTTAGAATGGCGACCGACAAGAGTTCTAGTAGTACACGTCAGAGAGTTGAACCAATACTAAAATTCGGGCTATTTAACGTCAATCCCTAGCGGACTTCAGCGAAAACGTCACAGTCAGGGAAATGATCTCAAACAAGGTACTATCCCGGACAGGGATTGCTGTCCTTCGATTTCACCTTTTTCGAAAATTTATAATAAACTTTCGAATATCCAAAAATAATAGCCAATGCGTCGTGTTAATATTAATCAAGAATTTAGTCACATACACCATGTGATTAAAAGTATCCGGACACCCCACAAACATACGCTGTTCATCTTAGGTGCATTGTGCTGCCACCTACTGCCTGGTACTCATTATCCGCGACCTCAGTAGTCATTAGACATCGTGAAATAGCAGAATGGGACGCTCCGTGGAACTCACGGACTTCGAACGTGGTCAGGTGATTGGGTGTACTTGTGTCAGAAGTCTGTATGCGAGATTTCCACACTCCTAAACATCCCTAGGTCCACTGTTTCTGATGTGATAGTGAAGTGGAAACGTGAAGGGACATACGCAGCACAAAAGCGTACAGGCCGATCTCGTCTGTTGACTGACAGAGACCGCCGACATTTGAAGAGGGTCGTAAAGAGTAAGAGGCAGACATCTATACAGACCATCACACAGGAATTCCAAACTGCATCAGGATCCACTCCAAGTACTATGACAGTTAGGCGTAAGGTGAGAAACCTTGGATTCCATGGTCGAGCGGCTGCTCATATGCCACACATCACGCAGGAAAATGTCAAACGACACCCTCGCTTGGTGTAAGGAGCGTCAACATTACACGATTGAACAGTGGCAAAACGTTGTGTGGAGTGACGAATCACGGTACACAATGTGGCGATCCGATAGCAGGGTGTGGGTATGGCGCATGCCCGGTGAACGCCAGCTGCCAGCGTGTGTAGTGCCAACAGTGAAATTCGGAGGTGGTGGTGTTACGGTGTAGTCGTGTTTTTCCTGGAGGGGGCTTGCACCCCTTGTTGTTTTGCGTGGCACGATCACAGCGAAGACCTACATTGATATTTTAAGCACCTTCTTGCTTACCACTGTTGAAGAGCAATTCGGGGATGGCGATTGCATCTTTCAACACGATCGAGCACCTGTTCATACTGCACGGGTTGTGGCGGAGTGGTTTCACGACAATAACATCCCTGTAATGGACTGGCCTGCACAGAGTCCGGACTTGAATCCTATAGAATACCTTTGGGATGTTTTGGAACGCCGACTTCGTGCCAGGCCTCACCGACTTACATCGATACCTCTCCTCAGTTCCGCACTCCGTGAAAAATGGGCTGCCATTCCCCAAGAAACCTTCCAGCACCTGATTGAAATTATGCCTGCGAGAGGGAACGCTGTCATCAGGCTAAGGGTGGGCCAACACCATATTGACTTCCAGCATTACCGATGGAGGGCGCCACGAACTTGTACGTCATTTTCAGCCAGGTGTCCGGATACTTTTGATCACGTAGTGTATATCATAAATTACTACTATTAACATCCCGGAAAAAGTTTTATTAGCAGTTTTCGAAACGCAACACAATATGTGCATTTCACAGAGAGACAAGGATAGTATAATTGAGGGGAAGAGAGAGGGAGGGATGAAAGAATTTTAACAGCTGATGCACATTGACCATTTAGTACTTATTAATCATATATTGGAGCTTCCTGCTAAGTATAAAATGTGCAGCCTTGTAGCCCATTCTCAATTTACATACATTAATTTGTTGGATTACATTGTGATGGATTACATTGCAAAGTAATGACGTAGGTTGTACCAGGTGAAGTAGCCACCCTCGGGTTTCTGTAACCATGGATCCCTTTTACAGAAAAAAATTCATTCTTCTACAGCAACGCTTCTTCTGACGTTTTTATTCGTTTTTATGTCTAATCAGCATTGATTATAAAATACTGAATAAATGTACATAAGATGCGGAAAGCCGAAAACGCAATATGGAGGTTAGAATATACAAGAGGTTATTCAAATGTTTTCCCACCCTTACGGGATAAGTCACTACAATTTGGTGATATTCGAGTTGTTAGACTCCATTCATAACTGACAACTACTCAGCAAATACTCACCTTCTTCATGTATTGGAAAGGTTGCTTATTTTGTACCTATCTGGTGCGTTGGCACTCGGTTTTTGTATTCACGGGTTTAAAACTTTAGACGTCGCCCATCACCAGCTGATGCACGGATTATAATATTTATTGTATTACATATTATCATCATACTACATACTATTCATATTATAAAATTTATATTAATTAGGTTAATTATAGGAGTATTTGATTATTGACTACTATTAGATTAGGTTATTAGGCTTTTAGGCTGTAGTCAACTAAAAATTTGAATTTATTTTGAAATTTTTGGCGTAAGCGTTGTCTTTGTAGGGTTTTAGTTTTAGAGGAAGAAGTTCTGCGTAAAAGAAAACCAAGAAATGTAATTGTTTGGCTTAGGTAAGCACGCCGAAATCATATTAAAACGTAACTATAAGTTGTTCTTCATATTATTATAGCACAGTAATTTGCAACGTTTAATAAATTACACATTCATAAGAATTAATTCCATAGCACGGTTCAGTGCTTAATATAACACTTAAAGTAGCCGGCCCTCGTAGCCGTGGTCGCTCCGGCGCTCCGCCAAGCTGAGGGTTGCGGGTTCGAGTCCCGCCACGGGCATGGGTGTTTGTGTGTGCATGCGTGTTGCGGAAATAAGCGATATGAAAACAGTAAAACACAGTAGCATAAACTGGGTACAAGGGAACTTAAAAAAATCTGATGTGTTACACTCACATGACTTTCTCTACTCTTGTACAAACTACTTTTAAAACGCTTATTCTCCATATGCTTCATGTTAATCGAGATATCGAGATGTCAATATTATTGCTAATTTTCTTGTAGATGCAAGGGGAATATGGTAGGTTTTAAGCAATAGTCAAATATTTAAGCGCTGGTTGCTATGTGGCGCATTCCATTCTCTTTGCATGTCCAGGACATAAACAAATGAGTAACGAATTTGAGAAAAAGTATAAGTATTGGAAAATTTAAGGGAATAACAAGCAATATCTCGAAAACGGTTCACTCAACAAAACAAATGTATATGACATAAATTGTATATTGTAACGCGATCTACATTTTTTGTGCAGTAAAATTTTGTCTATCTCTTATGGTTTACCAGTTATGCAAAAGTCGTTCAGAATGAAGAACACGTTTGGAGACATTTCCAGAAAATTCGAGATATACATTTCATTTGTCATGAAAATACCTTAAACATATGATGTTTTAATCAAAATCGTTAGAGCCATTTTTGAGAAAATTAAAATTTTCGAAAAATGTTCCATGTAAAGGGTAGTCTGGGGTGGGGGGATTTTCTTGGAAACCTTCGTGTCGCATCTCTGGAGGATACTGAACCTAAATACCAAGTTTGGTGTTTATCCCACTGTTCGTTTCTGAGTTATGCTGTTCACAGACACACACACACACACACACACACACACACACACACAGACATGTTTCCAAAAATGCTTTTTTTTGGATTCAGGGAGTCTCAAAACATGTATTTGCGGTGAAATCTCGGTATCGAATGTTTGGGTGGAATGCAATACTTCCACTACTTTCTATACGTAGTAGAGAAAGTAAAAAAGGTACATCCAGGTTATAGACATAGGTAATCATATCAGCGATTATAGCGGAGAAAGAAGGTGATGACCAAATCTTTGCGCCGAAGAAAAGAATATTACGGATCAGTATATACGTGTATGATATGAAAACGACTTACAATACTTGCAGAGAATTGGAGTATTGCGTCTTTTGTAAACAGGATGTCTGGAGATTTCTCTGGTTCTCTGGTTATATGAGGGGCATCCAAATGAAACCTGGTCAGTGCGTCTAACTTTGCATTACACGTAAGGTGGCACCACCTATTGGTAGAGATACTGCAGCGTGCGCAACGTTTGACGTTGCATAGCGACAGTGTGATTTCACGTAGAGTTGGGTCGAGTGATTCGTTCACGGTTCATGAACCGATTCATACGATTCGTTCACGATTCATGAATCGTCCTCTTGCTACCTGTCCGCTAGTCTCTCCTAGCGCACGATTCGTTCATAAATCGTCACTTTGTCTGCTGGTCTACCCTACTGCACGATTCAATCATGAATCGTCCCCTTGCCTGCTAGTCTAACCTACTGCACGATTCAATCATGGATCGTACTCTTGTCTGCTGGCCTGCCCTAATGCACGATTCGTTCACGGTTCATTAACCGATTCATGAATCGTCCTCTTGCTACCTGTCCGCTAGTCTCTCCTAGCGCACGATTCGTTCATGAATCGTCACTTTGTCTGCTGGTCTATTTAGTCTACCTTACTGCACGATTCAATCATGAATCGTAACCCTTGTCTGCTGGCCTGCCCTAGTGCACGATTCGTTCATGAATCGTCGCCTTGCCTGCCGCCTATTCTCACTCACGATTCTTATATGAATTGTCCCCGTTTGTACTTTGCAGTTTGCAGCCAAAATATGCAATCAGGACTTTTTTCCTTACGATGGGGGCTATGATCATTTTTCTTTGGCATATAAAAGACAATGTATGTAAAAGCGCTTTCCGCGTTATTTTGCGTAATACACTTGGAGTTTTCTGAATTTGTCATGGACGAAATTAAATTACTCGGTAACACGCTAACAGAAACTGTGCATGGATTTTCAGGCAGTATTTTTAACACTTAAATGATTTCAGTCAAATTATATAATAAAAAATTATAATAACAGCCCACCTTAAAGCAATATGTGTATGTAAGAAGATATAAAAATTGTATATTACAGTCATTGTATATGTTTATATTATTGTATACATGTGTAATAATGTTATATGAACGTATTACGTAATTTAATAATGTAGGAGCTGTGAGAAATCGGTCAAAAGTTGCTAACAATGAGGTAACAATGAGGTAGCCTTGAGGCAATAATGAATTAGAAAGTTTAAATGCTACTAGTAATTCTTGGAGCAACAATAATGTAATTTTTGTGACAGTTTATAAAATAGCCAATCAACAACCAGAAAAAGCTTTAGTTAAATGAAGGTATTCTATTGGACTAGGATTAGCCAATCAGAAACTAAAATGGAGCGCAATTTACAAATTCAGAGTTTAGATGCTTGTAGATAGTGTTACTAACCGGACGCGAGACGCGTCCTCGAAAAATTTAATACGTATTTTGTGTGAGACAAAAATAGTTTACGTGTTAAAAAGTGCAAGTATTTAATAAAAAATCTCACAGCTCTCTCTCTATAACAGTGAAGTGTTATTTAAATCGTGTCAAGCATCCGGAAACGTTTTACCATACGTGCGGTTGCAACTACTTCAAGTTCGGCTCCCCAACAGTCGAAATACGTGAAGCAACAAACTACATCAATACTTAAAAATCTTTTGAGGAGGGGGCTACAGTGCAAAGGGGATTAAAAAGGATAAGCTCCTCTATAATTTTGAACCCAACAATCCCTTTGGAAGATTGAAGGAATAGCCACTGAGCTATTTTGAAGTTTAAAATAAAGCAGGTTTAAAAGTTTTACTCCAGCTGTTTAAGTACTAGGATGTCACATCACAATTGTGCTTGTAAGTTTATCATTTTACCACAGCTTTAAGTCTCTTTTAAACATTTAAGATTATCAATCAATTAAGGCAAGCTATTAAACACGCAACATCAAATATATATGCTGTAGTTCATACTAGGATTTGAGTACTAAACCCCGTCTGTGTAATGTGACTTCACCAGAGCCATTTGAAGTATACACCTCTTGATGGTTACACCTATTGCTTTGGTTTAATGGATCCACTATTTTATTTTTGACTATTTTGACACAATGGATGCATATGATGGGTTGTTTGCTCAGTGGGAGGTTTCAGAAGTAATTAACATGTACATTTTAAATAAATGTTTAAGGTGGCATATATCAACGAAGTTGAATGGTAGACGTAGCTACACTATATTCTCTCTTAGGTTGATCCGCGGCAAAACAAACCCACGTGGTCAGTGCACCGTGGTGCAACACGGTAGCAATGCGCGCAGAAAAGTAGTCCCATGCTTATCTCTGAATTTTAGAATGAATTTATCCTTAAATAGTATAACATTCTATACAAATACCTAAGGTTTTATTTAACGCTGATTTATACCGTAAAACAGTGCTACAAGTCCCATGATGCAATTCGTATGAGTCACCTGACATCCGGGTAGGCGCAGAATATTGTTTATAGGCAGAAACCAGCAGTTGTGTTTAGTATCATGGAGGACGGTGAATTTGCTCTTGTGTTTTCGTGGAATTACGTAAAGCATTAGCCGCGCAAACCATTGACTAGTGGTGAAAAAACAATAGTGTTGAATCTTTATTATAAGTTATGTGAGAAACATCCAACACTTTCCGCGAAAGAAATGGTGAAATTAACTTCTGAGTTCACCCGTGTTTCGAGTACAAGTATAAACAGTGCTTGTACAGAAAAATCTGAAACGAGAAAAGTGGTTACACCCAGGGGGAAAAAAAAAAGCATATGAAATACGCGATGCAAGAATGTAGTGATTTTGAGAAAAATGCAATTCGCGTAACAGTGAACAATTTCTTTTTTAAAATGAGCCGCCGACAGTTAATAAAGTACCGCTTCCAGAGAGCGAATAAATTAAGTTATCGCATACCTGTTGCTTTATTTTTCGCTCATTTATTTTAAAATTAACCTACATTATATGTGCAAACGTTTATTTTGTTGCAACTATCAATCTTATCACCTTTAACCAGTAACAGAATACGCTAGTAGCCGTTCCAGTTGTCGAAATAAGGACTGTTCTTTTTTGCACTACATGCCGCTTGTACTCGCCACATGGTATAAAGTGTATTTAGATTTCTAAGTGTATTAGTATTTCCAGTGCAAATGGCGAAGGGATACATTATAACGGTGCACTGGTCACCTGGGCTTTGTTTTGACGCGGATCAACCTAAGAGTAAATACAGAATAGGAGGTGATGAGCTACCATGGAAATGACAATGAAAAATGACCTCCTCGAGTATTGCAACCAAGATCAACAAATGCAGCTGACTGACGATGCTATTTTTGATATTATCATCATCATTCCTGAAGAGGAGCACGAAACAGATGAGAGCACCAAGAAAATATCACATTCTGAGGAACTGAAGGTGATCAAAGCTTGCTGATTTAACAAGAAGACTCTACGCTGTTTGCATTACGACCCTGCAGCATTGGCGTTACATCGTAGAGTCAAGGAGAGGCAAGAGACTAGTCCAAAAATCTATGAGCCTTTTCCAGAAGTAATCTCATTTAATAGTTAATTTTTTTGTTTTAATTAAACTGTATCAAGTATTCAATGAACATTTTAAGGGATTATATTGGAATAAATCATTACTGTAGCATTTTAGATATTTTTTCGTCATTTATGACCTATTAGCAGATTATCTCTGTATTATCGGAGTTTTACCGTATCCGATGTAGTCTGTGTTTCAATTTGCTCAGATAATCGTGAGTCTACTACACTTCAATCCAGGGCTAATTTTATACCCCTTTAACTGCTTTTCCACTGAGTTTGGAGTATTCGCTATCAAAACGCCTAGGGCGTATCTTATCTCAAAATGAATTTGAGAATGCCTTATAATTTATCGAGAAAATCTGAGGTTGGAGAATCGGCAGTTGCCATGGTAGCTCAAATGGTTAGAGAGCGGCTTGGTAAGTCGAAGTACCATGGTTCAAATGACATTGATTTTTAGTCTGATTATACTATTCTAATAAGTTCCAGACTTTGTGGCTGAGTTCAATTGGTCCTTTAATTATTTGGACCAATAGATCAAGTCCAGATTTTAAGTTTTGGCATTTTTACCATTAAAGTCAAAATTGACTGCTGTGGTATTTGAAAACTTCTCCCCAAAACTCAGGAGAATATCAGATAGCTCCAGTTTATACATATCTAGCAAGTTAGACATTCATTATCTTACATGGCCTACCAGATTAAACTCTATTAAAATTAAAACAAAACAATGAAAATGAAAAGTGTTAATAAACTTATTATCTTTAAATTAAGTTTTATTGTAATAAATAGCATACTTTTGCATACGAATATTTTAAAAAATTCTCCTTACTCTAAACTACACTTTAGATGGAAAATATTCTTTACTTTCATTTCCTCAAAAACAGCTCTAGCGATTTTTATTAAAATGCCATGTTTAACATAAGTGAATGACAAATTAACTGCATATCTTGAGTTTTCTACAAATAGCCTGCGAAGTGCTCTTCACTCTGAATCACTTTTGCATCATTAGTAAACCGCAAGAGATAGACAAAATCTTACAGCATAAAAAATTTATATCGCGTTAAAGCAGATTTTAAAAATGTGACAGTCGCTTTAGACTGCATATACTCCTTTTCTTTTTACTTTCTCTACTACGTAGGTATAGTAAGTAGGGGAAGTATTGTATTCCACCCAAAAATTCCATACCGAGATTTTGCCGGAAATATATGTTTTGAGGCCTCCTGAATAAAAAAAAAATCTGATGTGTTACACTCACATAACTTTCTCTACTCTTGTACAGCTTATTTTACAAACGCCTATTCTCCATATTCTTCATGTTAATCGAGATATCGAGATGTCAAGCTTATTGGTAATTTTCTTGTAGATGCAAGGAAAATATGGTAGCTTTTAAGCGATAGTCAAATATTTTAACGCTGGTTGCTATGTGACGCATTCCATTCTCTTTGCATGTCCAGGACATCAAAAAATGAATAACGCATTTGAGAAAAAGTATAAGTATTGGAAAATTTAAGGAAATAACAAGCAATATCTCGAAAACGGTTCACTCAACAAAAGAAATGTATATGACATAAGTTGTGTATTTTAACGCGATCTACATTTTTTGTGTAGTAAAATTTTGTCTATCTCTTATGGTTTACCAGTTATGCAAAAGTCGTTCACAATGAAGAATACTTTTGGAGACATTCCCAGAAAATTCGAGATATACATTTCATTTCTCATGACATTACCCTAAACATATGATATTTTCATCAAAATCGTTAGAGCCATTTTTGAGAAAATTAAAATTTTCGAAAAATCTTCCATGTAAAGGGTAGTCTGGGGTGGGGGGATTTTCTTGAAAACCTTCGTGTCGCATCTCTGGAAGATACTGAACCTAAATACCAAGTTTGGTGTTTATCCGACTGTTCGTTTTTGAGTTATGCTGTTCACAGACACACACACAGACACACACACAGACACACACACACACACAGACACACACACACACAGACACACACACGGACATGTTTCCAAAAATGCTTTTTTTGGATTCAGTGAGTATCAAAACATGTATTTCCGGTGAAATCTCGGTATCGAATTTTTGGGTGGAATGCAATACTTCCCCTACTTACTATACGTAGTAGAGAAAGTAAAAAGTATTTTTGAAAACATGTCCGTGTGTGTGTGTGTCTGTGAACAGCATAACTCAGAAACGAGCAGTCGGATAAACACCAAACTTGGTATTTAGGTTCAGTATCTTCCAGAGATGCGACACGAAGATTTTCAAGAAAATCCCCCGCCCCAGATTACCCTTTACATGGAACATTTTTCGAAAATGTTAATTTACTCAAAAATGGCTCTAACGATTTTTATTAAAATATCATATGTTTAAGATACTTTCATGACAAATAAAATGTATATCTTGAATTTTCTAAGAATGTCTCCAAAAGTATTGTTCATTGTGAACGACTTTTGCATAACTGGTAAACTATAAGAGATAGACAAAATTTTACTACACAAAACATGTAGATTGCGTTAAAATACACAATTTATGTCATATACATTTTTGTTGAGTAAACCATTTTCGAGATATTGCTTGTTATTCCCTTAAATTTTTCAATACTTATTTTCTCAAATGGGAGATTCTTATTTTTTTTTTTTTTTGCCTTGGATATGCAAAGAGTACTAATATGTGGCAAAGAGAATGGTACTGCAAATAGCAACCAGCTATTAAGATATATGTCTATGCTTAAAGGCTACTGTATTTCTATATTGCCCTTGCAAATACAAAACAAGGGGAACATAGTACGCCTTAAGCGATAGTCAAATATTTTTAGCACTGGTCGCTACGTGTAAAATGTAATTCCCTTTGCATGTCAAAAGATCGTTTCTGCAAATGTTTATCTCGATTAATATGAAATAGATGGAGAATAAGAGTTTGTAAAATTAGTTTGTACAAGAGTAGAGAAAGTCATGTGAGTGTAACACATCAGATTTTTTAGTTCCATTTGTACCCCGCCTTTAACTACATTGGTCTTATCGACCGTCTTTCCTTTGGAACTTTATTGCCTATTGGCAATGGTGTTAACTCGTATTCTACTGTCGTTGGGTTTTAAACATTAGATCACACACACTTTCACTCTCTCATTCATACTTATGGACTCTGGGGAGGATAAGGAATAATCTTCGTTAGAGAAAAATTCACACTCCCAACCGAGAATCAAACCCGGGATCCCTCGTACAGCAAGCAGGTGCTCTACCAACTGAGCTACTGGACCAGCCTTGTATACTTCATATATCTACAATGAAATGTTTATCTGGATTAACAGAAAAATTGACAGGTGAATATGCTTTCGTAAGAATATTTTGTAGGAGAGTGAGTAGAAAATTTCATATGAAGGCAACACATAAGACTTTTGTTCCTATTTTTGTAATAACACTGAAATCCTGTGAAATTTAGAAACTCTTCCCCATGTACAAATTCCTGAAGGAAGTTTATCACAATGTTTTCTTTATTCCATCTTGCTAAATGCAACTAAAGACGCTTATTTTCTGCAACTGCATAACACTGCTCCAAATAGCATCAAAACATCACCCTCTTCTTCCCTAATAATAGTGAACACTGAAGTATAACCTAGTAAGAATACTTTTGCAAAAGTATAACACTGCAGAATGTTTTCGTTCTGAGCAAAAGTGTCATTGACAAAAGCAGCTTTTAATATGTTTCTCTGCGCCCATTCTTTAGCTAGATATTCTGTTGCCATTAAGATTTCGCTTCATTCCCCTTCACCAGGCCAAAATAATTTTCCCTCAGACTTATCGTTTTCATGTATAACTTGTTGAGAGCACTTATAACACTGCATTCTTCGATCTGGGTCATCTTCATTTGTGACGCGTAACAACCTCGGAATGCAAACTTTCCAATACGCTTTCTTAGAATACACTGAATGCCTGATCAAAGGTGTATCACGTGCGCATTCTTCGGAGAAATTGTGGTTAAATAATTGCTCTAAGACAGGAAGCAGAACTTGTTCCTTTGAGACACCTTTCAGAAATTTTCATGTGCAAGATATTATCGTTTCCAGGGTTGTCAGTCATTCACCTAATTATTGTGTGAGTTGGCTGCTGTCTTTCAAAATTAAGTCCTTATCATTCCCGTTATTCTTCATAGGAACTCTCAATTAACATCCAATAAGTTTCAAAATGGTCTTACTTTACTCAAAATACAGCCTTTCCAGCTTCATTTTATCTCTTCTGGTGACCACATGATGGCTTTAGTAATAGTACATTTATTTCCTAATCTCACTCTATTTGGGGTTTACCCAATGGCACAGAATTCTTCAAATATGAATTAATGCAGTAATGGAAAGCAAACATGACAATTTAGGCAGTATTTTTAACACTTAAATGATTTCAGTCTAATTATACAAAATATAAATTCAATAACAGCCCACCTTAATGTAATATGTGTATTTAACAATATATAAAAAGTGTATATTACAGTCACAGTATATGTATTATTGTATCCACGTGTAATAATGTTATGTGAATGTATTACGTAATTTAATAATGTAGGAGCTGTGAGAATAATAAGTTGAAAGTTACTAACAAAGAGGTAACAACGAGGTAACCTTGAGGCAATAATGAATTTGAAAGTTTAAATGCTACTAGTGATTATTGGAGCAACAATAATGTAAATTTTGAGACAGTTTAAAAATAGCCAATCAACAACCAGAAAAAGCTTTAGTTAAATGAAGGTATTCTATTGGAGTAGGATTAGCCAATCAGAGACTTGAAATATAGAAATTTACAAGCTTAGACGGTTGAAATCAATTCAGTTGGTTGTAGACGGCGTTACTAACCAGACGCAAAAAGTGTCCTAGAGAAATATAATATGTATTTGTGTGAGACAAAAATAGTTTACGTGTTAAAAAGTGCAAGTAATTCATAAAAGAATCTCACAGCTATCTATCAGTGAAGTGTTATTTAAATCGTGTGAAGCATTAATAAAAGTAGAGAAGTAAAGTTATAATCTGTGTAAGCCTACATTCTTAGTCGCACCACAACCCTGCCAAGACAAACATTTCTCTAACAATAATACTGACGCAGCCGAGGCAAACATAAATATATAATATTTAAAGAAACAGTCAAATTACAAAGTTAATATTTTTTAAACTTGGGGCAAAGGCCACCTGAAAGTACATTTGGGGCGAAGGCTACCGGAAACTGTTTACTGTAGGAGAGGTTGCAACTACTACAAGTTCGGCTCTCCAACAGTTGAAATATAATACAATTCCTTCAATAAAAATATCTTCTTACAATGACAATAATAAAAACAATAACGTTAATACTATTATATAGGGATGAGACCTCAATATCGTCGATACCTCGATACTCTCGATACTCGATAATATCGAAGTATGTCTAATACTTTGAGATAAACCTTCGATACTTTTAAATTTTTAAGTTTTGCATTATTGAAACTTGTGGCGTTTAATTATATGCTAGAAGGAATGAAAGTAGTCGACTTCACGTTATTGCCTTGCACCTGTCCGCTAACAGTTCCTGGACTGTAGTTCTTGATAGACCTGGAGTGCGTTTTCCTGTAGGTGAATCAAAGGAGCATTCCATAGACTCTTGTTTCTAAATGAAAATATGCAAAAACAATGGGCGAAGAGTAGAGGTATTCATGTAACATGTAGTGTTAAGAGTTGTGAATGAAGCTGATTTAGCTGATGCACAATATAGCCTGGCTGGTGACTCATTCTTATCCGTTACATTTACCTACTCCGGTGACTAAAATCTGTGAATCCAGCAGAAACGAAGACATAGAAATTATGACGTGAGATAATGCATCGCATGGAAATATTTGTCCTTTCCTTCCATCTGTTAGTTTGTGTTTACACAAGTCAAACTCGGGTCACGAGCCTAGCTTACAGGTTTACTGTACGACTAACTTCCATAATATGGACAGAAAATCCTTTAAAAGAAAGTTTCCAGCACAAATATAGCTACATAAAATATTCTGATGTGTTACACACACATGACTTTCTCTACTCTTGTACAAACTATTTTTACAAACGCTTATTCTCCATATGCTTCAAGTTAATCGAGATGTTAATCTTATTGCTAATTTTCTTGTAGATGCAAGGGGAATATGGTAGGTTTTAAGCGATAGTCAAATAGTTTAAGCGCTGGTTGCTATGTGGCGCATTCCATTCTCTTTGCATGCCCAGGACATAAAAAGATGTAACGCATCTAAATATCTGACTTAATTGTCCTTGTTTTCTCTTACATCCTGTGTTGTATATGTAATTATTGAAAAAAGTTTGATGTGTTACACTCACATGACTTTCTCTACTCTTGTACAAACTATTTTTACAAACGCTTATTCTCCATCTACTTCATGTTAATCGAGATAAACATTTCAGACTCTATCTTAGTGCTAATTTTCTTGTAGATGTAAGGGGAATATATATTTACAAGAGCAATATAGAAATACAGTAGCCTTTAAGCACATACATATCTCTTAATAGCTGGTTGCTAGGTGCAGCACCATTCCCTTTGCCACAGATTAATACTCTTTGCATATCCAAGACAAAAAAAATGAATAACGAATTCCCCACTTGAGAAAATAGGTGTTGAAAAATTTAAGCGAATAACAAGTAATATCTCGAAAATGGTTCACTCAACAAAAAAATGTATATGACATAAATTGTGTATTTTAACGCGATCTACATTTTTTGTGTAGTAACATGTTTTCTATCTCTTATGGTTTACCAGTTATGCAAAAGTCGTTCACAATTAAGAATACTTTTGGAGACATTCCCAGAAAATTCGAGATATGCATTTCATTTGTCATGGCAATATCTTAAACATATTATATTTTAATCAAAATCGTTAGTCCATTTATGAGAAAATTAAAATTTTCGAAAAATGTTCCATGGAAAGGGTTCTTGAAAACCTTCGTGTTGCCTCTCTGGAAGATACTGAGCCTAAATACCAAGTTTCGTGTTTATCCCACTGTTGGTTTATGAGTTATGCTGTTCACAGACAGACACACACACGGACACACAGACACACAGGCAGACACACACAGACACACACACGGACATGTTTCCAAAAATGTTTTTTTTGTGATTCAGGGGTCTCAAAACATGTATTTCCGATGAAATCTCGGTATCGAAATTTTGTCTATCTCTTGCGGTTTAACAGTTATGCAAAAGTCGTTCAGAATGAAGAGGTCTTTTGGGGATATCTCAAGAAAATTCAAGATAGACATTTTATTTGCCATAAAAATGTCTTAAACGTATGATACTTTAATCAAAATCGTTAGAGCCTTTTTTTTGATAAAATGAACATTTTCGAAAAATGTTCCATGTAAGGGGTGGTTTGGCGTGCGGGGAAAATTTTAATTTTCTCAAAAATGGCTCTAACGATTTTGATTAAAATATCATATGTTTACGATATTTTTATGACAAATAAAATTATATCTGTAATTTCCTGGAAGGTCTCCAAAAGTATTCTTCATTGTGAACGACTTTTGCATAACTGGTAAACCATAAGAGATAGAAAACATGTTACTACACAAAAAATGTAGATCGCGTTAAAATACACAATTTATGTCATATACATTTTTTTGTTGAGTGAACCATTTTCGAGATATTACTTGTTATTCGCTTAAATTTTTCAATACTTATTTTCTCAAGTGGGGAAATTGTTATTCATTTTTTTTGTCTTGGATATGCAAAGAGTATTAATCTGTGGCAAAGGGAATGGTGCTGCACCTAGCAACCAGCTATTAAGAGATATGTATGTGCTTAAAGGCTACTGTATTTCTATATTGCCCTTGTAAATATATATTCCCCTTGCATCTACAAGAAAATTAGCAATAAGATAGAGTCTGCAAATGTTTATCTCGATTAACATGAAGTAGATGGAGAATAACCGTTTGTAAAAATAGTTTGTACAAGAGTAGAGGAAGGTACCTTGCTTCAAATGCCCACTGTGTAACTCTTATCTGGTAAATAGGATTGGCTACGGATGGGACTCGGCACTGGTCCACAGAGGGGATATATTACCTACACCCTACAAGGGGAAGAGGAAGGATGAGGCGAATGGAGACAGCGGCCGGCGGAACTAGGAGTGAATGGCAGCATCTCTAAGCTTCGAGTTAGAGACTGGGGATCAGGGACCCCATCCCGCACAGAGGGGATCCAACGGATACCTCGGCAGTCGGCCGAAAGCCGAGGTACAGAGAGAGTCACAAAGAACATCCTCTGTCCACTACACCGAAACTCTATCGCCGACACTTCCAATCCTGAAAGAGACCACAACGGATGAATGATGGCGGGAAATGAGGATGGAGATGAAATGAAGGAACAGGAAATTCGGCGGATGTGAGAATCCTTCCTAGCATTCTTCTGGCGACCCAGGAAAACCTCTGAAAAGTTTTTGGGCCAGGAAGTAGGCCACGGGAATCGAACCCACGACCTCCTGAATGCGGGCCACAGAGGAAACCGCCTGAGCCGTGCGCTCGGTAAGGTAATTGGGATTAGAGGTCTAAAGCGAGCTGAAGCCTGAGAATGGGTTATACCTACTGTACCACCTGGACCAAAACCGATTGTCTAATTTTGCTTTAAATAAAATTATTTCTCAGTTATTGACTATATTATTATTATTATTATTATTATTACCAGTCCACGAAGCGCTGCTGGCTGCGGTGGGAAGGGACCAGTTTCGATTTCCGATACCTGTATGTGGACTTTTTCCTCTATTGGTAAGCCTGGTAAGGTCCTTGTGACCAACTGAGGAGTCACTTTGCAGACATAGTGAAGGCTGAGGTCCTGGAATCCGCATGAAGTAAGCGACATGTTGACGACGCAGCCTTTATTATCATGTGCCGCTCCTATTACTACACTCTGCCCAGTATGGCCTGATTGTGGGTGCACGGAGGGAGGCGGAGTTTGCAGCTGCAGTGCTGCTATAACGTTATCAGCAATTAGGCATTCATTACTATTATTACTGTTACTACTGCGATGAGAGTGTGTATGTTGCAATAATTGTGATATTCCGGGCATTTCAACATCACGAAACAATAAATGTGGCACAGTAATTTTATTTCTTTTTTATTTTACGTTTACATGGAGAGGTTTTCGTTGTGTTTTATTTTCTCAAAAATGGTGCTAATGGTTTCGATTAAGATAGCATAGTTTATTATGTGTACATGAAGAAATGAAATGCATATTTGTTGAATGTGATAATTCTTTTCATCTTTATTTTCATAGCCCGACAAACATTTTTCAAATCAAGCCCGAACTTGGCCTACTCTCGGGCCCAGACCCGAGGGTTTGGCTCGAGACCACGCAGACCTCTAACTAGGACTGCCACACGGAAATAAATATTCCAGAATTCTGGTTTCATGTCCAACGGGATGGTTCAGGGGCAACGTCTGTGACCAGCATTCGAGTTCATGCCCGGTGACCGCTCAATCTAACCATAGTGTTGTTCGTGGTTTTCCTCTGGTCACCTAGGTGAATGCCGCGATGCTGTATTCTACCACGACTTTTCCTTTCCCCCATTTCTTATTTCATCTCTCCCTTTCACGATTCAGGGGTGTCTTCAGTCCTGCGGTGCTGGTGGTGTTTGGTAGATGGCACAGTTGCTTGCGCATTGGTAAGATTTCTCCCTGTGAACGACATGCGTTGTCTTGCCCGTTAGGGTCGCTTTGTCGTCCACTCTCGGGATTCTTCGCCTCTACTGGTGCGCAGGTGTTCAAAATGGAAATATTAGGTACTTCTGCGTGTCTCTGTGGGCTGACTACCTGCGGACCTGCGACCTTCTATGGCTCCTTCACCTCACCCCTGCCTTCTAGGGGTGCAGCCACAATAAATCAAGCGATCGCAGTGCGCGAGGTGCCCCCTTCGATAAACAATCCTACATCCTACTGGTTTCATACATTTATTTTACATCGAATCGTTACAATTAAATACAATTCGACTGCAGGGGATTAGGTTAACTGAGGGTTTCGCGGTCCTAGCGACCTTTAATCTTCAATACTACTTTCACCCTCACCAACTAAATAAAGAAATTGAGTCAAAATTACAAGCGGCGATTCTCTTATTTCACATACTGCGAATAATTTAACATGCACGTTTTAAAACTTTTGTTGACATTGTGCACTTATTGGCGGTATATGGTTACGATGGTTGTAAATGGTCTTTCAACTAGAGTGTCCTATCTTAAAACATGTGAGAGCTGCCGTTGTTATTGAGTTACAGCAGTCATTTTATTCGTGTGGTTACAGTTGTTATTGAAAAAGGACAATGGAACGTTACAGCATTCAGCAACGCGTAGAAATTGTGAAAATTTATTAACAAAATGGATCATCTGTTCCCAAACCTTCCGTGCATTGCGTGAAGTTTACGGTGTGCATATTCGTCCCTGCGAGAGAACGATTCGTAGTTTGATCGATAAATTTGAAAGAAGTGGTTCTGGCAGCGATCAAAGACCGCCTGTACGTAATCGACGTAAGCGCTCCAACGAAAACATAAGCGCCGTTCGTGAGAGTGTACGGAAACAAATCAATTGCTAGTCGAGCGCAAGAATTGGGGCTTTCGCCGACCACAACTTGGCGAATTCTGCATCTGGACTTGAAGTTTCACGCTTACAAAATGGTGTTAACTCAAGAACTAAAGTCCAACGACTTCAAGATTCTAGAACGACCACTTCATCCCCAAAAGGTTACTCTGTGGTGTGGATTTTGGTATGGTGGAATCATTGGTCCATATTTTTTCCAAGATGAATGGAGAAGCTCTAACCGTCAATGGAGGAAGATACCGGGCTCTTATAAGGGACTATTTTTGGCCTCAATTGTATGATATGGATCTCAGAAACATCTGGTTCTAGCAAGATGGTACCACATGTCATACTGCTCTCGAAACAATCGATCTTTTGAAGGAGAAGTTCAGAGGTTTCATCATTTTCCGTGGTGGTGATGTTAACTGGCCCCCGAGTTCATGTGATTTAACGCCGTTGGATTACTTCTTGTGGGATTATGTTAAATTTCGGGTTTATGTTAACAAGTCAGGAACAGTAAATGATCTTATGAATAACATTACGCGTGTTATTCGTGAAGTTGGACCTAATTTAGTTCTTCTGTTATTGAAAATTGGGTCAACCGTATATGCACAACCCAATGAAGTCGTGGCGGTCACTTAACTGATGTTCTCTTCCACACATAATGACATTAATTATGTTCCAAAATAAAAAAGAAATAAACCTCTATCATTTATAGAACGTGTTTTATTTAAGTTCAAAGATAGGACACTCTTGTTGAAAGACCCTATACATTACGTTGTCAAAGTTGATGACTGGCACGCTATTAAATAACCGATAACATGCCACACAAGCACATTTAAATTCAACATCAGACTCTGGGCATACCGAGAAGCCTTCTTGTGTAAAGAAAAATTTCTCAAGCACAGTGGGAATCAAACTCGGGATCCCTCGCGCAGTAGTCAGGTGTTCTACTGACTGAGCTACAGGACCATTCAAATGTGCTTTTAGATAACTTTTTATATGAACACGTGTTCGTTACGTGTCAACACAAGCCAGTCGGAATCAGCAAAATGAAAGACAGGTAGAGAGAGAGAGAGAGAGAGAGAGAGAGAGAGAGAGAGAGAGAGAGAGAATTTCGCATTTCATGTTCATTTTATACAAAACCTGCCTCAAGCTCTACATGTTTTACATCAAACCTCGAACCCATATGAGGCTATGTAGATCGTGGCTTCTTTGTGATTAAAATCTTAGCACATTCTTTTCTAAAATCAAGGAATTCCAGGATTAGTCTATTTCAAGATATAAATTATGTTCCTAATGGAGGGTAGATACATGAACACTGCTTCAAGTCATTATTATATCAAGAATCATGTTCTGGTTTCGAGAGCCATGACTTGTTAGACTCAAGGAAACTCAATGGACCATTTCCAAAGAAGTTCTAATAGTACTTCTAGGTCCTTATCTGCCACTGTAGGTGTTGTTAAAACTAGTCCTCTCTCACTTGTTTTACAATCCTGTAAGTTATATTGTGTATTGTTGAATGAATGATTTTATTTCTTCTTCGTCAAATATACTTTATAAATACTCATGTGCAATACATTTAGAAATTAGCATAGCAAGAACTTGGCTCTCCCATACCTTAATTCCTGGTCCTATGTATGGAATACAGTCAATAAAATGAAACTATTCTAATCTGTATTCCTTCTCTTGCCCATTTTCTAAACCCCTTATCCACTTATCCTTTACTCTTCCAAAAAATATCCTATGGTGTGAATTTTCTCTTCCCTTGTTTATGTTAATATTCATCTGGTAGACAACTTCAGTTTTCATCTCATATAAAATCCCACCAACTTTTAACCATTTCACACTCTACTACACAATGAAACATGCTGTCCAATTTCTCACACTAATGCAACTTTCTTTGCAATTATTTCTTACTCCTTTTAGGAATAATGCTCCCGTTCGCATCCATGCGTAAGCTCTCTTCCAAATTAATCACGCACTTTTACATATTTCTCCCTAACCCAGTTTCTTTTAATTATTAGGTTGCCTCATTAGTAATGTCGGTTTTAAGGTTTGGTGTTTTATAAGATAGAATTGCTTTTCTTTGGTTCGCCAATGCCATTTACAGGATGCCATAGCTAGTATTGCGTATATAGCGAGAATGTATCAGTCGTCAGTTGTTAATACAGAATCACAAAATGGAAGCTACAAAGTTTGAGATTAGAGTCCTTCTAAAGCAGTACTGGGAATAAGATTATATAGCTGCTGCCGCGACTTGAAAAATAGTGAAGTGGAAGGAGAAGGTGTCGTTGGTGAGCGTGTGGCACAAATATGGTTCCAACGTTTCAGCACTAGAGAAGAAAACACTAAAGATTTACCACGTTCTGGAAGGCCTAAATTATGGGATATTGAGAATACAGACAGAGGTTTGGAAGAAAATCCGCAAAAAGGTACTCATAGGCTGTCAGAAGAACTTGGTCCATCAAAAGATACCATACATCGCCAGATTAAGAAACTTGGAAAATCAAACAGAAGCTGTAGATCTGTACCTATGAACTGACACCTCAACAAGCCCAACGTAATGTGGATATCTGTCGTCAGTTTATCGGTAATCCCATGAATGATAGATTTATCACGAGAATTGTCACATGTGATGAAAAATGGGTCTATTACCGCAACCCTGATGCCTCGAAATAGTGACTCAATCCCCGTCAACCTGCCAAAGTCATCGTTAAAAGAATCAGTTCGGCTCCAAAGTAATGTTGTGTGTGTAGTGGGAATTTGAAGGAGTGATTCACTGGAGTTTGTTCCAAACGGACGTGCAGTCGATGCGAATCTTTATTTTCAACAACTGGAACGAGTTCATGAAATTTTGAGACAAGATACTCAACATTAGTTAACCGAAGAGTTCTCTTGCAGCAGGACAATGCAACACTCCATACTGCACGGACAACCATGACAAAAATTCAGAAATTGGAAGAAGTCGAATTGCTACTTCACCTAGCATACAGTCTAGACCTAGCGCCTTTAGATTATCGTCTGTTTCGATGTATGGGCAATTTTTTCCGTGGAAGAAATTTCGGAAACATTGAATCGTGGAAGTAGGTCTCACCGAATTCTTCGCATCAAAAACCAGAGACTGGTACCATTTCGGGATAATAAACCTCACTGAAAGGTGGCTAAAGACCATAGAGTCTGATGGTATCTACTTTGAAGAGTAGTTTAATTTCTTGTCAGTAAACGTTCCATAAAGTTTTATTTAAAAACCAACATTACTTATGAGGTACCATCTATATTTTATACAAAACTAAAGAGCTTTTTCCTCTAAATTAGTTCAGATCTCTTGCTTATCTTTGTGCTCCATCCTCTGCCTCACTTCTTTCCTAATCCATTAGTACTGTTTTCACCCAAAAGTCAAATATAGCCCATACCGTATACACTGTATCTAATCTTAAACATACACATCTACTCCATTCACCTAGACCAAGGGTGGCAAAACGACTTCCTTCCGCGAGTCACCAAGTATGCAACACGCACTGCATCACTCAATAGCATGTGTAAAAAAAAAAACGGACGGTTGCAGAGAGGAAATGTGCGCCTGCGAGTCAAAATGACTCGCGAGTCACGTTTTCGCCACCTCTGACCTAGACTATATTCACTCTTAGGTTGATCCGCGGCAAAACAAACCCACGTGGTCAGTGCACCGTGGTGCAACACGGTAGCAATGCGCCCAGGAAAGTAGTCCCATGCTAATCTCTGAATTTTAGAATAAATTTATCCTTAAATAGTATAATATTCTATACAAATACCTAAGTTTTTATTTAACGCTGATTTATACCGTAAAACAGAGCTACAACTGCCATGACGCAATTCGTATGAGTCACCTGACATCCGGGTAGGCGCAGAATGTTGTTTACAGCCAGAAACGAGCAGTTGTGTTTAGTATCATGGCGGACGGTGAATTTGCTCTTGTGTTTTCGTCGAATTACGTAAAGCATTAGCCGCGCAAACCATTGACTAGTGCTGAAAAAACAATAGTGTTGAATCTTTATTATAAGTTATGTGTGAAATATCCAACACTTTCCGCGAAAGAAATGCTGAAAATTAACTTCTGAGTTCACTGTGTTTCGAGTACAACTATAAACAGTGCTTGTGCAGAAAAATCTGAAACGAGAAAAGTGGTTACCCCGGAATAAAAGAAAGCATACGAAATATGCGATGCAAGAATGTAGTGCTTTTAAGAAGAATGCAATTCGCGTAACAGTGCACAATTTCTTTATTAAAATGAGCCGCCAACAGTTAATAAAGTGCCGCTTCCAGAGAGCGAATAAATTAGGTTATCGCATACCTGTTACTTTATTTTTCGCTCATTTATTTTAGAATTAACTATTATTATATGTGCAAATATTTTATCAATGTTATCACCTTTAACCCTCAACAGAATATGCTATACTCTGTGAGGTTTAAGTTGGCAGGTTTTCTACTGTCCTTGTCTCACATAGAGTGCTGTCCTTGTCTAGCAGAGGGGATGGGACAGCAACCACTTCTTTCTTGCGATTTGTGGAAATTCCAGACCCGTAGAAGCTCGCAACCCTCCCACTTCTATTGTATGCTGACTGAAGGTTGCAGTGGCGTATAAGCTGTGGGACTATGCGTTTCTTATTTTGCGGTTTTACACGATACGCAAGATATTTCGTTTGTTACAACATATGGATATAATGTTGAATTATTTTCTAGTAGTTTTGGTTGTATTTGTATTGTTTCAAATTGGCTCTCGAGGGAAAATCCTAAAATCAGATGGTAGGGAAATGTAGTTAAAGTTCACAGTTTCTTCAGTGATGAATGTGATGCATTGAAATGTGGAAAGCCGACAACTTCAGTGACAAGTGTAGTTGAGAGAACTGGTGCTGCTACAGGTATTTCTGCTCCTTCCGTCCGGCGAATTTTAAAAGAACACACAAATGCTGAAGCTAATGGCGGTAGATTGCAAACTCCAGGCAAGAAGCGCCCAAATAGGAGATTGCAACAAAAAAAAAAAAAAAAAAAAAAGCAGAAATAAACTCATTCACTGCAGCTGCTATTAAGCAAACAATTTATTCGTTATAGCGTATGAACTTTCTGCCTAGTTTGCAGGACATATATGAGGCTTTGAAAGTTCAAGGCTTACTGAAAGGAAGCGTGTAGTCGTTAAGAAAAATTCTTAAAAAGCTTAATTTCAGTTATAGTAAAAATTCGCAAGGAAGATGTTTTTTAATGGAACGAATGAATATTGTTTCTAAACGATTTCGGTTTTTAAGACGAATGAAGAACTGAGGGCTACTAGTAGGCCTATAGTGTACCTTGACGAAACGGATAAATATAAACCATACGAGAAATAAGGTGTGTAAGTGTGACGGTGATGAAAATGATTTCCCTCTTAAAACACTAATAGGCAAAGGAGCGATGTTCAACAGGGTTCATTCCTAATGCTTTACTAACTTTAAAGCCAAATCCAGTAAAGACTACCATGAAGAAATGGATAACAACATTTTCAAGGATTGGTTTGTCAATAAGTTGCTACTTAACAATCCTTCTAATAGTGTCATCGTTATGGGCAATGCCCCTTATCATTCCATAGAAATTAATAAAACACCCACTTCATCTCCATTCAAATCCCATACGCAGGAATGGCTTCGTAATAGAAATATTGAGTTTGGTTCACGAGCGACAAAACCGTACTGCACGAGTTAATTAAATTGAAAAAAAGACAATCTCAAAGTTTATGAAATTGATACACTCGCGAAATGCATGGACATACTATAGTACGGTTGCCACCTTGTCACTGTGATTTCAATGCTATAGAACTTATATGGGCGCAAGTCAAGAATGATGTTGCCAAACATAATTTTCATTTAAAAGTGGTGATGTAAAACTGTTCTTTGATAATGCGATTACAAAAGTGACTCCAGACAAATGGAAAAGGGCGTGTGAGCATGTGCAAAACACTAATCAGTTTTACTGGGAGAAAGACGGTCTGGTAGATGAAATTACGGACAGATTAGTCATAAATTTAGAGGAATTGGAATCGGAAGAAGAGTACGAAGATTTGTTTGAAGTTTCTGATGGTGAATCCGAGAATGAACAACAACCGGTCGGAGAGGAGGACGGGCACTCCGCCACTGATGCGTGTTTGACTGGTGTATCTGCTTTGCCTGTGTCATCGTAGAGTGAGAGCGAGATGGTGAGTATTCCTTTCTCTGTCTAAAAGGGACACGACTACTTAAACCTCACGGACTTTAGTCACCGTTTCAGTTGTTCGAAATAAGGACTCTGTTCCTTTTTGCACTACGTGCCGCTTGTACTCGCCACATGGTCTGAAAGTGTGACAGTATTTCTAGTGCGAATGGCGGAAGGATACATTATAACGGTACACTGGTCACCTGGGGTTTATTTTGACGCGGATCAATCTAAGAGTGAATGCAGAGTAATTTACCTTTAACCGCATTACTTGTCCTAGTTCCATCCCTCTGTTACACTTCCTTTTACCACGTACACCTATGTAAACATAACCTTCCACGTTTATGTTCTCATCTCCATTCAGTCATGCCTCAACCAGATCACTACCCTAGCTTGAGCACCTCAAACACTTCACCTCTTAACACTTTCGATGTTAATTCTTCTTCGTTCAATAGCATCATCTGAAAGTCCAATTCCTATCTTTAACCGCTCCTTCCGCTAAATTCCCCTACCTTCGTTCTGTATCTATACCTACCTCCACTCTGTAGGCGAGTCCACACTGTTCAGCATATCAACAGCTAACATTCAAAAATTAACAAAACTTTACATCAACATGTTGTGAACCTTTAACATTCCATCCCCACCGATTGACTTGGTGGGACAACAAAATCTCTCAACTAAAAGCAAAATGGACCCCAATGATGGGGATTTGGCTATTGCTATTTGTATCTGTGCTTGGTATGTAATGAAAAAGGAAAGGTGACGGGGTCCTATGTTGTTAATCAGCACAGGAAGGAAAATATTTTGAATGAGCTTAAAATTTAGGATACGTTTTGCTTCAACAATTTCTTGAGAACGTGTGAAAGTGACTTCAACTTGAACAGGTTTCTAACCTATAATTCATAAAAAGGACACACATTTGAGAGCAGCCATTCTAGCTTCCGGAAGCATTTTTACAAATTCTCTAGCGAAGTAAGGCTGTGTTCCCCCACGCCGATATTGCTTCTGGAACAACAATAGTTCAGTATAGTTGTCCCTCCGTTTTATTACATTACAACATTCCATAGTGATAGCCTCAACATACATTTTGTCGTCCTAGATTTACGACACGTAAAAGAATCCCAAGCCTGATAGAGGCCTCTGAGCAAAATTTCCGGTCTTTAACCCTAATATAGAATTTTAGACCACGGTAGTTAAAGAACGTCCATAAATAAAACTAAGTTTAATTTCAACATATATTTGATTAATGAATGTGTCTTTTCTTTCGCCTACTCCATAACTTCAGTGATGCAAGCCAAATCAAGGATACGACCACAGAACAATACGAATCAACACTATACTACTGAACACAGTAGCGTGAAGGAATCGGAAGTACGCCGTTGCCATGGTTACAGTGTACAAACTTCCGAAGCTCACCCAATCACATATGAAGAGCAAATTGACTTAGCAAGTTTTCCATTGAAAGCGGAAAACACCCAAATGTCCAGCGCAACACTCTCAGTTATAAGTTAAGTCAATCCTGCGGCCAACATGCAAACTGTTAACATGTTGCACTTGACAAGTTTTGCTAAATGTTAATCAGGGAACGGCTTACGGAGCAACTCGCGTGTGAGAGACTCTTAATAATGGTAGCTGGTTGTGTGTTCTAAAGCATAATGTGGAGAAAGAATATTAAAGTAATAATTTATGTATTTAATTTGCTTTTTATACAGACTAACAGACGTAATATAATATTTTGCTTTATTGACAACGTTCTCGCTTCTGTCCAGCTATAGTATGAATCGGGTAGGGCACACTGCGCACAATGATCCTTTCTAAGGATCACATAGCGCACAGAGTTATATTGAACCTCTCAGCGGTCGTACAGTCATATTGCGCATACTGCCACTATTTTATGTATTATAGTTTCTTTAGTTGGCAACACTGATAAGCGGAAGAAGCCCTTACATGTCATTCGTCCTTCAGCTGCAGTGGTGTGTCGAGTTCATCGTCGTTGTAAACAGCGCCATATTCTCGAAGTAAGAGAGGTCGGAAGTTACTAGTTCGAGGTAGTTTAATTCGATATACAAGATTAGCTACGAAGGCAAAATGGTGGCGGTGTACGGTAAAAAACAACAGCGTACACATGTATAATAACGAGCATGATGAGCTTTTATTATCTCTAGGGGAGCATAATCATGAAATTAGCCAACTAGACAGTTTTATTGAATAGTGTTAAACCCAAGGCCATGGATCATATCTCTGTAAGACCTTCAATGCTGGTAAGAAAGGAAATTCTTAATATTTCTAATGAAATTTGTGTAGTGAACTGTCATAAAAATGTCCGTGTGATCGGAAAGCAGTGGGTAGAGTAAGGAGAAGTGGCCTTCCTATATTACCAAAAACACGAACTGAATTACATGCCGCAATCAATAAAATGTCTATTATGACAAACAAATCGGAACAATTTTTATTGGTGAATGATTGCATAAATAATGTAATAATATTTGGCTGTGAAATATAAAATGTTTAGTGAAAATCAAAAGTGTTGTATGAATGGAACATTTCAATTTTGGCCAGACAATGATATTTATATGGATTAGGTGATCTTAGTTTTTGAGTTTTATATAGAACATTGGTTTAGTGTAGTTTATATTGTGGTTGTAGTTTGCCACGGAAGTGTGTTATTTGTGCATTTTTAGTAGATTTTAGTACGTATTATTTACATGTGTATACGTATCGATATTTTTTACGATACGTCCTGTTGTGGTGTCGAAGTTAGCATCGTGTTAGTGGAGGGCAATAGTGTCGCTGCGAGTAATGATGTTTATTTACAGGTTTGAATTTGTGTAAAATGTGGAATGTCATTTGAATTAGAGTTGGGTCGAGCGATTCTTTTGCAGTAATCGATTCATGCGATTCGTTCACGGTTCATGAATGGATTCATACGATTCGTTCACGATTCATGGATCGTCCTCTTGCTACCTGTCCGCTAGTCTCTTCTAGTGCACGATTCGTTCATGAATCGTCGCCTTGCCTGCCGCCTATTCTCGCTCACGATTCTTATATGAATCGTCCCCGTTTGTACTTTGCAGTTTGCAGCCAAAATACGTAATCAGGACCATTTTGTTTGTTACGATGGCATATAAAAGACAATGTATGTAAAAGCGCTTTCCGCGTTATTTAGGGTAATACACTTGGAGTTTCCTAAATTTGTCAATAAAAATCAACCTGTGTGATTCCACTTAAGTTACGATTGCATAAGGTATTATGTAAAGTAATTATGAAGATATGATTATTATTATTATCATTATATTCTTCGTTTCGATGATTAGGCATTCCACCTGTCTTCGATTCTTTACTTTACTCCCATCTTTTTCTGGGGTATCCGATGTCTCTTTTTCCTGACGGTTTGTATTTATTAATTAATAGTGGTATTCTTTCTTCAGTCATGTAGTTCATATCGCTTTCCAGTTAAGTTAGTTTTCTTCAATTTTATCATATAATTTATGAATATTCAGTTCTCTAATTTTATCGTTTCATTTCTTATTAGGTCTAATCTAGTGCATTCTCAAGTTCTTCGTAGAAATCTCATTTCCGCTGTCTGAATTTTACTTTTGTCCAAGTTTTATTATTATTATTATTATTATTATTATTATTATTCCTCACTACTACCGAAGTTTCGCGCGCAAATAAGCTCTATAATTTTTATAAATATGTGAAAAGGTGTAAGCCCGTTATGCAGAGAGTAATAACTTTTTACATAAAGTTTTACATAAGCATATTCGAGGTACTTTTAATGCATTAGAATTGGCTTAGTTATATCGATGCATGTTCTTATACTTTTAATGTAGATTATAGTATACAAATTAATGCTTTTAAATTATATAATTTTAAAATGTTATTCAAACCAAGAATTCAAAAATTCCCTATTTTTCCTCCATTTTGCATATTTTTGGTATTGTATATTATAGTACCTACTACACTGTACTGAAAATTACTTCTATTGTTTATACCACGTGCTGCAGCCTCCTTTCATCCATTGGCAATGCTTACGATTCATTTTACTGCGCTTTACAGCTATTTACACAATTTGTTTTTAAGAATTAATCTTTTTCGGCTGAACTCGATACTCCTAGGATATGACATCAGCATCTCAAAGAATCGTGTTGATCTACCAATTCACATTATAAATTCTAACGAATCTTTCAACCTGTGCAATTCACTCTCTACTACGAATCGACAGAACTAGCTCTCTCTCTCTCTCTCTCTCTCTCTCTCTCTCTCTCTCTATATATATATATATATATATATATATATATATATATATATATATATATAAATTTTTTATTGCGGTGCTGTTCTGTTTACGTATACTGTGATATACCATAATGCTTGGTAACTCCCTGCTCATAGTACTCACTCGGCACCATTCGTCTGGGCTCGGTTTGGCAGCTAAAGCTAACGGTAGGAGTAACCAAGCGCAAGCGAGAATGAATCGAGAATGTCCTGATCACGATTCTTTTTGAACAACGATTCATGCACGATTCTTGCGATTCTTTTTGAACGACGATTCATACACGATTCTTACGATTCATTTTGAACGATGATTCATGCTAAGACTGCCACGATTCATGCGATTCTTTCCTTGTAGTCGTTCATATGAACGACTCATGAATCGCCCCATGTCTAATTTAAATGCATCCAAAGGCAGTAGCAGGTACATCATATAACGTACCTATGCTGGGCAAGTGTGCAGATTCGGGTTGGAACAATTGAATTTATTCGTTTGCTTGAGGAAGATTTAAGAGAATCTTTAATTTCTCACGGCGTGTTAAGTAGGCAATGTAGCTATGATATTGGCGCTGCCGTGGTTGGAATGTATCCTCCAATTCATATATAAGAGGCGAGTAATCATGCTTTTAATAAAACTCAATGTTTCAGTGGAATATAGCGCGTATTTGAGCATTAAAACGTAGGCGTCAGGCCATAGCGAGCCACAGTAAATTCACCCGAGGTTAGGTTAGGGTTAGTGTGCGTATAAAGAAACTGGTTTTTGTGAATAGCGGCTTGCACGTGAGTGGTAAGTCTCGATGCCATGGTGGTGTTTGTGAACCTGGTGATTGTGTTCTAGGCTGTTTTCCGCGGTGTTTTAAGAAGTCTGCAATTAAAATAAGGCTTAAACTCGGGCACTTTTTAAATTTGGGAGCCAGCATATTGGATCAGCTAAGCTACGAGAGACATTTCTTGCAACTGTTCACAATTCACGGGACTGAGAATAGTAACAACACACCGTTTATATTTTGTTTGTTGTCCGACAAAAAGCAAATGATAAACAAATGCTGAACGTCACATAGTTTGTAAGTGCGCACCCTAGCTGATGAAACATTAAGTCCTGAAAAGGTGATAGTTGGTTTCGAAACAGCTGTGCACAATGCAGTGAAACGAATTTAGATAAAATGCGACCATCGTGGTGTGGAGGTTCTATTTACCAAGCTTGGTGGAAGCACATACAGCATGTTGGGTTAGCTTCGTATTACAAGGACAAAGATTCCGATAGCGGAAAATGGCTGCATGGGTGTTTCGGATTACGTTTATTGCCTCCCAGCGATGTATAAGATGCATTTATAGAAGACTTATGACAGAGCTACCAGAATTGGCTACTCCATTCACAGATTATTTAGTGGAAAATTATATCGACTCCGAAGGACGTTTATCAACGCGATGTTGGCAAGCCAGAGCTTATCAGATCGGACAATGAACTCCTGCGTAGCTTTCCGCAGTTCGTTAGGTAAGCAGTTTAATAATTCACAACAAGCCTTCGATATGTTCATAGAAATCAAAGGGGCTATATAAATGAAAAAATTTAAAAAATCGTAATGGTCACACAACTGTGTCTTGTTGGGGCTAGATATCAAATGTGGTTCGGTGTATTGTGCACGATTTACAATATACTGTGCAATATGGGGTCATATTAGAGCATATTTTGATTCTCTATGTAAGGATGAGTTATCTTCATGTAGTTTTTGAATTCGTCCAGGATAATAGTTATATCCACACCGCATGTCGAGCGGTTTCAAATTTGTTTATCAGAGATAAGGAAATGCTGAGGTGAGCATTCCTACAGATGCACAAAGAACAAATAATAACTGATGGACACAAGCTCATGAAGGCTGGAATATTGTAGCCTCTCGTCCACATTAGTGTAGGGATTTGATTTCATCTATGCCACTAAGATTGAGGGCAGTTATACGTGCTGAGGGTTCATACACCCGATACTGATTTTCGTTTATTTCTGTGTGATATCGTTTTAGAAGCGAAAAGTTTCTGTTCAGTTATCTCTTAGTTTTTCTAAAGAACAGTGTGTGTTTACATTTTGTGTTTGCATATAAAATGTCATAAGATACAAATGAATTGTTCAAATAAAACAAAACCGTTGTACGGGATTCGAGGGTTTGAAAACAGAAGCTTACTGGCAACGCCGTCTAAATCGCTGGGCCACTGTAACACTGCAAAGAGCCTACGGCAGCCGCTTCATACGTCGTTTTGGACATAGCTTTTATGAGCGTCCACGAAGTTCTGCTATCTACCCTTCAGGCAGTATTTTTAACAGCTAAATAATTTCAGTCTAATTATATAATATATAAATTCAATAACAGCCCACCTTAAAGCAATATGTGTATGTAACAATATATAAAAAGCGTATATTACAGTTATTGTATATGTTTATATTATTGTATACATGTTCAATAATGTTATGTGAATGTATTACGTAATTTAATAATGTAGGAGCTGTGAGAATAATAGGTTAAAAGTTGCTAATGAGGTAACTTTGAGGCAATAATGAGTAAGAATGTTTAATAATGCTACTAGTCATTATTGGAGCAACAATAATGTAAATTTTGAGACAGTTTATAAAATAGCCAATCAATAACCAGAAAAAAGCTTAAGTAAAATAAAAGTATTCTATTGGATTAAGAATAGCCAATCAGAGACTTGAAATACAGAAATTTACAAATTTAGGCGGTAGAAGTCAAGTCAATTGCTTGTAGACAGTGCTCCTGACGCGAGATGCATATTCGTGTAAGACGAAAATAGTTTACGTGTTAAAAAGTGCAAGTAATTAATAAAAGAATCTCACAGTTCTCTATATCAGTGAAGTGTTATTTAAATTGTGTCAAGCATTAATGAAAGGAGTGAAGTTAAATTATAATCTGTGTAAGCTTACATTCTTCAGTCGCATCACAATCCTACTATGAGAAACATGTCTTTAACAATAATACTGACGCAGCCGAGGCAAACATAAATATATAATATTTAAAGAAACAGTCAAATTACAAAATTAATAGTTTTTAAACTAGGGGCAAAGGCCACCAGAAAGTACATTTAGGGCGATGGCTACCGTAAACTTTTTACCTTACGTGCGGTTGCAACTACTTCAATTTCGGCTCCACAACAGTCGAAATACAATACAACTCCTTCAAATTGGCTTTCCATACGTGGGGCAGAAACAAAACTTACTTCAAATTGACGCCCCAAGCGTGGTGCAAACAACGTAAAGATTAAACACCAATTCTTCAAATTGGCTCCCAAAGCGAGGGGCAAATAACAATAGAACAAACCTTCTTCACCCTTGGGATCTGGGGATAACCTTTTCTTTTCTTTTTTGGCCAAAGGTGTACATATATTTATAGCGCTATTAAACAATTTCAACATTTAAGCATTTTTATTAATAGTATGAAGTTTTCTCGGCGTTGATTATTTACTATGATTTCTTGAGATTGCAGCTGTACCGATCAGAGTATTTTAAACGCAAGATTGTTCCGCAACACCAATCACAAGAATTCCTAAGTCGACCACCTAGCAACAGCTAGGACCTCATTGCCCAGATACCTCATTGAGGACTACGTTGGAGAGGTCTCCAATACTCCACCGATCAACACTACAGAATCCAGCAATGACCGCCTCCCGCAGCCAAGCGCCCTCGGAGCTCATTCATCAAGTTCTGCGAGCAGAACCGATCTCAAACCACTCTCATCAAACTATCGAATTAATCTGTGAGAAGATAACCAATATTGAAAATGACAACCTACTCGTACAGCTGGTCACCAACATAAAAGCAATCCTATTCCCGCTTCCAAGGAAATCAAAATTCGACATAAACCCAAGACAAAAATCCCGATGATTAAAGTTATTGTACTTTAGTCTTTAACTTCACATCTCCTCCTACACCTTTCCTTTTTCCTTGAGCCTCACTACCCACTACGGCAATAGTCAGGGCCTTGTGTCATGGCTATAGTCTAACATCTTCCCTTCGAACCGTTTGCTGTAGCCTACAGCAAACATTCCCGCTACCTACGGAGGTGTCTCGCCACTTCTTGTTATCCTCTTCTCTTTCTTTCCCTTGCTACCCCCCAAAAGTTTTACCATTACCCTGGAGTATGTCTTTGAGTGTAGAGGTCCGAAAGCATAGAACCACATGTCACTCGGCTCTAATCCCGTAAAGTTAAAGCACGAGTATTTTTACTTTCTCTACTACGTATAAGTAAGCAGGGGAAGTACTGTATTCCACCCAAAAATTCGATACCGAGATTTCACCGGAAATACATGTTTTGCGACGTCCTGAATTAAAAAAGGGCATTTTTGGAAACATGTCCGTGTGTGTGTCTGTGTGTGTGTCCGTCCGCCTATGTGTGTGTCTGTGTGTGTCTGTGAACAGCATACCTCAGAAACGAACAGTCGGATAAACACCAAACTTGTTATTTAGGTTCAGTATCTTCCAGAGATGCCACACGAAGGTTTTCAAGAAAATCCCTCCACCCGAAATTACCCTTTACGTGGAACATTTTTCGAAATTTTTAATTTTCTCAAAAATGGCTCTAACGATTTTGATTAAAATATATGTTTAAGATATTTTTATGACAAATGAAATGTATATGAATTTTCTGGGAATGTCTCCAAAAGTATTCTTCATTGTGAACAACTTTTGCATAACTGGTAAACCATAAGAGATAGACAAAATTTTACTACATAAAAAATGTAGACAAATAAAATACACAATTTTATGTCATATACATTTTTTTGTTGTTGGGTGAACCATTTTCGGGATATTGCTTGTTATTCCCTTAAATTTTCCAATACTTATACTTTTTCTCAAATTCGTTATTCATTCCTGATAATGTAAAGAGAATGGAATATTGCACATAGCAACCAGCTCTTAAAATATTTGACTATCGTTTAAAGCCTAACATATTCCCCTTGCATCTACAAGAAAATTAGCAATAAGATTAACATCTCGATTAACATGGAGCATATGGAGAATAAGCGTTTGTAAAAAATAGTTTGTACAAGAGTAGAGAAAGTCATGTGAGTGTAACACATCAGATTTTTATTCTTAATCTATCAGCATTCCAAACGCAACTTTATTATGAAATACGAGGGCCATCCAGAAAGTAAGGTTCATTTAGGATCATAAGGAGCATTTATTTAGGATCGAAAATGCTTGTATTTAAATGAAATTCACAGGATATTTCACAAATATATTAAACTATATTCCAACGTAATAGCCGCCGAGATTGATACATTTATGTAGTCGGGGCACCAGCTTTTGCATGCCAGGTCATAGACCTACATAACCAGCTCTTTCAGCTACTACTTCGACCTCCTGATCGTTGGAAAAAACGTTTCCCACCCAAAAACTCCTTTAATTTAATCAAAAGTGATAGTCAGAGGGCGCCAAGTCGTGTGAATAGGTTGGGTGAGAATATCCCATCCAAACGATGTCAGCAGCTCCTGTTAAACTCGCGCAGTATGGGGCTTTGCGTTGTCATGCAGAAGGCTGACTCTCCAGGTCAGCATTCTCCTTCAGCGGTTCTGAATGGCTCTTCGGAGTTTTTTTAGGGTATTGCAGTAAGCCTCTGCATTAATGGTAGTCTCTTTAGGGTAATATCCACCACAAGGACTTCCTTATGGTCCCATAAAAAATCAGATGCCATGACTTTTCCGGCAGAATGGGTCATCTTGAACTTTTTGGTGGGAAGATGAATGACGCCACTGGAGCGAATGTCTTGTCATCACATCACTACCACGAGTTTCCGACGGATATTCGCAACGGTATTGTTCTGCAAAGTCAAAAACGGATGGCCATTGAGGCAGTATTTTATATCACAACACTGTGAATGCCAGAGTGATTGTAGTGTAAACCAACATTATTGTATGACAATGATTTTAGATGTTTGTTATCTATAAGCATTGTTAGGAAATAAGTTTACACGGCCTCACTGAAACTTACAATAGGAGAGGGTAACAATGAGCGAGGGGGTGAGTTGTTTATCAATTAGAAGAAACAAACAAATGACGTCAGATTAGCGTGCCTTTCTTTAGAAATGGAGGGAATATCTTCCCTAGAACATATGTGTTTCTAGTTTTGATTAGCTTATAAAACAGACGCTAATGTTGGCGCGATTTATTAACCAATAGCAGCTCTATTGTAATGTTTAGGTATATCGGGGTGAGGGAGTATAAATTCTTGAGCCAAAGGCAAGTATCGCGCAGTTCTACAGAATCATTCACAAGGTAAACGTTGCGCAGTTCTAAGAAATCTCTCTCGCGAGTTACACGTCAGGCAGTTCTAAGGAAGCATTCATGAGGTACACATTACGCAATTCTACAGAATCTCTCGCGTCGTAAAGTTAGTTACAAAATGTGAAATACGCGAATTAATAGTGCACGGCAAATAAGTGATTGTAGTTACATTCGAAAATATAACAGTTTCAGTCAGGCGTGTATCAAGATTAAATATGTGAAATTAATTAAATGTGACGGCAATAAAAGTGTAAAAACAAATTATTTTATCAGTATTAACTTTTAGTAACAACTCCTTTCCGTTTACACGCCCTGATCAAGAGATATATGCTGGACTGAGTAATAATAGCTAGCCGGAGGACAAAGAACCCAAAATTTAAAATAGTAAAACAATAACAGGCGCTTAGCAAATAAGATAACACGACAGGTTACCGCGACACCATCTCGCACGGACTGGAGGTGGCGGGAGCGCGCGCCGACCTCTCCATCGGAAGAATTTACTGTGACTCAAGGTAACTAGAGTATAGAGACTGTGACTGAACAAATTGGCCGACAAACACGTGGGACCGTTAAGATCCGTCCTATACGCCAAGTGCGCCATGTTATTAGACGTGTTTAAGACAGAGGGAACCATTGCAATAAAATACTTCATTTAGGTTTCGTGCAGTTTATGCACCACTGTGTCCCTGACCTTAAGAAACTCAAAAGTGTTTTGAATAAATTCGCTTGCACTACGTTGTTGCCGCAGCGCTCTTCACCATCACGTTCCTCGAGATGTTGCGCTTCTTTTCAGCTGCGCTAGAAAACAAACTGTTCACTAGCTGCATGCAGTTGCCGCTGGTATTGCACTGCTTTTTGCTGTTGTGTGTAAAATACAGAAACCCAGTTATTTTATGTACAAGCACAAGCTTCTTTTAAATATATTTAAACCGCCTATGCTGGCTAATACCAATGGACAACGGTATGTGGAGCGGTGGTTGCCAAATAGGGGTGCAATCCCTTTATAGGCGTAACAGCTTTCTAGGGGAAAACACGAATAACTTATTTAGAAGAGAATAAATTATCTGATAAAGCAATTATATGTTCTGTTATTATTATAATGTAAGTAATAACAAATAACGGATACACAGCTTTCTTACACTGGGTCTTCGGCTCTCCGTGCTAATGCTCTTACGTTTCAGCTGTTTGAGCTGTATCCGAACGCTGAAGTGGATAATATCTTTACGTTATTTGCACCACGCTTTGGGCGTCAATTTGAATAGGTTGTATTGAAGGAGTTGTATTATATTTCAACTGTTGAGGAGCCGAACTTGAAGTAGTTGCAACTACACGTATGGTAAAACGTTTCCGGTACCGGTAGCCTTTGCCCCAAATGTACTTTCCGGTGGCCTTCACCCCCCCACCCCAAAATGTTTAAAAATATTAACTTTGTAATTTTGACTGTTTGTTTAAATATTATATATTTATGTTTGCCTCGGCTGCGTCAGTAATTGTTAGAGACATGTTTCTCTTTGTAGGTTTGTGGTGCGACTGAAGAATGTAGGCTTACACAGATTATAATTTTACTTCACTCCTTTTATTAATGTTTGACACAATTTAAGTAATACTTCACTGATATAGAGAGAGCTGTGAGATTTGGTTTTTATTGTCTCACACAAAATACGTATTAAATTTCTCAAGGACACATCTCGCGTCCGGTTAGAAACACTGTCTATAAGCAACTGACTTGATTTCTACCGCCTAAATTTCTAAATTTCTGCATTTCAAGTCTCTGATTGGCTATTCCTAATCCAATAGAATATTTTTATTTAACTTAAGGTTTTTTCTGGTTGTTGATTGGCTATTTTATAAACTGTCTCAAAATTTACATTATTGTTGCTCCAATAATGACTAGTAGCATTATTAAACATTCTTACTCATTATTACCTCAAAGTTACCTCATTGTTAGCAACTTTTAACCTATTATTCTCACACCTCCTACATTATTAAATTACGTAATACATTCACATAACATTATTGAACATGTTTACAATAATATAAACTTATACAATGACTATAATATATACTTTTTATATGCTGTTACATACACATATTGCTTTAAGGCGGGCTGTTATTGAATGTATATATTATATAATTACACTGAAATTATTTAAGTGTTAAAATACTGCCTCAACGCGCATTAAGTTCACCCATCTGATTCAAGACTCCCAATAATCCTTCAAGGCGATTTCAGATGTTTGAGAATACGATACCTGAAAGACGACTTGCAATTATGCAAGAACTAACGCATTTTCGGGCTTTATAGTTAACCACTATTAGGATTAATTTGTTCTTCCTGGATTTATTCTTCCACACCAGGTGTGCTGGAAAGCTAAATTAGCCTTGTTAATTAATAAATGGTTTAAAATTAGCTTAAATACATAATAATTCTAATATAAATCATCCTCGAAGTACACAGAATTGTTAAGTATGTATTAATTTCCTATTAAAATGTTTCATTTGGTTAACGGAATACACGTAAGTACACCAATTATTTTCAATTGCCTCTGTGCTAAATTTGGAAAGTATATTTTCTTAGTGCTATCAGCAAGAGTTTCACCATAATGGTACCGTTTTTCGATTAGAAAACAAATCGTTAAATACGTAGTTAAAGAAAAACGCGGAGAGAAAAAATCCTATTTTTTGGGTATTTAGGTTCAGTATCTTTCAAAGTGCAACACGAAGATTTTCAAGAAAATCCTACACCCCAAACTACCCTTTATATGGAATATTTATCGAAAATTTTGATTTTCTTAAAAATGGCTCTAACAATTTTAATTAAAATATCACATGTTTAAGATATTTTTATGACAAATGAAATGTATATCATAAATCTTCTGGGAATGTCCCCAAAAGTCCTCTTCATTCTGAATGACTTTTTCATAACTGGTAAACCGTAAGACATAGACAAAATGTTTCTACACAGAAAATGCGGACATCATTTATGTCATATATGGTTTTTTTTGGACGGAGTCATTTACGAAATATTCCTAGTTATTTGTTTGAATTTACCAGTATTTGTACTTTTTCTCAAATTGGAATTCGTTATTCGTTTTTTTATGTCCTGGACATACAAAGAGAATGCAATGCTCCACATAGCAACCAGCTCTTAAAATATTTGACTATCACTTAAAGCCTTCCATATTCCCCTTGCATCTACAAGAAAATTAGCAATAAGATTAACATCTCGATTAACATGAAGCATATGGAGAATAAGTGTTTGTAAAAATAGTTTGTACAAGAGTAGAAAAAGTCATGTGAGTGTAGTACATGAGATTTTTAAAATAAAGGACACATCAAAGCAGGTATTTCCGCTGAATCTTGATATAGAATGTTTGGAATGGAATACAATACTTCTACTGCTAAACGGGAAAAAAATATTTTCCTTAGCATTTGAGGACATTTCGTTTTTATAAATTTTCCAGTGAATTATGTTACGTATTTATGTGTGTATTTAAACTTCACTTCAGACCAACACTTTGAACTTGAAGCAGCAGCTTAAATTCACAATTACTTTTATGCATTATTCCATTTACGTTTTTGGACAGCCAATATCCAGCTTTTTCTCTTTTATATAATTGCATTTGTATAACCCACTTTAATATCTATAGTCTTATCGGGGGATTTGACTTGAGAAACAACTCGTTGAGTTTTAATCATTTCTAACTTGAAACACTCTCACGTGCATACTTCCAGACTCTGCGGAAGATGGGAAAGATTCTAATTAAAGAAAAATTCCATCGCCCCAGCAGGGAATCGAGCCCGGGATATCTGGGTTTAGAGACTAGAATGCTGATCACTCGACTACAGAGACAGTTTAGTTTATTGAGTTACTTCGCTATCGTGCAATTTTAAATTCTCTTATCTATTAAGCATTATTACTCCCTTTACTACGTATAGTAAGTAGGAGAAGTATGTACTGTATTCCACCCAAAAATTCTATACCGAGATTTCACCGGAAGTACACGTTTTGAGGTCCCTGAACCCAAAAAAGAAACAGTTTTAGAAAAAAGTCCGTGTGTGTGTCTGCGTGGATGTGTACCTCTGTGTGAGTGAACAGCATAACTCAAAAACGAAAAGTCGGATAAATACCAAACTTGGTATTTGTGTTCAGTATCTTTCAAAGATGCAACAGGGAGATTTTCAAGAAAATCCCCTCACCCCAGACTACCCTTTACATGAGCATATTTCGAAAATTTTGAATTTCTCAAACGATTTTGATTAAAATGTCATACACTTAAGACATTTTTATGAGAAATGAAATCTATATCTTGAATTTTCTGGGAATGTCTCCAAAAGTCCTCTTCATTCTGAATGACTTTTGCATAGCTGGTAAACCGTAAGACATAGACAAAATGTTTCTACATAGAAATGCGGATCTGTTTAAAGCACATAATTTATTTCATATATAGTTTTTGTGGAGTGAGTCATTTCCGAGATATTCCTGGTTATTTGTTTGAATTTTCCAGTACTTGTACTTTTTCTCAAATTGGAATTCGTTATTCGTTTTTACTTTCTCTACTAAGTATAGTAATTAGGGGAAGTGTTGTATTCCACCCAAAAATTCTATACGGAGATTTCACCGGAAATACATGTTTTGAGACCCCCTGAATCCAAAAAAAGCATTTTTGGAAACATGTCCGTGTGTGTGTGTGTCTGTGAACAGCATAACTCAGAAACGAACACTCGGATAAACACCAAACATGGTATTTAGGTTCAGTATCTTCCAGAGATGCGACACGAAGGTTTTCAAGAAAATCTCCCCAGCCCAGATTACCCTTTACATCGATCATTTTTCGAAAATTTTAATTTTCTCAATTATGGCTTTAACGATTTTGATCAAAATATTATATGTTTAGGATATTGTCTTGACAAATAAAATGTATATCTTGAATTTTCTGGGAATGTCTCGAAAAGTATTCTTCATTGTGAACGACTTTTGCGTAACTGGCAAACCAAAAGAGATAGACAAAATTTTACTACACAAAAATATAGAACGCGTTAAAATACACAATTTATGTCATATACATTTGTTTTGTTGAGTGAACCATTTTCGAGATATTGCTTGTTATTCCCTTAAATTTTCCAATACTTATATGTTTTCTCAAATTCGTTATTAATTTTTTTTATGTCCTGGACATGCAAAGAGAACGGAATGCGCCACACATCAACCATCGGTTGAAAGATTTGACTATCGCTTAAAACCTACCATACTCCCTTGCACCTACAAGAAAATTAGCAATAAGATTGGCATCTGGATATCTCGATTAACTTGAGGCATATGGAGAATAAGCGTTTGTAAAAATAGTTTGTACAAGAGTAGAGAAAGTCATGTGAGTTTAATATATCAGATTTTTAAAAAAATTGTGTTTTCTAGAAGCAAATATTTGCTAAAGCCCTAGAGGGCACAGTAAATTGCAGTACCTACCAAGGAGAGTATCAGCTGTGAAAGTTTGGGAATCACTGGTGTAGAAGAAGCATCAAACAAAAAATCTAAGATATATCTGCTATTATGCAACCGTTACAGAAGGCGGTTTTCTGCGAGTAGCAGTTTCGACGGGAACCGTTGTGGAGAGGAGAAAAAAACTGTTTTTTTTCCAACACTAAGAAAACAGAGTTAAAGTCTTATATATCCTTTTGGATTCCTCTGCATAAAAATATGTTTTTATGAATCTACTTCGCTGGTTTTTCAGGTAACTTGACACAATGCAATACACCTGTTATGGCCTTTGAGAATGTAATACTTTGTTGTAAGAGGTTTTACTGTTGTTGCAGTTCTGCACCACGCTTTGGGCGTCAACTTGAAGTAGAGTATTTTGTTGTTGAAGGAGTTTGCACCACACTTTGGAACCAATTTGAAGTTGATTGTTTTTGCCTCGGCTTCTTCATTCTTACTTTAGAGACACGTTTCTCTTAATCAAGGCGTGGTGCGACAAGAATGTAGGCTTATACAGATTTTAAGTTTAAATTTAGTTTTCTTTTTATTAATCTTTGACACAAATTAAATAGCACTACACTGATATTAAGAGCTGTGAGATTCTTTAATTTAATATTTGTACTTTGTAACGCGTGAACTTATTTTACGATTCACACTTATAAGTAATATTTCTTTAGAGAACACATCTTCCATCCACTTGCTATCAAGGTCTGCAGGCAACTGAACATTTCAACCGTCCAAACCTTTGTATTTGTAAACTTTTGTTCAAGTCTCTGTTGGCTAATCCTAGTCCAATAGAATACCTGCATTTTACTAAAGCTTTTTCTAGCTGTTGATTGGCTATTTTTAAACTGTCACAAAATTTACATCATCGTTGCTCTAATCATGACTAGTAACATTTAAACTCTCAAACTCATTATTGCCTGAAGGTTACTTCATTGTTACCTCATTGTTAGCAACTTATTATTCTCACAGCACTTACACTGTTAAACTACGTAATGCATTCGCATAACATTATTAAACATGTTTACAATAATATAAGCATATGCAATGACTGTTATATACATTTTTTTACAAATTATTACATACGTATTGTTTCAAGGCGGGCTGTTATTGGAATTACATATTATATAATTTAATTGAAACCATTCAAGTGTTAAAAATACTGCCTCACCTTAAGGTCCTCAAGAATGTACACATTTTTCGTTCCACTTTTATAAAGAAAGCACACAAAAATAGTTTGTCCTCTTGCAGCTCGAGTAGCAGAGTAAATTAAATCCTTGAAGCTTGTAGACGAAACATCTTGAAAGTATGTTAAAACACACTTGATTCAGGAGAGAGTTGCCCAGGAAGCTGCTGCAGTCCAAAGTGCTCACAATTGTTGACGTAGTCCGATATGTGACACAACATTCATCTCAAGTGGGAAAAAACATGTCCTAAGTGGGCTTAAAGTAATTAACAGGCATTGAATTTCAATGAGGTTACCTTTAAGTTCATGTATGTCTTAAGAAAAGTCTAGAAGATTAATTAAATCTATCTTTCCAAAATACCTTTACCGCGGTTAGTGATTTATATTAGTACCAAAGTACATAAAAACTGCAATTGTTGAATGAGTGTGGATCAACATTAGTACGTGACATGAAAGGAACGCAATTATACCTTATGTAGTAACTAGTTTCTTGTAAATGCCTTTATGTTGGCAGTTCAGTAACTCAGAATAGATGACTAGCAAGATTAAATACCGTTCCTATTCAAGAAAATTGTGGTCAAACGCAGGAAAAATAAATAAAACTGTCACCAGACTATGAGGATTACGCAAATAAATATTATCTATATTAATATTAAGAAGAGAGAAAGTTTACCGCTCGCCTCTCACCAAGGCGGTCCGGATTCAATCCCAGGAAACCGCATGTGGAAATCACAGATGGTAAAGGCAGAAATAACAGTGAAAAAGAGAGGAAGATTTAAGGCGAAACCTCATGGACAAACGGTAGAAAACCTGGATAAAAAGATTCTGATGTGTTACACTCACATGACTTTCTCTACTCTTGTACAAACTATTTTTATAAACGCTTATTTTCCATATGCTTCATGTTAATCCAGATAACGAGATGTCAATCTTATTGCTAATTTTCTTGTAGGTGCAAGGGGAATATGGTAGGTTATAAGCGATAGTCAAATCTTTTAAGCACTGTTTGCTATGTGGCGCATTCCATTCTCTTTGCATGTCAAGGACATTAAAAATGAATAACGAATAAGTATTGGAAAATTTAAGGGAATAGCAAACAATATCTCGAAAATGGTTCACTCAACAAAACAAAAATGTATATGACATAAATTGTGTATTTTAGCGCCATCTACATTTGTTGTGTAGTATCATTTTGTCTATCTCTTATGGTTTACCAGTTATGAAAAAGTCGTTCAGAATGAAGAACACTTTTGGAGACATTCCCAGAAAATTCGAGATATACATTTCATTTGTCATGAAAAATCTACATATGATATTTTAATCAAAATCGTTAGAGCCATTTTTGAGAAAATTAAAATTTTCGAAAAACGTTCCGTGTAAAGGGTAATCTGGGGTGGGGGAATTTTCTTGAAAACCTTCGTGTCGTATCTCTGGAAGATACTGAATCTAAATACCAAGTTTGGTGTTTATCCAACTGTTTGTTTCTGAGTTCACAAAGACAGAACAGACAAACACACAGACACACACACACGGACATGTTTCTAAAAATGCTTTTTTTTTATTCAGGGGCTCTCAAAACATGTATTTCAGGTGAAATCTCGGTATCGAATTTTTGGGTGGAATGCAATACTTCCCCTACTTACTATACGTAGTAGAGAAAGTAACAAGCCGGACCACATACTACAGGAACAACTAGAAGAAGTCAGATTTAACTCAGAAACATGAGTTCAAGAACTATACATATAACTCAAGAGAAACAATGTATAAAGCAGTCAAGTCTGTCAGGGAGATTGGTAACATGAAAACCAACGACAAACTAAGCCTAAAATCCATAAAGTTAACCAATACAGATCGAAACTACAGCAAACCAGAAACAACTCGGAACGAAACAAAATAGGGTATGCTGAGATGGATATGCTAACCATAAGGGGAATAAGAATGGACTTCGTAACTATCCCTCGGTATAAACAAAGCAAATCCTTGAGTCGTCATAATCAGTAAGGAAAGCCGAGAGAAATTTAAATAAGGGAAAACAATGTATGTTAGGAACAAAGAGTCCGGGGGAAAAACATGACATCGAGAAGGGACATACTTATTGACTTTTCTAAACTCCTTTATGCAACCTCCATTTCCAATCAAACGAGAAATCAGACACCCAATCCTATAAACATACAACCTCAACCGATCCTGCACAGCGTAATCTGAACTGCTATCACAGAACTAAAAAAAATGGGAAACGCCTGGAGAGGACGGGATACAAAATGAATACTGAAACTAGCTGAAAGCCAGTTAACACCCATACTCTGCAAAATCTTTAAATCCTAGAAACAGAGGATATCCCAAAACTATGGAAAACAAGCATCATAGTACTTCTGCACAAAAAAGGTACCAGAGATGACATTAAGCAACTATAGACCCATGAGCCTGATGTCAAACATACACATGCTGTTCACCAAAATTCTAAGAAGAAGATTGACGAAAATCCTAGATGAAAACCAACCTTTAGAACAAGCGATTTATCTCAAAGGTTTCAGCACAATAGACCACCTACAAACCATTAACCAACTTATGGAGAAAGTACAGTATTTCCCCTGATTATGGCTTTTGTAGACTTAAGTAAGGCATTCGATTCAGTCAAGCACCCAAGTATAATACAGGCACTGACAGTACAAGGAAGGATACAAAGTGTGTACAGATACTGCAAAACTATATTCACTCTTAGGTTGATCCGCGGCAAAACAAACCCACGTGGTCAGTGCACCGTGGTGCAACACGGTAGCAATGCGCCCAGGAAAGTAGTCCCATGCTAATCTCTGAATTTTAGAATGAATTTATCCTTAAATAGTATAATATTCTATACAAATACCTAAGGTTTTATTTAACGCTGCTTTATGCCGTAAAACAGAGCTACAAGTCCCACGATGCAATTCGTATGTCACCTGACATCCGGGTAGGCGCAGAATATCGTTTACAGTCAGAAACCAGCAGTTGTGTTTAGTATCAAGGAGGACGGTGAATTCGCTCTTGTGTTTTCGTCGAATTACGTAAAGCATTAGTCGCGCAAACCATTGACAAGCGGTGAAAAAACAATAGTGTTGAATCTTTATTATAAGTTATGTGAGAAATATCCAACACTTTCTGCGAAAGAAATTGTGAAATTAACTTCTGAGTTCACTGGTGTTTCGAGTACAAGTAGATACAGTGCTTGTGTAGAAAAATCTGAAACGAGAAAAGTGGTTACACCCGGGAAAAAAATGAAAGCATATGAAATAGCGATGCAAGAATGTAGTGATTTTAAGAAGAATGCAATTTGCGTAACAGTGCACAATTTCTTTTTTAAAATGGGCCGCCAACAGTTAATAAATAGATTATCGTATATCTGTTACTTTATTTTTCGCTCATTTATTTTAGAATTAACTATTATTATATATGGAAACGTTTATTTTGTTGCAACTATCAATCTTATCACCTTTAACCCTTAACAGAATATGCTAGTCACCGTTTCAGTTGTCGAAATAAGGACTCTGTTCTCGCCACATGGTCCGAAAGTGTGACAGTATTTCTAGTGCGAATGGCGGAAGGATACATTATAGCGGTGCACTGGTCACCTGGGGTTTGTTTTGACGCGGATCAACCTAATAGTGAATACAGAGTAGAAAGAGGAGTTCGCTAGGCGATCCAATTTCTCCAAACTGTTCACCTACGTAATAGAAGATATACTTCGGAAAGTGAAGTGTAACAAACGTTTTGGAATATACCTAAATGGTTAATTGTTTCACAATATCATTGTCGTTGAAATGCTTTCCACCAAGGAATTTCTTAGATGAAGAAACAGATGAACAGATTGGTGCCAAATCCGGACTGTAGGAAGGATGGTCGAATTGTTTCCAACCAAATGATGCGACCACATCTTGGGTTTGCTTGGCTGTGTGTGGCTGGGCATTGTCACTCATTGATTCCCCATAAAGCTCACACAATTGGCGATGAATTTTTGCTGGCGTAACATTTCAAAAAACGAATAACTGATTAATTTCACAGCCTGCGGGTCGTTCGAAATGCTCTAACAACGGAAAACACAAACTGACGATCCCTCACAGTTGCGTCTAGCTGCCTAATGCTACACTTGATGGGGGAAGTAATCGCGCATGTACAAAATCGCGACTGCAGCGGCAAACAATTAAAAAAATCTGATGTGTTACACTCACATGACTTTCCCTACTCTTGTACAAACTATTTTTATAAACGCTTATTCTCTATATGCTTTACGTTAATCGAGATATCGAGATGTCTATCTTATTGCTAATTTCTTGTAGATGCGAGGGGAATTGGTAGGCTTTAAGCGATAGTCAAATATTTTAACGCTGGTTGCTATGTGGCGCATTCCATTCTCTTTGCATTACGACAATAAAAAATGAATAACGAATTTGAGAAAAGGTACAAGTATTGGAAAATTTAAGGGAATAACAAGCAATATCTCCAAAATGGTTCACTCAACAACAAAAGTGTATATGACATAAACTGTGTATTTTAACGCCATCTACATTTTTGTGTAGTAAAATTTTGTTTATCTCTTATTGTTTACCAGTTATGCAAAAGTCGTTCACAATAAAGAACACTTTTGGAGACATTCCCAGAAAATTCGAGATATACATTTCATTTGTCATGAAAATATCTTAAACATATATTTTAATCAAAATCGATAGAGCCATTTATGAGAAAATTAAAATTTTCGAAAAACGTTCCGTGTAAAGGGTAATCTGGGGTGGGGGGATTTTCTTGAAAACCTTCGTGTCGAATCTCTGGAAGATACTGAACCTAAATACCAAGTTATGCTGAGTTATGCTGTTCACAGACATACAGACACACAGACAGACACACACACATACACACACGGACATGTTTCTAAAAATGCTTTTTGGATTCAGGGGGTCTCAAAACATGTATTTCCGGTGAAATCTCGGTATCGAATTTTTGGGTGGAATACAATACTTCCCCTACTTACTATACGTAGTAGAGAAAGTACAAATGAATAACGAATTCCCATTTGAAAAAAATAAGCATTGAAAGATTTAAGGGAATAACAAGCAATATCTCGAAAATAGTTCACTCAACAACAAAAATGTATATGACATTAATTGTGTATTTTAACGCGATCTACATTTTTTGTGTAGTAAACTTTTGTCTATCTCTTATGGTTTACCAGTTATGCAAAAGTCGTTCACAATGAAGAATACTTTTGGAGACATTCCCAGAAAATTCAATATATACATTTACATTTGTCATGAAAATATGTTAAACATGTGATATTTTAATCAAAATCGTTAGAGCCATTTTTAAGAAAATTAAAATTTTCGAAAAATGTTCCATGTAAAGGGTAATCTGGGGTGGGGGATTTTCTTGAAAACCTTCGTGTCGCATCTCTGGAAGATACTGAACCTAAATACCAAGTTTGGTGTTTATCCGACTGTTCGTTTCTGAGTTATGCTGTTCACAGACACACACACGGACATGTTTCCGAAAATGGTTTTTTTGGTTTCAGGGGGTCTCAAAACATGTATTTCCAGTGAAATCTCGGTATCGAATTTTTTGGGTGGAATACAATACTTCCCCTACTTAATATACGTAGTAGAGAAAGCAGTACTTAATTAAAAAGATTTTTCCTATAACACTTTAAGAATTTATCTACGAGTTTTTTAGAGTATGATGAAGAGAAGTAATCTCTGAAGCTAGTTCCTAAATCATTCATATACTCAACGTTGACATGTCGAACTTCAGAAGACTTCAGAAATGACTTCAATGTGGTAAGGTGCTCACACTACCATCCTCAGCATGGATTATCCATGCTCGCATTATTAGCTATATTCCACAGAAAATACATGTTTTGAGGCCCACTTAATACAGAAAATATATTTTTAGTTAAAGGTCTGTGGGCATGTGTGTCTGTGAACAGCATAACTCAAAAAGGAAAAATCTGTTAATAATATACTTGGTATTTAATCCAGCATCTCCCAGGCATACGACACGAGGATTTTCAAGAAAATCCCCCACCCCAAACTACCCTTTACATGGAACATTTTTTTTCGAAATTTTGATTTTCTAAAAAACGACTAAATAGTTTGATCAAAATTCCATATATTAAACATATTTACATTATAAATAAAATGTATATTTTGAATTTTCTGGGAGTATGTGAAGTTCACTTGATTTGGAAGGAATTTTGTGATATATTTGAAGCAGTATGTTTTGATTATTTAAATAAAATCATAATCATAGGGGGAATAAATATCAATAACAGTAAGGATACCTAGTGTTAAATAAAACTGGAAAGCGAGTATGACTGTAAATTTAGCGAAGGGTTGAGTTGCGACAGTACCATCAGCGGCCGGAAACGGGTGGTTTTCCCTCTATTTTTAAGTGTCCCGTTAGGTTGCAGGAACGCAGACACGTAGAAAAGGGTCAATGTTTGCCAAAAACCAGATAGCCTTAGGCCTCCAATGATAGCAGCTAGAAATCAGGTGATTGTGGAATGGAGAGATATAGAACGTTTGAAACAGAGAAACAGAAATGTTTAGAATACACTCTTGGTCGTGGTAGTTCCTTGGAGATGGTTGTCAGAAAAGTGTCGGCGGATAGGCGAGATGATATGAAGCGTAACAAATAGGAAATGTGTGTGTGTGTGTGTGTGTGTGTGTGTGTGTGTGTGTGTGTGTGTCGAAGAAATAGCAGGAATAAAATGTTAAAACGGTGACGGTAAATAAACGAGCAGGAAAACAAACAGTCGTATTCACCACTAACCCGAGAACCAAGATCCATGCAAAGAACCCTGAGCTAGTACCGAACCCGGGACCATTCCTACAAATCCTGTGTCGTAAAATAGCCACATACCACCGCAAATTGCCGCCCTAACTTGGGGCCAGAATCGACATACCACCGCATGTTGTACAACTGGTAAACTTTAAGGGATAGACGAAAACTTTCTACCCAAAAAATAGATATCTTTAAAGCATACAATTTACTTCAAATAAGTTTTTCTGTGGCATAAGCCATTTCTGAGATATCCGTTAGTAATTTTTCGAATTGTTCATTACTTGACCATTCTTTTGAAGTCCGTCAACATTCAGTTGTTTCTCGCGATGTCATGGAAACTGTATGTAATTTTAAAGCCAGCATATAGCGGCCAGTTCTTCAACATTAGACTATCGCTGTTCTCTTTGTACCTAGAACAAAATGTGTAATGTAGCTATTTCTGTAAAGCTTTATTTGGATTAAAATGTAGTAGACAGGAAATTATCTTTAGTAAGGATAGTTTGTATACCCATTAATAAACGACAGAGAGTGGAGGTCATGTGAATATACATCAGTTTTTACTTTCTCTACTACGTATAGTAAGTAGGGGAAGTATTGTATTCCATCCAAAAATTCGATACCGAGATTTCACCGGAAATACATGTTTTGAGACTCACTGAATCCAAAAAAAGCATTTTTGGACACATGTCCGTGTGTCTGTCTGTGAACAGCATAACTCAGAAACGAACACTCGGATAAACACCAAACTTGGTATTTAGGTCCAAGGATGTGACGCGAAGGTTTTCGAGAAAATCCCCCAACCCCAGATTACCCTTTACATGGAAGATTTTTCGAAAATTTTAATTTTCTCAAAAATGGCTCTAACGATTTTGATTAAAATATCATATGTTTGAGATATTTTTATGAAAAATAAACTGTATATCTTGAATTTTCTGGGAATGTCTCCAAAAGTATTCTTCATTGTGAACGACTTTTGCATAACTGGTAAACCATAAGAGATAGACAAAATTTTACTACACAAAAAATGTATATCGCGTTAAAATACACAACTTATGTCATATACATTTTTTTTTGAGTGAACCATTTTCGAGATATTGCTTGTTATTCCCTTAAATTTTTCAATACTTATACTTTTTCTCAAATGGGAATTCGTTATTATTTTTTTTTGTCTTGGATATGCAAAGAGTATTAATCTGTGGGAAAGGGAATGGTGCTGCACCTAGCAACCAGTTATTAAGAGATATGTATGTGCTTAAAGGCTACTGTATTTGTATATTGCCTTTGTAAATATATATTCCCCTTACATCTACAAGAAAATTAGCAATAAGATAGAGTCTGCAAATGTTTATCTCGATTAACATGAAGTAGATGGAGAATAAGCGTTTGTAAAAATAGTTTGTACAAGAGTAGAGAAAGTCATGTGAGTGTAGGACATCAGATTTTTTTTTCTCGTGGTCATGCAAAGAGAATTGAATTTCAAAGCTACCACATACCGAACAGCTCTTAAACATTTGACTGTTGCGCAAGTCTACTGTATTCTGCTATTCCTATTGTACTTACAAGGAAGTATGTGATTACGCCATTTCTACAAATGTTTATCTCGATTACCTGAAGTAGACGAAAGAATAAGCTTTTGTAAGAATAGTTTGTTGAAAAAGGGTAGAAAAGTCATGTGAATGTAATATATTTTTATAATTACTGCCCCAATCCGTCTCCGAAGTCAAAATTATTGAACACGCGCTGAATTCGCATTGGATGCAAAAATATATGTTAAATAGGCTACCATAAATAACGAACAGAGGTTATTTAATAGTAGCTTATGATACAAGGTAAAGTAGCGAGTTATTTTACGAGTAGGAATATTTGCTAAAAGGGCTTCGTTTCACAAACAGACGTTTAAAATAAAATCGCTTCTCTAATAAGTATAGTCAGTAGGGGAAGTATTGTATTCCACCCAAAAATTCGATACCGAGATTTCACAGGAAATACATGTTTTGAGACCCCTGAATCCAAAAAAAGCATTTTTGAAAACATGTCCTTGTGTGTGTGCATAACTCAGAAACGAACACTTGGATAAACACCAAACTTGGTATTTAGGTTCAGTATGTTCCAGAGATACGACACGAAGGTTTTCAAGAAAATCCCCCCACCCCGTATTACCCTTTACATGGAACATTTTTCGAAACTTTTAATTTTACTACACAAAAAATGTAGATTGCGTTTAAATACACAATTTATGTCATATACATTTTTACTTTCTCTACTTCGTATAGTAAGTAGGGGAAGTATTGTATTCCACCCAAAAATTCGATACCGAGATTTCACCGGAAATACATGTTTTGAGACTCACTGAATCCAAAAAAAGCATTTTGGAAACATGTCCGTGTGTGTCTGTCTGTGTGTCTGTGTGTGTGTCTGTGAACAGCATAACTCAGAAACGAACAGTCGTATAAACACCAAACTTGGTATTTAGGTTCAGTATCTTCCAGAGATGCAACACGAAGGTTTTCAGGAAAATCCTCCCTCCCCAGACTACCCTTTACATGGAATGTCTCCAAAAGTATTCTTCATTGTGAACGACTTTTGCATAACTGGTAAACCATAAGAGATAGACAAAATTTTACTACACAAAAAATGTAGATCTCGTTAAAATACACAACTTATGTCTTATACATTTCTTTTGTTGAGTGTCGAGATATTGCTTGTTATTTCCTTAAATTTTCCAATACTTATACTTTTTCTCAAATTCGTTATTCATTTTTTTATGTCCTGGACTTGCAAAGAGAATGGAATGCGCCACATAGCAACCAGCGTTAAAATATTTGACTATCGCTTAAAACCTTCCATATTCCCCTTGCATCTACAAGAAAATTATCAATAAGATTGACATCTCGATATCTCCATTAACATGAAGCATATGGAGAATAGGCGTTTGTAAAAATAGATTGTACAAGAGTAGAGAAAGTCATGTGAGTGTAACACAACAGATTTGTTTTAGACTGCGCTCGAATTTATAAAATATCAATAATACTATAATAATTCCTGAAACAAGAGAAATGACGTTAAAAAGCGAGATCTCAAATGTTTTGTTGATTCACTAGCAGTTATTTTCAACATGTTTTGCCGTACACCAGGCAATGAAGCGATTAAATGCTATATCATATTGCTTTCTGGATTTTTGGGTAACTATACTTCTAGTGTTATTCTTTCTGCTACTTCTGTAATTTCACTTCCATTTCAGTTTCTTCTGAGTGCATAATTTCTGTCATTTAATCTTTATGTAGGTTAGATAAATGACTAACGTTTTAGATCAAAGAAAGCTGCCAATATACGGTTAACTCTTTAACGAATTGCGATAAATTGAAGCATGAGGATTTGTATTGTGAACAGATACACTATGTGATCAAACGTATCCGGACACCCCCACAAACATACGTTTTTCATCTTAGGTGCATTGTGCTGCCACCCACTGCCTGGTACTCATTATCCGCGACCTCAGTAGTCATTAGACATCGTCAAACAGCACAATGGGACGCTCCGTGGAACTCACGGACTTCGAACGTGGTCAGGTGATTGAGTGTCACTTGTGTCAGAAGTCTGTACGCGAGATTTCCACACTCCTAAACATCCCTAGGTCCACTGTTTCTGGTGTGATAGTGAAGTGGAAACGTGAAGGGACATGTACAGCACAAAAGCGTACAGGCCGACCTCGTCTGTTGACCGACAGAGACCGCCGACATTTGAAGCGGTTCGTCAAGAGTAATAGGCAGACATCTATCAAGGTTATCACACAGGAATTCCCAACTGCATCAGGATCCACTCCAAGTACTATGAAAGTTAGGCGTGAGGTGATAAACCTTGGATTCCATGGCAGGGCGGCTGCTCATAAGCCACACATCACGCAGGAAAATGCCAAACGACGCCTCGCTTGGTGTAAGGAGCGTCAACATTACACGATTGAACAGTGGCAAAACGTTGTGTGGAGTGACGAATCACGGTACACAATGTGGCGATCCGATGGCAGGGTGTGGGTATGACGAATATCCGGTGAACGTCATCTGTCAGAGTGTGTAGTGCCAATAGTGAAATTCGGAGGTGGTGGTGTTATGGTGTGGTCGTGTTTTTCCTGGAGGGGGCTTGCACCCTTTGTTGTTTTGCGTGGTAAGATCACAGCGCAAACCTACATTGATATTATAAGCATCTTTTTGCTTCCAACCTTTGGAGTGCAATTCGGGGATGGCGATTGTATCTTTCAACACCATCGAGCACCTGTTCATCCTGCACGGGCTGTGGCGGAGTGGTTACACGACAATAACATCCCTGTAATGGACTGGCCTGCACAGAGTCCTGACTTGAATCCTATAGAACACCTTTGGGATGTTTTGGAACGCCGACTTCGTGCCAGGCCTCACCGACCTACATCGATACCTCTCCTCAGTTCCACACTCCATGAAGAATGGGCTGCCATTCTCCAAGAAACCTTCCAGCACCTGATTGAAAGTATGTCTGCGAGAGTGAACGCTGTCATCAAGGCTAAGGGTGGGTCAATACCATATTGACTGCCAGCATTACCGATGGAGGGCGCCAAGAACTTGTACGTCATTTTCAGCCAGGTGTCCGGATACTTTTGATCGGGTAGTGTAATGCGAGCGCCATGAGAAATTAATCATGTAAAAAGGCATAATGAAAAGTAATACCTAATTAAACCAAGTCGAGTTAGGGCAAATAAAATGGTAATTGCCATGTGTTGGGCTTGAAACAAGAGTTGATCACACTGAAGATTATCGCGATAATCTAAACGTTTTAGCTCGTGTGCTTGCTCTGTGTAATAAGTTCTACTTTTAGGCCATGCTGTCAAAAAATGGAAATTTATTATCACTGACAATTCGTGCTTCTTCACGTAACTCAAAGAATCACTGTAGAGTTTTTGCTCTGGATAACACTGCACTTCTCTAGCTATAAGTAATTGCATAAATCGAGTTCCAACTTCTTTATATAATTTTCATAGATTCTGGAATTTGTGCTGTTATGTGTTCCTTTTGTGTTTTGTTCTGTGTTATACATCCAGCCAGTCACTTTACGTTGCTTGTCCCCTTGCTTAACGCACTCTTTGGTGCTCTCTTTTTTTTCTCCTCTCTGGTTTGCTTACGTGGCATGTGCTTTGGCCGTACGCGGTGAGTGGTGGATTTCTGTGGCATTGCAGGGATAGCTCTCTGCCCGGCAACAACTCATCCGGATTGTGGAAGTTGTTTTTTGGATTCGATTTAAGGATCTTTTGTGATTATTTGTGGATCGGCCTTATGTAAAGGTAGGCTTTGTTATCAGTTTTATATTTTGGTAATGGTGAGTGAATTTTGGGGCGGAAAACGTAATGTGTGTTTTAAAATACGAATTAGTAAAGTGACTGGCTCTTGGAATTGTTCATATGTTTAGTGTGTTTTGGTTCTTTTCTAGCTGAGTTATATTTTCAGTACGTGATTTTCAGTGCATAGTTAGTTTAATATTACAGAAATTCTGTTGTGTTAATTATGAGATCAGTAATTGCAGTTAAAACCCAATCATGCTGAACCCAATCATGCTGAACTTTTGTAACTGAAAACGGTTGGGTTGTAAAGTACATCTAGCTCAGCTGGACTTTGAAGCTCGCTGTTACTAGAAATTCATAAAAGTCTGTTTGGGTCTTGATCAACATTCTTAGCAAGTCTTTGACTAGATAAACATAATTAAATATATTGGTCTGATGTTTATAGTGGTCTTGTTTTATAAACTTTCTAAATTGATTTTGTTTGTTGAATTTTTGGTTTTACTTAATTTTGCTGTATTTAAAACTTGCCTTACTGCTCTGCTCAATTGGTTTTGGTTGGTTTACTATTTAAGCCATCTTTGTTTTACAGTTATTCTTTTTAGGTTGCTTTACGGTTCTGGTTATTAATGTTTGTTTATTATTATCATTAAAGTACCCAAAAAAAACTTATCAATAGTAGTATATTTTTGAGAGTTCTGGTTTTCATTTTTGTTTTCCCCTACGGCACTCGTTAGGGCTTCCCTTTTCGCTTGGCCGGGGTTCCCTAACTCAGTCAAACCTTTCTTAAGCGTCTGCATGGTTTCGCTGCCTTGCTCCAGTGTTGTGTTTTGGGAGAAACAGCGGAACCATTGCAAATTACTGGCAGCAGAGCGTGGTTAATTGGTTTGTCTGTGTTGGTTAGGGAATATTGTTGGGTTTGTTGTTTGCTCTGTATTCTCCGGATCTCATTTTCTTACTTGTACCATATCCGTATCTACAAGATGGCGGTATCGGTTACTAATGTGGACAGTTTACGGAAAGGTGAATTGTGGGTAGAGTTGGTTGTACGTGGAGGTCAGTATTCTATGACAACTGAAGTGGCTATTATGTTGGATGTTTTTCGACAAATTAAGGATGCTCCAATAATTACTGTTTCTATTGATCATGTGATAGTGACTAAGTGTGAGTCCACTTGCTCGTTGGCCTTAGCAGAGATTCAGGATAATTTAATGGATTTTGGGCGCGAGGATTCTCCCTCTAAGGCACAGTTGCTCCGGTGGCAAGTTAGAATTCGGCATTACTTGTTCTATTTAGATTATGTCTTACAGAGATTCCCTACTTTGCAGTCTTGTATAGCGTTGCAAAAGTTAAAGGATCAGTTTAAGGAATTAGCCCATAAGGTGGAGGAAGATTTTGAGACTACACAGGATGGCACTGGGGCGTCTCCCTTGTATAATCAAGGATTGTAGGATGTGGTTCAGCCAGCGATTGCGGTGTCTGCGTTTCGGACACTTAGACTCGCTCATCCCCTCCAGCAATTCGTGGAGGGCTTTGAGTTAAACGACATTGTTGATGTACCATCGGCTTTACAGTTTCTCTATTTTCTTGTTCGATTGACGCTAATGGCTAAGCGTTATTTGGTACCCACGGCTCAAGTGATAGAATTATTATCTGTCAATGTGTCTGGGATAGTTTCGGACCTGTTAATGCGGTGTGCTGGTTTGGCCGACCCTGTGACTCGCATTCATTTGGACCTATTAGACATGTTCATTCCACGTAGGGAATGCACGAGGATAATGCAAGACGTATATTTTCGTCCTCAGGGTCTAACGGGACCGTTTACAGAATATATGGTTCGGGTTAAAGAAATTGCTTTAGTGTTGGTGCTCCTTGATACGGAAGCGGAAATTTGTGATGTCATTTTATCAGGACTCAATCCAGTCGTCAGGTCGGCTTTGGTTTTAGGACCTCGGCCGTCAAATTTGCAGCAGTTGGAAGCATTGGTACCTAAACTCAATGAAGTTATGCTTGTTGATAGGCTGCGTCTGTCAGAGCCTCCGGGCTCATTAGCAACTCCTAATACCACTGCATCAGCTCCTTCTTCGGCCATTGTTCCGGTTTCGGGTCGTCTGGCCACTATTAAATGCTTTCAGTGTGGTCAGGAAGGCAATGTACGACGCAATTGTCCCAATAGGAGGACCGTGAATCGGGGTTTTCTTCGTGTTTCTAGGCAGGGGCGACAGTTTCGACCTTTATGACGCCAGAAGGTTAAGTCGACCATTTGTTTGTCTCGGCGTATTTGTGGTTATCCGTTTTCGGGTAAACCCTTAGTTCAAGTTTCTCTTGAAAATTTGCCTTTATTGGCGTTATTAGATTCCGGAAGTTCCGTCTCTTTGATTCAGCTTGATTGGCTTAGGTTAAATTTACCATGTATTATGTCGCGTGCAACCACGTGTCAGTTGGTTTGTTTGATGGTCAATGGTCAGGCCTTTCAAGTTACTCAAACTGTATCATGTACTATACGTTTCCCACGTTTTACGTGGAAACATAGTTTTTTCGTCGTTCCCAGTCTTCCTTATGCATGTGTCCTAGGTGGCGACTTTATGTCAAGGACTGGGATGGCTATTGATTTTTCCACTAGGCAGATCGCTTTTCATTTTGCTCCCCGGATAAAGTTGGACTTTGTGAGGGATTTTAAACCATCTCGGCCCCCTTTAACCTTGGGAGATATTAATTTGGTAACCCAAAATTGCGCAACTTCTTCTGTCTCATTTGTCCCCTGAACAGGCAAAGCAAATAGAGCATTTAGTTGGGGAATTTGATTCATTGTTTACAGATATTTTAGGGGTCACTCATTTGACTCAATATGAAATCCAGTTAACTGATTCTACTCCGGTCAAGTTATCTCCATATAAGCTCACACCACCGAAGATGGCTATATTAAAAGAGAAAATACAGAAGATGCTTGACCAAGGGGTTATTAGACCGTCTACTTCAAATTACAGCAGCCCCATATTTCTAGTACCGAAGGGAGATCAGGATTTTAAATCGGTCATAGATTATCATCTCTTGAACAAAAGAATACTTTTTGAAAGTACCCCTTTGCCCGATTTGCATACAGCTGCTCATCATTTTTCGAAGGCTCGCGTTTTTACGACTCTGGATTTAAACAATGCTTATCATCAGATTCCTTTGGCTGAACATTCCAAGCATCTCACAGCTTTCGCTACCCCCTGGCATCTTTAGGAATTCAATAGGGTCCCATTTGGTTTGGCTACGGGCGCGCAAGTTCTCACTCGTTTGCTGGATAATTTGTTTTCTGACATAAAATTTAAATATTTGTACCATTACTTAGATGATCTGGTAGTATATTCCGAGGATTTTTACTCACATCTTGTTCATTTACGTGAAGTCTTTCGTCGCCTACAGAGCGCAGGGTTATCAGTTAAGCAGTCTAAAGTTCATTTTGCCACCTCTCAAATATCATTTTTGGGTCATATGGTTTCACCTTCTGGTACTACCATACACCCAGATCGCACTAAGGCTATTAGAAATTTTCCGGCGCCCAAGAATAAGCGTGAGGTGGCTCGATTTTTGGGAATGGTTAATTTCTTCTCTAAATTTATTTCAAATTTTTCTACTCGGGCGGAACCTCTTAATTGCTTACGTAGGAAAGGGGTTACTTTTGCGTGGGCCGAGGAGCAGGAAGCGGCATTTGCTGATCTAAAAGAGGCTATTTCAAACCCTCCGGTCTTGGCTTTTCCAGATTTTGCTATGCCCTTTATTTTACAGACGGATGCTAGTGCTAGCGCGCTAGCGGCAGTTTTGTTGCAGGAATTTCCTGAGGGTCGTCGTCCCATTTATTATAGCTCGCGTACTTTATCTCCTGAAGAACGTAAATTTTCTACATATGAATTAGAAACCTTAGCGGTGCTTTTTGAATTGGAGAAGTATAGGGTGTACTTAGAACATGTGCATTTCTTTTTAGAGTGCGATAACCAGGCTTTAACGTGGGCGTTAGCTGTTCCAAGGAAGACAGGTCGTCTTGCGCGTTGGGGTGTCCGGATAGGTGCCTTTAAGTTTACTCCTTCCTTTATCAGAGGTTCAGAAAATTGTATTGCGGATGCTCTTACCCGGGTATTTTCCGAACCTACTGAGGAGTGTGTTTATTTCGAGACTTTGGATGCTCCTGCGGATACTCAGATTGAGAGCTTCTCATTTTCGGCATTTCCTGAAATGTTTGTCAGTATACCTGAACTTCAACTTACCGATTCTGGGTTGGCTTCAATTATTGAGCAAATTAAATCGGGAGTTTCACTGCAGGAGTATAAGATTCATGAGGGTGTTTTGATGGGAAGAGCTAGTTTTGATCGGCGTTATAAAGTCATAGTTCCGAAGGCAGCTATTCCCATGATTATTAGTTATTTTCACGATTCTCCTTTCAGGGGTCATTTAGGCATTGCCAAAACCAGAAATCGAATTCGTGAACAGTTTATGTGGCGGGGCATCGATTTCGATGTAATAAAGCATGTTAAGGCTTGCCGCATTTGCGCATTGTCCAAACCCGCGCAGGCTACAAATTGGGGATATTTGGCTTCGGAGGTTCCCTCCGCGCCCATGGAGAAACTATTTGTAGATTTTATCGGACCGTTCCCTCGTTCTATTCAGGGAAATATTTTTGCTTTGGTGGTTACTGATGCTTTCTCAAAGTTCGTATGGATTTCACCTCTGAGTGCTGCTACTGCTCGCCTCGCTATTCGGGAACTCGGAACAATATTTGGATCTTTTGGTGCTCCTCAATATCTGGTCTCTGATAACGGTTCGTAATTTAAGTCGCGTCTCTTTCGTTCCTTTTGTTTTGATTGGGGTGTTACGCATTTTACTACTACCCCTTATTACCCTAACCCCTCATTAGCGGAACGGGTCAACCGTAACCTTAAGTCCGCTTTAATTGCTTATCATCACCAGCAGCACAATTGCTGGGATAAATACTTGAAGCAACTTCAGTTTGCTTTCAATTCTGCGAGACATCAGGTTCATAAGACGACGCCATTTTCTTTGTTATTTGCCTACCAACCTTCGGCTCCTTTGGCTAATTTGTGGGCGTTAAATGATTTATTACCGGCTGACAATTCTCCGCATACCATTCGTACTAACTGGAAGGCTGCCTTGAATAATCTGCGTAGAGGCCACTCTATGAGAAAGCAGCGATACGATGCGTCCCGTCGTCCCTCCCCATTCAAAGTGGGGGATGTTGTTATGTGCCGTAACTATCCTCAATCCTCGAAAGCAGATGCGTTTGCCGCCAAGTTAGCTCCTCGCCATGTATGTATGGTTACCTAATTCTGAAATCTTTGCCCCATTTCTATTCGCCCTTGCTGGGGTATTTAGCTGTTGCGCAGCGCCTACCTTTGCTGTTGATCCTGTTGTTTTGAGTGACCTTTTGTGTTTCCATAAGTTTGGTTTCGAATTTAAAATCCTTTGTTTTTTATTGTTAATCTTTGGGGGTAATATTTTAAATTATAATTATATATACACATTTATTAGGTCACTTAATTTCAGTGGGTGTCAGCTTAATGAAATTGTTCTTATTGGGTTAAATTTCATGCTTCCACACCCGTGATGCCTTACCGGTCTGCTCTACTCACCTGCCTTTTCCCAGTTATATTTTTGTGGGGTCTGGGCAAGTGAATTATTATTTTAGTTGTACATAGTTGTTATATAGTGCATTATGTCTTATAGTTGTTTCATTGTATACCATGTTTATTTCTTGTTCTATAATTGTAATGCTATACTTGTCTAATTTAAAAAAGGCACATGGTTTATTATGAAATTCAATATTTATATGTCTATAAAATTATAATTGTTTGAAGATGATTTAGTTTGTATATGTAAGTTTATTTTTTGCTTTGTGAGCCCCCTCTGCTGCTTTGTTTTATTATGTTTCAGATTCTTATCCTTCTCGGCTACCATCCCTTTTTCTTTCCTCGTGCTACTCTGTGTGGACACGTTCTGGACCTTCTGAGTTGTGATGTGCTGTCTGCTGTGCAAGTTTCTTCTGCTCCTGTGGTGTGTACTGCCGCGTGGTCCTACGTGGGAATATCACCGTCGGACGTTATTTGGTTGATTAATATACTGAAGCCTTTGCCTCCTCTTCCGGATCCTGACAACTTTATACATGTTTTGGCCCGCTTCAGTTTCTGCCTTAGCGTTAACCGTCTGCAGTGTCGGCGTTATAAGTAAAGAAAAATCTATACTCCTGTTTAGCGGCTTGTCCGCTTAATGTTGCTGCCAACATTATAATGCATCTTTTCGCCTGTGACTGTTCCTGGGAGTTATATACTTAAGCTTTTATCATCACCTTGGTTGGCTGCCCGGTTGCTACGTCGTGAGATATATGCTGTTGGGGTTTGTTTGCCTCATTATGGTCTTCTCCATGTGTGTTCAGTGTCAGCTACTGAAGTTTGCGGACTGTATGTGTGGAGTTACCTACCTCGTCTACTTACAGTGTAGCATGTTCCTTCTGTTTTCCTAGTTGTTTCCCCTTTTGGCTCTTTATTGTTCCCTTTCCTCGAGTTCCTATAAATGGTTATTTTTTTTCTTCTCGCAAGCTCGCAGATTGGGGGGGAGGCTATTGTGCTGATATGTGTTCCTTTTGTGTTTTGTTCTGTGTTATACATCCAGCCAGTCACTTTACGTTGCTTGTCCCCTTGCTTAACGCACTCTTTGGTGCTCTCTTTTTTTTTTCTCCTCTCTGGTTTGCTTACGTGGCATGTGCTTTGGCCGTACGCGGTGAGTGGTGGATTTCTGTGGCTTTGCAGGGATAGCTCTCTGCCCGGCAACAACTCATCCGGATTGTGGAAGTTGTTTTTTGGATTCGATTTAAGGATCTTTTGTGATTATTTGTGGATCGGCCTTATGTAAAGGTAGGCTTTGTTATCAGTTTTATATTTTGGTAATGGTGAGTGAATTTTGGGGCGGAAAACGTAATGTGTGTTTTAAAATACGAATTAGTAAAGTGACTGGCTCTTGGAATTGTTCATATGTTTAGTGTGTTTTGGTTCTTTTCTAGCTGAGTTATATTTTTAGTACGTGATTTTCAGTGCATAGTTAGTTTAATATTACAGAAATTCTGTTGTGTTAATTATGAGATCAGTAATTGCAGTTAAAACCCAATCATGCTGAACCCAATCATGCTGAACTTTTGTAACTGAAAACGGTTGGGTTGTAAAGTACATCTAGCTCAGCTGGACTTTGAAGCTCGCTGTTACTAGAAATTCATAAAAGTCTGTTTGGGTCTTGATCAACATTCTTAGCAAGTCTTTGACTAGATAAACATAATTAAATATATTGGTCTGATGTTTATAGTGGTCTTGTTTTTTAAACTTTCTAAATTGATTTTGTTTGTTGAATTTTTGGTTTTACTTAATTTTGCTGTATTTAAAACTTGCCTTACTGCTCTGCTCAATTGGTTTTGGTTGGTTTACTATTTAAGCCATCTTTGTTTTACAGTTATTCTTTTAAGGTTGCTTTACGGTTCTGGTTATTAATGTTTGTTTATTATTATCATTAAAGTACCCAAAAAACTTATCAATAGTAGTATATTTTTGAGAGTTCTGGTTTCCATTTTTGTTAGGGCTTCCCTTTTCGCTTGGCCGGGGTTCCCTAACTCAGTCAAACCTTTCTTAAGCGTCTGCATGGTTTCGCTGCCTTGCTCCAGTGTTGTGTTTTGGGAGAAACAGCGGAACCATTGCAAAATCAAGTGTCGAGACGATAAACTTTATGATCTTAATTACCTCATTAACTATTCCTGTGATGGTTGCGGCATTTTCTTTGAAGTCAAGGTTTCACAATGAATATACCAGTGGTTCCATTTCGTGTCACAGCATTCTTTTGGCTATTATTTCGAAGGGCTCTTAAAATACTGGTTTTGCAAACTTGAGGGCATTATAAATTATGTGATGTAAATAATGCATGGATCACCAAAATAAACTGTCTTTATTGGCGCATCATTTGATAGCCCCAGTTTATAGATTTAAAACATCCATAAAGTACCCTGGAAATGAATACACTAATTTATTTAGAGTATCAATAGGGAAAATGTTTGAATCTTGTAGTTTCTAACCAAAGTTGTTTAAAATTTTGTCACATATTGCTTTACGTAAATTATAAGCTTGTTTTGAATTTCGTACGGATATCATTAATATTTTTTGAATAAAATTATGTTTTACTTTAATTATAGTAATTAATCAGATGCTCCACATGGTGCAGTGATCGGAATTTTGAAAAAAATAAAATGTATACTATATTATTTAAATAATAATGTACAAAACTGGCATGTACAATTTTATTCACTACTCTGATTACCTAAAAAAAGTTTTTAAAATTTAAAGCATAATTTTTAAAACAATTTATCCTCAGTAGTCTAACTAATTATGTACATCCTGAGCAATTTAAAAGTGTGCCAGTTTCTTTAAGTTCACTGTTTCTGACCGAGCAGGATGACTCAGGCGGTTTTGTCTGTGGCCCGTATTCGGGAGGTCGTGGGTTGGATTCCCAAAGCCGACCTTACTGGATTTTCCCGGGTTGTCAGGCGAATGCTGGGAAGGATTCTCACATCCTTCGAATTTTCTCACATCTCCATTCTCATCATCCCTTGGTCTCTTTCAGGGTTGGAAGTGTTGGCGATGGTGTTTCGGTGCAGTGTGGCAGGGGAAAAGGATGCTCCTTGTGACCCTCCGTTCCTCGGCTTTCGGCTGACTACCGGGGGTATCCGAACCTCCTTGAGAGGCGTTGGAAGGCCCCTGTGCTGGGTGGGGTCTTCTGTCTGCCGGGGAGTCTCTATCTGGAAACTTAGGGACTCTGCCATTCCTGTACCGGCCGCCCGGTGTCTCCTTTCGCCTCATCTTTCCTCCCGGAGACGCCCCTTTGTGGGGCGTAGGTACATCTCCTGTGTGGTTCAGTGCCGAGTCCCCTCCGTAGCCAATCCCATCCCATCTAATCACTGTCTCTGAGTTTATGTTGAAAACGTGAACAAGATTGATTACAAACTACATAGTATGAAGTATTTTAATCCGCAAAAGTGTAAGACAAATAAAATTAGAGTAAAAGGCATTGGAAGTAAATACAGGAAATTATACCGTATGGTCTTGGGCATTTAAATGGTAACAGGTTGAAGCTTGTAAGGTCTCTAAGATTAAAAGCCATCGTATGTAATCGAAGCTGAAGTTTCATAGTATTTTTTGGACATAAAAACTAATTTTTTATTTTTTTTAAATTTGGACCAAATTTAAACTATAGATATCCTTAAGTAAATACCCTTTAAATTAAGAAATGTTCAGCCAGCTGAATTAAGTTCACTTATATGTGAAATTTATATGGTGGCAGTGATATTCCACTGTCTCAAATCTGGCTACCTTGCAACTCTATGCAGCCTCTAATACTAAATCCCAATGGCAGGATGTCTGACTGATTAAGACGGTTTGCTTTATGTAATAATGTTGGTCACATACTCAACGTTTTGTTAGACATTCTCTTAATCAAATTGAGCAGATCATTGCAAAACCTGTTTTGTGCATGGCATTTTGAAAGTAGTGTATGTGTTTACTTTATTTGGCACCGGCTCTTAATTTAACAGAATTTCAGGTACCAAAACAGGTTGTAAATTCTATAAAATATAAATAGGAAAACCGAATAAGTTGAAAAACCTGTTATATAGATGTATGTTAAAAGTGTAAAATGTGTTAAATTCACTGTTTATTTTTGGGGAACCAGCTCTAATTACATTAGATAACAGGCGTCAGAGTTCCAAAACCTGCTATATCAGTATCCTGAGTTCACTTTCTGCAATGAAAAGTGTTTATTACCGTATTTAAAACGGGAGTTTAGTAGCTCATATGGCATGAGGTACTGAGCGTATTTGCCAGTATTTGTTTTCCTTAAGCGCCAATATTAGAATTATGTTCCTCTTGATGTAAACATACAAGCTTCGTACTTTACTGCTGTATTCTTGCAATGCCACTCATCTTCCTGATGACTGTCGGCGGTTCTTCTCTGCCTGACGAAATATCTCCAGCAGCTCAAAGATAATGATTAGGGGTGAAGAGTAGAGGAGGGACATTAAACCCCAAGAGAGCAAACCTATTCTTGGATATTGTTTAATGGAGTGGGCACTGATGTTACATGAAACGAAATTATAATTGGTAAAGGAAATTTGAGGAATCTCTTTGGGGTTTACCAGTTATGGGGACTAAGAAAAACCTGCACGGTCCTGATGGGGTTTGAAACTCGGACCTCCCGTTCATGACTAAGTGCCTTAACGATTTTGGTTACCCTAACGTGTCCTTTTATCCTATTTTAGGACAAATTCGCATAGAACTGATACACAGCTGGACTCGCTAACCACAAAGTATGCATTTATTGATTACATGAAAAGCAAAGCATTAAAATGATGGTGGTGGTGGTGGTGGTGGTGGTAGCGCTGGTGGTGGCATTTAGTGGCGCTGGTAGTGGTGTGGTCGCGGTGGTGGTTTTGATATGGCGTTTGGTGGTGATCGTGGTGATTGTTTTAGTGGTGGCATTTGATGTGGTGGTGGTTTGTGGTGGTGAGGTGGTATGTACTGGTGGTGATGGTTACGGTGGTGGTTTTGGCGGTGGTAGAGGCATTTGGTGGTGGTCGCGAAGGTAGTTTTGGTGGTGGCGTTTGGTGGTAGTGGTGGTTCGCAGTGGTGATTTTGGTGGTGGTCGCAGTGGTGGTTTTGATATGGCGTTTGGTGATGGTGGTGATTGATTTAGTGGTGACATTTGATGTGGTGGTGGTTTGTGGTGGTGAGGTGGTATGTACTGGTGGTGATGGTTACGGTGGTGGTTTTGGCGGTGGTAGAGGCATTTGGTGGTGGTCGCGAAGATAGTTTTGATGGTGGCGTTTGGTGGTGGTGGTGGTTCGCAGTGGTGATTTTGGTGGTGGTCGCAGTGGTAGTTTTGATATGATGTTTGGTGATGGTGGTGATTGATTTAGTGGTGGCATTTGATGTGGTGGTGAGGTGGTATGTACTGGTGGTATGGTTGCGGTGTTGGTAGTTGCGTTTGGTGGTAGTCGTGAAGATGGTTTTGGTGGTGGCGTTTGGTGGTAGTGGTGGTGATTTTAGTGTTGGTGGTCGCGAGGGTTTTTGTGGTGGCGTTTGATGATGGTGCATGCATTTGGTGGTGGTAGTGCTGGTCGCGGTGGAAGTGGTGGTTCGCAGTGGTGATTTTTGTGGTGGTCGCGGTGGTGGCACTAGTGGTGGTGGCGGCGGCATTTGTTGGTGGTCCCCGTCGTCGTAGTGGAGGTGATGGTGGTGGTTTCGGTGGTGGTGGTGGTAGACGTCGTCATGGTGGTAGTGATAATGGTGGTAGAGGTGGCACTGTTGATGGTGGTCGTGGTGGTGGTTTCGGTCTTGGCATTGGTGACGGTGCCTGGTGTGATGCTGGTGGTGGCGTGGTTGTCTTCATTGTTCTTAGAACTTCAGTTACATGTAGCTGCTGAAGACCATATAGTCAAAACGGTTCATCTGGTGATAATGAATGATATAACATTTCTTCCAAGTGAAGCCGTATGGCGTGATGCCGCGATGGTGCGACAGTATGAAGCTGTCTCTCTGTTGACTCTGATGCCGGCTGCTCCAGTGGTAGAGCTATGTGTACTTTCACTCAGGGTATCTGTGGGTGTATTGTGAAGGACAACACCAGTTTAACTTGACTGAGTAATTTATTGTGAACTAATATTTGAGTTCTCGAATGAGTTGCCGAGCGTTTGAAATTAAGAAATATATTGACTCTGAATTGTAGCACTCGAAACTATAACAGTTGAATAATTATATCTGCTAACTTGTGCAGTATCAAAGTTACGATTGGAAATAGCTGTTTCCGCAGTAAAAGAAACTAGAAGGTAACTTGCCATGAGTCGCTAAAATGTTGACCGGCGGGATCTCTCGCGGCAGCCACGAAATCCTAATCTCACAAGCGCGTCACTAGGCGCTTGATATCCGTACGTTAGTACCGCTACCGTACCAGTGAGAGAGTAACTACTAATGTGTGCACAAATGTGTGCACTAACTCGGTGCCTACCAATCCCGTACCAGTGATCCTCGAAGCTAGATGCACGAACATTTATTAATTTTAGTTCCGCCTCATATTATTCCCCCACCAACATTCCACCTTATATCTCAAAACTCTTAGTATACAAATGTGACACTATTACTAAGGACTTAGCTGCCTGTGTAACGTACAGAACTTAACTCTAAAATGCGTTCCCAGAAATCCTTAAGCTAGTGTGCTCGTTCCTTCTCGGCTCGCTGAAAACTCTGGCTAACTTGATGCACTAATTACCCCCTATCTTTCCAGACAAAACTCCCAACTCAAACTTGTTACAGTATACAGTGACTTAATATGCGGAAATTATTTATTGCAATTATTTCTTTATCTTACTGTTATTTTTTATTTAATTATTTATATACTCCCGACAATAATTATGGAATCACATGTTTTTAAATATAGTGACTCCAGAAAGCTCCCCTTTAAAACTCTAGCAGCCAAATGAACAGTGTAAAAATTAATATTCAATATGCGAAAAGCAGAAACGATATATCAGTTTATGTCTTGAGATTTTCCGTGAATTTTTATTTTATTAGTTTTACAGTATTTTAAAAATATTGTAGTTTTATACAGTTATTTTTATACATATTTAGTAATGCAACTTTTCACACAATGCAGGAAGATTATACAATAGGTATGTTTTTCGTGGTTTTCCCTGGTCGTTAGATGAATGTTGGTATACTTTCTCTTCTGCCACGATTACCTTTCATTCCATTTCCTTCTCATCTTTCAAGTGTGCTTCCAGGTTTTCTGGTGTGTAGCGGTACCGGAAAAATGCAACTATGCTTGCTCCAAGGAAAGAATATTTCCTGTGGACACCAAAGGGCTACCTGGTTGTATGCGTTGTTCATCGCTCGCTCTGGGAAACTCCGGTAGCATGCCAGGTCTTGGGCCAGAAAATGTTAGGCACTTACGCGCGTCTCTGTGGCATGTAGCCCCCAGTGGTTACTTCGTTTCATCCCTTCCTCCTCGGGGATGGTGGTAACAATAGAACTATTTAGGCCGCGGTCCATCTCTCTCCGTTGTATATCTTTATCTTAATAGCGGGCGACATAAATGGAAGCTTGGAGTTTATATTCCTTACGAGTGTAATGTTGGACATCCGCTTTAAGCCTGAAGATTAAACGTATGCATAGGGGAATACGGTAGTATTTAAGCGATAGTCAAATCTTTTAAGAGCTGGTGCTGTGTGGAGCATTCCATTCTCTTTGTATGTCCAGGACATAAAAAAACGAATAACGAATTTACATTTGAGAAAAAGTATAAGTATTAGAAAATTCAAACAAATAACAAGGATATCACGGAAACGGTTCACTCGACCCCCCCTCAAAAGTAGAAAAAATGTACGAGACATAAATTGTGTGTTTTAAAAAGATTTACATTTTTTGTAGTAAAATTTTGTCTATCTCTTACGGTTTACCAGTTAAGCAAAGGTCATTCTGAATGAAGAGGACTTTTGGGAACATTCCCAGATAATTCGAAATATAAATTACATTTGTCATGAAAATATCTTAAACATATGTTATTTTAATAAAAATCGTTAGAGCTATTTTTGAGTAAATCAAAAGTTTCGAAAAATGTCCCATACAATCCGCGGTGGGGGATTTTCTTGAAAATCTTCAGGTCGCATCCTTGGAAGATAGTAAACTCAACTACCAAGTTTGGTATTTATCTGACTTTTCGTTTTTGAGTTATGCTGTTCACAGACAGACACACTGGCATGTTTCCAAAAATGCTTTATCTGGGTTCAGGCCACATCAAAACATCTATTTCCGGTGAAATCTTGGTATCGAATTTCTGGGTGGAATGCACTACTTACCCTTCTTACTATACCTCCTATTATTTTTACTTTCTCTACTACGTATAGTAAGTAGGGGAAGTATTGTATTCCACCCAAAATTTCGATACCGAGATTTCACCGGAAATACATGTTTTGAGACCCCCTGAATCCAAAAAAAGCATTTTTGTAAACATGTCCGTGTGTGTGTCCGTCTGTGTGTGTGTCTGTCTGTGTGTGTGTGTGTGTGTGTGTCTGTCTGTGTGTCTGTCTCTGTGTGTGTGTGTGTGTGTCTGTGAACAGCATAACTCAGAAACGAACAGTCGGATAAACACCAAACTTGGTATTTGGGTTCAGTATCTTCCAAGGATGCGACACGAAGGTTTTCAAGAAAATCCCCTCACCCCAGAGTACCCTTTACATGGAACAGTTTTCGAAAATTTTAATTTTCTCAAAAATGGCTCTAGCGATTTTGATTAAAATATCATATGTTTAAGGTATTTGTATGACAAATAAAATGTATATCTTGAATTTCCTGGGATTGTCTCCAAAAGTATTCTTTATTGTGAACGACTTTTGCATAACTGGTAAACCATAAGAGATACACAAAATGTTACTACACAAAAAATGTAGATCGCGTTAAAATACACAACTTATGTCATATACATGTTTTTAATTGAGTGAACCATTTTCGAGATATTGCTTGTTATTTCCTTAAATTTTCCAATACTTATACTTTTCTCAAACTCGTTATTCAATTTTTTTATGTCCTGGATATGCAAACAGAATAGAATGCGCCACATAGCAACCAGCGCTTAAAAGATTTGTCTATCGCTTATAACCTACCATGTTCTCCTTGCATCTACAAGAAAATTAGCAATAAGATTGACATCTCGATATCTCGAGTAACATGAAGCATATGGAGAATAAACGTTTGTAAAAATAGTTTGTACAAGAGTAGAGAATGTCATGTGAGTTTAACACATCAGATTTTTTTGTGGAGTAAACCGTTTCCGAGATAATCCTTGTTGTTTGTTTGAATCTTCCAATACTTATACTTTTTCTCAAATGTAAATTCGCTATTGTTTTTTATGTCTTGGACATACAAAAAGAATAAAATGCTCCACAAAGCAACCAGCTCTTAAAATATTTGACTATCGCTTAAAGCTTACCAAATAAGCGTTTGTAAAAATAGTTTGTACAAGATTAGAGAAAGTCATATGAGTGCAACACATCAGATTCTTTTTCAATTTAAATGCTTATTTTATTGCACATTAATATTTAAGAAATGTTGTGGAGACAGACCTTTGTTAGTGTTTTTAATTTTGGAGGAATAATTACTGAGTTATAAATACAACGTTTTACTTTTTCTACTACGTATAGTAAGTAGGGAAAATATTGTATTCCACTAAAAAAATTCTATGTCGATATTTCACCGGAATATATGTTTTGAGGTCCCCTGAACCAAAAAAGAAGCATTTTTAGAAAAAGATCCGTGTGTCTGAATAGCATAACTCAAAAACGTATAGTCGATTAAACACCAAAGAGGTATGTAGGTTCAGTGCCTTCTAAAGATACGATACAAAGGTTTTCAAGAAAACTCCCCACTCCAAACTACCCTTTACATGGAACATTTTTCGACATTTTTTATTTACTAAAAATGGCTCTAAGAATTTTTATTAAAATATGATATTAAATACATTTACATGTCTTTCATTTTCTGGGAATAGCCTATGAAGTCCTCTTCATTTGGAAGGAATGTTGTATGATCTTGTATAACTAGTGAACATTAAGGGATAGACGAAAAAATGTAGACATCTTTAAAACACACAGTTTATTTTAAATAGCTTTTTTCTGGCATCAGCCATTTCTGAGATATCCGTTATTAATGGTTGGATTTGCTCTATACTTAGCTATTATTTTAAGGCTGTCGATTTTCGGTTGTTTCTCGCGATGTCATGGAAAGAGTATGGGATTTTAAGGCCAGCGTATGACCTGTGGTTCTTAAACATCTGACTATCGCTGTTCCCTTTGTATCTACTACGAAATGTGTAATGCAGCTATCTCGATTAAAATAGGAGCAAAATAAATTTTCGTAACCGTAATTTGTTTAGCCATTAATAAGTGATAGAGAGTAGAGAAAGTTATTTGAATTTAGCACATCAGATATTTTAATAAAATACTTTTTCTGAATATATTAACGCCAATACTTTCGTAGATATTCTTCCGATTCCTGGCCCTGATCTTTAATAGAATGGCGCTAGTGAGGCAACACGTGGCAACAAAAAATTGTAATCTGAGGTGAAGAATGATCACGTGTTGAGGTTTATGGTGAACTACTCTCCGATTGGCTAGTTTCTTGTGTTTGGCGTAGACACAAACATGTAAGCTTGAAGCTTGCACACTTCTACGTTTACGTTATGCCATATTTAACCAAGCAAGGTGGCGCCGTGATAACGTGTGCGACTCGCATTTGGAAGTTCTGGGTTCGATCGCCCACTCTGGGTTTTTCGTGGTTTCCCGGTGGCAGGCGAATGTTGAGGTGGCTTCTTCTCTACCATAGTATCATTTCCATCATTTCCCTTTCATTCAGTTTGCTTCTTATCTTTCAGGTGTGCTACTAGCTAAATAAATAAAAATAAATAATTTATTTCTTTTATTTGTGATACTAGGTTTCGTGCAGTGCCGGATAAATGGCGCAGATGCTGCTCAAAGGAAAGTGTACTCCCTGTGGGCACCAGAAGGCTGCTTGGTTGTTGGGCCGTTCATCTCCCTCTCTGGGCAACTTCAGAAGTGTGTAGGGTCTTCGAGCTTAGAAATGTTAGGGACTTCCACGTCTCTGGCCCGTCAGCCTGCGGCATGTAGCCTCCTGTAGTTTCTTTACTTCATCCCTTCCTCCTGGGGGTGGAAGCGCAATACATCTATGCAGGTGCAGCGCACGAGGTACCTCCCTCCGTTGCATAACTATATCCATATTTATGTCTACGCCAGCCAATGTGAAGGCTTGCATTAAGATGATGTGAAACAACCTTCTATGCTTACATTATACGAGGAGTATTCCAAAACTTCGGTCCGGTGAACAATACTTAACAGTTGGTAGGCTTGAATGACGTTTCACGCCTGCAGCGCTGTCTACCGACTCCTGAAGAACCTACCGCAGTGTTGGTGTGACGCAGTAGGCGCTTACCAGTCAGTGAGAGCAGATCACAATGGCCACATCAATCGTAGATCATGCCAGTTGTGAAGTGCGCGATGTGATTAGATTTTTGTTGGCAAAAGGATCGTCAGTTTCGGACATTATCATGAGTTATGCCTCGTGTATGGACCGGACATGAGTGGTGAACAGGTTTGACACTGGTGTCGAGAATTTCGAAATGGCCACACAAATCTACACGATGAACAGCGGATTGGTAGGCCCAGTATCCGGACCGACGACATCGTTGAGCAAGTGAACCAAAAACTTCGAAGTGATCGGCGTTTGACGATTAGTGGTCCGGCTGATGAATTCCCAAAAGTTGCTCGAACCTCACTTTACAGGATTGTCACTGAACAGCTTGGATATAGGAAACTTTGTGCGAGGTGAGTGCTAAAACTGCTCACTGGTCAGCACAAAGAGCAACGAATGCGTAGTGCACGACAGTTGGAGATGATTTGTTTCCCCACATTGTTACGTACGACAAGACATGGACAGCGTACACCAACGCAGAATCGAAACAACAGTCAATGTGTGACCTCGTTCCGGTTCATCCAAACCAAAAACGGTAAGCAATCGCCGTACACGAATCGCAAAATGATGGCTACCGTGTTTTGGAAGGAAAAGGGCGTCCGGTTGATTGATTTCGTGGACCGTGGGTCAACAATTACAACTGACGTTACTGTGCAACGCTTAGCGAACTGAGACGTGCGATCCAAAATCGACGCCGCGGGAAACTGTCGTCTGGCATCATCTCACCGCCCTCACACCGCTGCCAAAACCAAGGAGGAGATTCAAGAGTTTCGTTGGGTACTCTTTGACCACCCTCCGTACAGTCCCGACATGGCATCAAGCGACTATTTCCTCTTCTTGTATTTGAAACGGTAGCTGATGCACAACGATTTCAAACCGACAATGAACTCAAGAAGAGCGTTACCACTTAGTGCGAGTCCCAGGCGGCAGGCTTCTATGCCAAGGGGTTAAAGAAACTGGTGCAGCGTACAGCAAGTGTATAGATGTGAACGGCGATTATGTGGAAAAGTAAAGTATATATGTAGGCACATATTACTGTCAATAAAACCCCTGTCTCATGAGCTATGTTGTTATGGCCAAACGGAGCTTAGTTTTGGAATACGGCCCCGTACTTACGTCTAAGTTTCGTTGTGAACGACCGCTTACTGTAGAAGCATATCAATTGTGACATGAAGGAGAAGTTGCATGCAGTCTTTTCCTGCCCATGGGAGCTGTTACAAGGGAAAGTTGATGTTAACTGTAATATTACATTATCTTAATATTCCGTCTACATATCCCCACTGGCTCTATACTTTCTTGCTATAAAATTGTTTTCTTCTCATTTGTCTGCCTATCATAATCACCGTCATTACTTTGGCGAGTAACCAGGCGAGAAAGTTGGAGCTGTGAACACTTTGCATGCTACATTATTACCGCAGGCAAATTCTTAATGGCTGTCTATAACCATGAAGCCAAAGGAGTATATAACACCGTCCGGCTTAAAAGTGAATTTATTTTGTGACTAGGGTGTTCGGGGACACTTTGAATTTCAAAGTCGTCATCATGACCTTCCTTTCTGCTCCTCCTCCTCCAACGCGAGCCATCCTCCGCGGTATGGATGGATTTTTTTGGGCGTAAAAATCCGTAGAATAGCTTCCTTCGGAAGGGAGGTAAAGCGGTCATATCGTGTCGTAGATTTACGGCACATAAAAGAACCTAAAGAGGGCTCTGAGAAAAATTTCCGGTCTTTCATACCCAGCATGGGATGCTAAGAACCATAGTAATTAAAGATAGTCCATAAATAAGACTCAATTTAATATAGTTTTCTCCAACGCCACGAAAGTTAAAAGTTCACCTGAAACATGAGAAGGAAACGGAATGAAAGCGAAATGAGGGAAAAGAAATCGTGGTAGAAAAGAAATCACTGCAGTATTCGCCTACCGAGTAGGGAAAACCACGAAAAACCCAAGTTCAGTGAGGGCGGTCGCCGGGAATCGAACCCAAGAACTCCTGATTTCGACCTCACAAGTTACCGCAAATTATCAGAACAGATCCTAATTACTCGTTTAACAAAACTGGCACATTCCCACTCGCTACAAAAAGCCAAAATCCTCAGTGCACACACTGCAAAATAGCACAGACTATCAAACACAATATCAGTGTGTGCATTGTATCAAGTACACGAATCTACTCAACGACCCACAAGAATTCTCCAGAGCGCTGTCAAAACCCAACAAGACAAGAGACATTCCACGCTTCACGAGGTCCACCGAATTAGCCAACCACATAAAGCAGAAGTTGTCACCCACTGAAGACATAACTTAATCAATGATATTATGTTATTTGAGATTCTCTAGTATTTGTTTCCGGATTAATGGCCAATAATTGTAAATTGTATTATTAATAAATAATAATGATTAACTTCGTTATGATTGTGAAATCTAAAATTTATATTGTTATTATGCACATTATCTAATGTAAACATTGTATTATTCTTTAACCTTCATGTAAATCGCAATAAGATTCAGCATTCGAGAGGCTTTAAATAAACCTTTACAAAACAAAACAGTTACCGCTCAACCAACCCAATTGTTAACATTCCTGAATTCTGGGGGTAGGGAGGGTTACAAGCAACCGCGAAATAATGAGTGTATAGTAAGTGCATAGTGAGCTATTGCATAAAAATCGTTCTTGGAGACCAAACTAATTAGGACGGTCTGCTGCCGTGAACAGTTGAGAATGGAAGGAAATTCAGCATAAAAATCAAAATTAAAGAAGGGTTTGGAAAGCAGAGGGATGGGCTACATTTGGATGGCGGGTCAGGGAAATAGACGGAGTGCATGGAGAAATACTAAGTACCGCCGCTATGATATTGACAGGCATCAAACAATTGCACAGTGCACCGAATTGTTTTAGTTGGAAGTATAGTCTCGGCTAAATATGAATGGTGTGTGGAGAAATACATCAAAACGGGCACAAAATTCATTAGACAGGGGCTCAAGAGGCTTAGACTAAGAACATGGCGCATGATAAAAATTACTGATGAAAGTGGTAAGAGAATCTGCCCTATTTGCGAGGAGGAAGCCATCGGTACGTATTTTAGCAAGCTGTAGGGGTAAGGAGGAACGGAGGGGAAAATATTTACCGCCATTCTTTACCACCTCGAATGGAAGGGTATGTTGGACGCTACTGGCAGGGAAAAAATGGAGGGGATAGGTAAATTTCTGCGTATGGCGAGACAGCTGGCATATGAGAAGGCTGCTTGTAAGGAAACGGAGGACTAAGGAGAGCTCAACGTTGCTGTTAGTGCTTTATTTATTTTTATATCTCCATTTACTTTCTCTACTACGTATAGTAAGTAGGGAACAATATTGCATTCTACTAAAAAGTTCGATACCGAGATTTCACCCGAAATACATGTTCTGAGATGCCCTGAATCCAAATAAAGTATTTTGGAAACATGCCCGCATGTGTGTGTCTGTCTGTCTGTCTGTGAACAGCATAACTCAAAAACGATAAGTCGGATAAATACCAAACTTGGTATTTGATTTTAGTATCTACAAGGATGCGACACGAAGATTTTCAAGAAAATCCCTTCCACCCTAGAGTACCCTTTACATGGAACATTTTTAAAACATTTCGATTTTATCAATAATGGATCCAACGATTTTGATTAAAATATCATATGCTTAAGATATTTTGATGGCAAATGAAATGTATATCTTGAATTTTCTAGGAATGTCCCCAAAAGTCCTCTTCATTCTGAATGGCTTTTGCATGAGTGTTAAACCGTAAGAGAATTTAAACAGACAAAAGATGGACAACGTTTTTCTACGCAAAAAAAATGTAGATCTTATTAAAACACAATTTATGTCATATACATTTTTTTTATCAAATGAACCATTTCAGACATTTTCCTTGTTATTTGTTTGAATTTTCTGATAGTTATACTTTTTCTCAAATGGGAGTTCGTTATTCGTTTATTTTATGTCCCGGACATGCAGAGAGAATGGAATGCGTCACATAGCAACCAGCTCTTAAAATATTTGACTATCGCTTAAAACCTACCATATTCCCCTTGCACCTACAAGAAAATTAGCAATAAAAAAGTTTTTACAAATGTTCAATCTCGATTAACATGAAGTAGATGCAGAGTAAGCGTTTGCAAAAATAGTTGTGCAAGAGTAGAGAAAGTTATGTGAGTGCAATATATCACGGTGTTTCACTTATTGTTGGTGTGTTGTGTTTGTTTATTCTCTTAATTGTTCTTTATTTACTATAATCGGGCATAAAACTACATCGGATAGTACGTTTGCTGTTGATCTGTGGGTTGTTAATGTTTAGGATGCAATGATGTTCTCTTCTTTTTTTCTCATTTTCTCCTATTTATTATTTTTTTGTCGTTTTCTATTTTTACTTTCTCTACTACGTATAGTATTGGATTGGTTACGGAGGGGACTCGGCATTGATCCACATAGGGGATATTGTACATACGCCCCACAAGGGGGTCCCCGTGAAGAAGGATGAGGCGAAGGAAGACACCGGGCGGCCGGAACCAGGAGTGACACCACAAGAATTGCAGGGCCTTGAGTTTTCAGATAGAGACTCCCCGACATACGGACAGGTAGACCGGGGACTCCACTCCGCACAGAGGGACTGCAACGCCCCTCAATGGGGTTCGAATACCCCGGCAGTCAGCAAAAAGCCAAGGGATGGATGCCGTCACAAAGAGCATCCCTTTCCCCTGCCACACTGCACCTAAACACCATCGCCGACACTTCCAACCCTGAAAGAGACCAACGGACAAAGGATGAAGTGAAATATGAATGGAGATGAAATGGAGGGACAGCAAATTCGGGGAATGTGAGAATCCTTCCCTGCATTCACCTGGCGATCCCGGAAAACCCTGAAAAAATCTATGGGTCCGGAAGGTCGGCCATGGGAATCGAACCCATGACCTCTGGAATGTGGGCCACAGACAAAACCGCCTGAGCCATTCCGCTCGATTACGTATTGTAGTAGGTTAAGTATTGAATTTTCCACCCAGAAATCGATACCGAGATTTCAACAGAAATGCATGTTTTTAGGCGCCCTGAATCCAAATAAAGCATTTTGGAAACATGTACGTGCGTGTGTCTGTCTGTGATCAGCATAACTCAAAAGCGAAAAGTCGGATAAATACCAAACTTGGTATTTGAGTTTACTATCTTCCAAGGATGCCACACGAAGAGTTTCAAGTAAGTCCCCCCATCCCAGACTACCCTTTACCTGGGACATGTTTCTTAAACTGTTATTTTGTAAAAAAATGGCTATAACGATTATGAATAAAATACCATATATGAAACATATTTACATGACAAATAAAATGTATATCTAGAATTTTCTGAGAATAGCCTAGGAAGTCCTCTACATCGAAAGGAATTTTATATAATATTGTATAACTGGTAAACGTTGAGCGATAGACGAAAACGTTACGCACAAAAAATTTATATCTCTTTAAAATACAGAATTTACTTAAAATATGCTTTTCCATAAGCCGTTTGTTATTAAACGTTAGATTTATTCAATAGTTTCGTCATTCTTTTCAACTCCCATCGATTTTCAGTTGTTTCTCGCGATTGCATGGAAACAGTATGGAATTTTAAGGCCCGCATATAGCGTCCAGTTCTTAAACATTTGACTATCGCTGTTCTCTTTGTATCTATAACGAAATGTGTAATGTAGCTATTTCTGCGAAGGTTTATATGGATTAAACGTAGTAGATAGAAAATAAGCTTCTGTAGGAATAGTTTGTATACTGATGCAGTAATTTGTATCACAAATTACTTAAATGTAAATAATGATTGTAATAGGAATATGCATTTTTATGTGACATTGATTTGAGATGTTTATTGATTGTAATTATTGTTGAGAGTAAGTTTATACTGCCTTACTGAAACTGACAATAATAGCGTGCAATAATGCAGCGAGGGGGTGAGCTGTTTATCATTATTGGAAACGAGGAAGTTACGTAATATTGGCGCGTTTTTCTTGTAGAATCTGCTGGAACATTTCCCTAGAGCATATTGTCGTATGCCTCACATTATTTATTATTTAACTTCAGAGGAGAGCTACTCGCTTATGAGAGGGATCGTTGAACAAACAAAGAACTTTAAACTCGAGGCATCGACAAGGGACGCAGCTAAAGTTAGATTATAAAAATAATTACTACACCAACATAATTTCTGGCTGAAGGGAGAGGAAAGGAACTCTATTATACCATAATTAAAAGTTAAAAGGCGTGGATGGCACACAATTTATTGGATGAAGTTAGTTACATACCTTTGCCCATTGCCTGCCGACGAGGACATCGTGTGTTAGCAGTTGCCGGACTCACGCGAAGCCTAGTCACAGAATGAACCGAAGCCACGCTAACATTCCAAGCGTCACTAACGCCATATCCCTACCAATGACACAGTTTCCCCTCATTCGCCCCTACTCACGGACAATCTGCCCTCCCCGATCCCGGCAACCAGAGGGCGTCTTAACAAGACTAACATCTGTGCACATGCCACATCTCCCCCTGGCCACCGAAGTCGACGCCCTCGTCGACATAAGGAAAATAAATATAATAAACATGAAAAGAACAAAATAAAATGGCATACAACAATGACATACACATGTGTGATGAACCAAAAGATAACAATAATATATATGTGTGGTAAGCACCCAGCCGACGATACAATATTGCTGGGCGATAACGAGAGACGAGAGACGTAAGTGCTGTTGACTAGTATTGTTAATGCACTTATCTTTAGCATCCCGCACACGCACACACCACGCTGCCTCAGTTCACAGGCACACTACACTGCACAAAATAGCGATGGTCTGCCGTAACTGTTTGTGGGTGAGTTTAGACAGATTTGTCCTGGTGTAGAATTATCACCGCAGGTCTCTGGTGATGGATTGAACCCTTCAATTTGTACATCACCCTGCTTTCTTGTCACGTGCTTGGCATAAACTTCGTATATCACTTCATCCACCAGTTTCATTTTGTAGCTGTCCGAAAACATTTCATCTCCTGTAAAAATATCCTTGTAAATCCTCATTTTGGACGATGGAGAGAGATTTAATACCTAACAAATCTAGAATCGGTCCGACACCTTGTTGAGCGGACAGCAGAGGGGTAACATCGGATGACAAAACAGAATTACTCTGAACAAGTGCAACATCATAAGCTTTAGCTAAGACTGTATTTGCAAACAATGTTTGTGGAACTGAAGTATTATTATGCACTGGAATCGTAAGTTCAGAGGTAGAATGACACAATAACGGTGGAATGGAAAGATTCTTCTTTTGCATTATGTTAAGAGCAGGTTCAAACATAACCTCATTACTAATGGCTGACAAAGGCTTAACTGATATATAGCATGTAGACAGAGGTGGAATTTTAACATCATGCATAACTGCCATTTTAACACCAGAATCTGTACAATCATCATCTTGGAGAGGGTTTACTGCCATATCAACAAAAGGTCCTTGTGTTAGAGTTATTGGTATACTGAACGCATCATTCTTAGAAGATTTCAGGGTTATCAGATTATGTGCATAGTCAATTATAACATCATGGGTCTGCAAAAAGTCATTGCCTAAAATCAAATCATGGGACAACTCTTTCACAATTAGTACATCCTCCTGAAAAAGAACATCATTAATATGGAAGTCTACCACAGTGTGGTAAGGCGCATCAAGTAACTTGTTTCCTGCAGTGCGGAGCATCATCTCTATAGGTTTTAGTGTAGAATGATCAAGAACATGTGCAGCATTCACAATACTCACTGCGCTTCCTGTATCGAGCAAGATGGAGAGCTCTGTCTGGGCAATACGACCAGGAACTTGCAATATCTGACCTGATAATGCAGACACATCCCGTTGAGGTGTAGCTATGTCCCGTTGAGGTGCAGCCATGCTGGTGGGTGGTGGTGGTGCTGCTACGTCTCGTCGCCAGTCGTTTTTTGACTGCGGGAGGCGGCTCCGGCAAAAGCGAGCCAGGTGGCCCTGCCTGTTGCATCTATAGCAGGTAACGGGTGGATCCCTCCGGTTGAAGTCAGCTGACCGTGGAAGCTGTGAATGCTGGGAAGTTCTCTCCGAAGATGGTAACTGAAACTGGTTAACTCTGTTACATAACTGTTCCACACAATCAATCAGCTGATGCATAGGATCGATAGGTACGCCCACAAGAGAAGAAGCCTGAGACGGCTGAGGAGAAGCTGGTAAAGTAACAGCAGGAACAGATGCATTATTACATAGAACAGAGGGTGGCGTAACCACTGCAGCCTGAGATTGAGCAGACACTAGCTGTTCACGGTTCTGCATGTAAAACTGTGCCTTGTCCACTCGTCGAATGATTTGTATTACCTCATCAACAGTTTGAGGATTCAATGGCAATAAAGATTGTACATACAGAGGTCTAAGACCTTTAAGCAAGTGTTTAATTTGTTCCAACTGCAACATAGCTGGGTTGACTTGGTCACATAAAGATAGCACGTCATAGATGTAACTAATAACAGGTTCATCATCCAACTGTACCCGCTGTCTGAGTTTCATTTCCAGAATATCACTCTGGTTTGTTATCTGAAATGCATTTAAAAATTGTGTAGACAAGAAAATCCAATCATGGTGAGGGTGCCGATGGCGAAAAGTTTGAAACCATGATGCAGCAGTATCTCGTAAATAGCATGGAAAGCATTTCAATTTCATTTCTTCTGACCAGCCATTAGCAGCAGCGACCATTTCAAAGTTCTGCAGAAATTCATGCGCCGACATCCTACTGGAATTCTCAAAGTACGAGGGGTCAATGACCGGGCGGCAGACAGCTGATTGCGGTGCATTGGCCACGAGAGGCGGATTAGACATCGCTAGTAGCTGAGTAACAACAGGCGTACTAACACTGGACATAGATTCTACTTCACAGTGCTCGCTAACTGGAGCAATTGCTATATCAGATTTCTGTGCAGTACGTCGCTTAGGCATGATTGCAGCACAAAAGATAACGCAACCAATAAACAAACAGTATGACAAAGCAATACAGATTACACCAAACTAAACACTTATAGCATCACATGAATGTAAGTAGTAAGATCAGAACATAGCCAAATAAAACAGTTCCAGAAAGAATACAATTAAGCGCCCGCGGCGAAATATCAGAAAATTATACCAACACGCGTCTACACAAGCCACTTGGACACAATACCAAGATTTTTAATCAGAATGAACACATGGAAGAAAACAAAATGATAGCTTCAGTGAGAAACCTCGAACTGGAAGTTAAAAAAAAAACCACGTCACACCTACTGTGACCACCGCTAAGATTCTCAAAAGGAGCAGAATACAGACTTGTAATTTATACTAGCACACAAAACTTCTCTTTTTTTTTTCTTAAATCAAATGTATATAATCTGATATGCACACGCAAATAAACGCGCCAAAACACGTGCTGAGGAAGACTGGTTTCACAAGCTAAAATTATTGCTGAAATGCATGACCACGCGGGAATTACATAACACACGTGCGTACATAAAAGTTACACGGAAAATGTCCCAGAAAAGTGAAGTAAATAGCTAGAAATCACAATCACTGGAATATAAAGTTATACGTTTCCAAAACACTGCTAATAAGCACAGAAAACAAGATTTGCAAACAGATAGCCAACACGTGACGAGCACATTTTAAACTACAACTATCTCGCTCGTTTCACAACACAACTTTCACAGAAACATTTTTTTGAAAACAACCAGCACGAACCACTTAGCACAGCAATACAATTTAAAAAGAAATGAAGCCAAAACAAGGGGAAAATGGAGTCAGAAGTTTTAGCGTCACGCCGGCAGACAATGGGAAAAATGCAAAAATGAACTCAAAATTAAAATTTAGAAACCAGACTTTCAGATATGATAGAAACAAAATTTAGAAGAAGAGAATCACAAATTAAAGCATAAAAATCCTTACCCTTTAGCCAGAAACAAATTTCACATTTTTCGCGACCACGTGGAGAACTAGAAACCGTTACATTTGGAGGGAAAATAAAATTTTGCACTTAAAATCTCAAAACAATCAAACCAATTACTCGGCGCCACCCACCAATTTGTCGTATGCCTCACATTATTTATTATTTAACTTCAGAGGAGAGCTACTCGCTTATGAGAGGGATCGTTGAACAAACAAAGAAATTTAAACTCGAGGCATCGACAAGGGACGCAGCTAAAGTTAGATTATAAAAATAATTACTACACCAACATAATTTGTGGCTGAAGGGAGAGGAAAGGAACTCTATTATACGATAATTAAAAGTTAAAAGGCGTGGATGGCACACAATTTATTGGATGAAGTTAGTTACATACCTTTGCCCATTGCCTGCCGACGAGGACATCGTGTGTTAGCAGTTGCCGGACTCACGCGAAGCCTAGTCACAGAATGAACCGAAGCCACGCTAACATTCCAAGCGTCACTAACGCCATATCCCTACCAATGACACAGTTTCCCCTCATTCGCCCCTACTCACGGACAATCTGCCCTCCCCGACCCCGGCAACCAGAGGGCGTCTTAACAAGACTAACATCTGTGCACATGCCACAATATGTATTCATAATTTTCATTGGATATAAAAATAGACGCTAATGTTGGCGCGTTTTATTAGCCAATAGCAGCTCAGTTATAATCTTTAGGCATGTCGGAGTGTATGAGTATAAAAAGGTAGGTTAGAGGTAGACCCCGTCAGTTCATCAAAATTCTTTGTAAGATTCACGTCGCCTTCAGTCAGCCAGTTCATCGAAAATATTTGTAAAGTACACGTCGCCTTCAGTCAGTCAGTTCGTCGAAAGTATTTGTACGGCACACGTCGGATATCAATTTGCAGGTTTCGCGTAACAGAGTTATGAAAAATCTCAAGTGTGATAAAGTTAATTATACAAAAAGTTGAAGTACGCGAATTAAGAAATATCAGTAATGAAGTTATTATAACAGTTTCAGTTTGGCGAGTGTCAAGATCAATGTGTAAATGTGATAGTAAATGTGTTCGACAATAAAAGTGTAAAACAAATTTCTTCATCAGTGTTATTGTTTGGATAAAAGATTCCTTTCCGTTTACACAACCTGTATAAAGAGAAGTGCTTGACCAAAAGGATAATAGCTAGCCGGAGGACAGAGAACCAAAATTAAATAAAATAACAGTAGCATTTTTTCAAACAAAAACTAATACTGCCGCAAATTGCTAACACCAGATGGAGCTAACAAACCTAACAAATGAATCACGTCACAAGATGACTTCAACACGTTGAGTAAACACACATACACAAACATTATAAGTAATACACTCGCAATACCCACTCATAAACATTAGAGGGCAGGGAAAAATCATGTGAATGTATCACATCAGGTTGTTTATTTATTATTATTATTATTATTTAATTTTGCCTATTATTCGGTATATATTATAACAGCACGTACGATCTGCGAACCCGTACAATTGTTAGGGATCTGAGTATGAATTCTCTTATTTCAACGAACACACGTATTCCTTCCACATTTCTCAAAGTTCAGTTACAGAAGTGCGCTTTTAATTTGTTAAATTTTCGTGCCTATAACTTGTGAACCATTTCATTTAGAACATACGTTCCACAAACATTTTATCTTCAATTTGTATATAGGATAGTAGGAGAGTTAACCAATTCGTAACATTTCTTTTTTGGACTTCTCTTTCTCGATGCCGCATAAGGTGGGGACCCTTTTTCATTCAAACTCATATTGATTCCACCAGAAAATGAAAAGTTTCGTGAATTTTATGATAATTAAATAAGCAATCAGTTGCATTTTCCTCTAGTCTATGGGTTATCATACCTGGTAGCATGTCAGGCACTACAAATGCCAATGAGTCATTTCAATATTAGTGTTTACAGCGCATACCTAAATGTTGAGACAGTATTTTTAACACTTAAATAATTTCAGTATAATTATATAATATATAATTCAATAAGAGCTCACCTTAAAGCAATATGTGTATGTAACAAAATATAAAAAGTGTATATTACAGTCATTGTATATGTTTATATTATTGTATACACGTTCAATTATGTTATGTGAATATATTACGTAATTTAATAATGTAGGAACTGTGAGAATAATAGGCTAAAAGTTGCCTACAAAGAGGTAACAATGAGGTAACCTTGAGGCAATAATGAATTTGAAAGTTTAACAATACTACTTGTAATTCTTGGAAGCAATAATGTAATTTTTGTGACAGTTTATAAAATAGCCAATCAACAACCAGAAAAAGCTTTAGTTAAATGAAGATATTATATTGAACTAGGAATAGCCAATCAGGGACTTGAAATACAGAAATTTACAAATTTAGGCGGTAGAAATCAAGTCAGTTGCTTATAGACAGCGCTCATAACTGGACGTGTTGCTTGCAGACAGTGTTCCTAACCGGACGCGAGATGTGTCCTTGAGAACTTTAATGCCTATTTTGTGTGAGAAAATAGTTTACGTGTTTAAAAAGTGCAAGTATTTAATAAAAGAATCTTACAGCTCTCTATATCAGTGAAGTGTTATTTAAATCGTGTCAAGAATTAATAAAAAGGAGTGAATAAAAAATTAAAATCTGTGTAAGCCTACATTCTTGAGTCGCACTACCTCCCTGCTAAGACATTCATGTCTCTAAAATAAATATAAATACTGACGCAGCCGAGGCAAACATAAATGTATAATATTTAAAGAAAAAGAAAATTATAAACTTAATGTTTTTAAATTTTTGGGACAAGGCTACCGGGTACCACACGTGCGGTTGCTACTACTTCAAGTTCGGCTCCCCAACAGTTGAACTACAATACAACACCTAAAATAAACTTTTTTTAATGTGTTTCGTTTAATGGGTACATTAACGAAAGTCCAGACTAACACACATACTGCAAAGAACTCTGTTAATAAAGTTCAGAAGAAAACAGGCGTGTAAAAAGTCTGATGTGTTGCACTCACATGAATTTCTCTACTCTTGTACAAACTATTTTTACAAACGCTTATTCTCCATCTACTTCATGTTGATCGAGATAAACATTTGTTGCTAATTTCCTTGTAGCTGCAAGGGGAATATGGTCAAATGTCTTAAGAGCTGGTTGCTACGTGGAGCATTCAATTCTCTTTGCATGACCAGGACATACAAAAACCAATAACGGATTCCCATTTGAGAAAAAGTATAAGTATTGGAAAATTCAAACAAATAACAAGGAATATCTCGAAAATGGTTAAATCGAAAAAAAACTATATGACAAATTGTGTGTTTTAATGAGATCTACATTTTTTGTGTAGTAAAATTTTGTCTTATCTCTTTTGGGGAGATTCCCAAAAAATTCAATATATATATATATATTTCATTTGCCATAAAAATATCTTAAACATATGATATTTTAGTCAAAATCTTTAGACCCATTTTTGAGAAACTCCAAATTTTCGAAAAATGTTCCATGTTATCTGGAGTGGCGGGATTTTCTTGAAAATCTTCGTGTCGCATCCTTGAAAGATAGTAAATTCAGTACCAAGTTTGGTATTTAACCGACTTTTCCTTTTTGAGTTAAGCTGTTCATGGACTGACAGACGGGCAGATACATACACACGTGCGCGCAGACATGTTTCCAAAGATGCTTTATTTGGATTCAAAACATGTATTTCTGGTGAAATCTTGATATTGAAGTTTTGGGTGGAATGCAATACTTCCCCTGCTCACTATACGTAGTAGAGAAAGTAAAAAGATCTAGTGATTAGAAGAAGATTCCATTGTAATAGAAAATATGAACCATAATATATATTACGCAGCAAACTATAATGGTAGTAATTAAGACACGAGTACGTTTATGAAACTCGCTATAGCTCGTTTCGTAATTTTCATACGAATTAATTACTGTGTAATTAAATGCTGATCGGATGGCAGCACTGATGGCAGGACCTTGAGAAGGTTTGCGAGTAGTACAACGGAGGCAACACGGTTAAGTCCACACATTTATAGATGTTTTGCAGGTAACGTGAAAGCAACACATATTAAAGCAAAGGAAAGGAACTCTGTTTATTGGAATATTAAAATTACAAAGACAGTAACTTATTTTATTTTAAATAAACATTCTGGGGAATTGATCCCAGTGTAGTCTGTTTTGAAAGTGTTAAAAGGAGTAGGCGATAGGGGAGCATGTAACCAGCGTATTATAGTGTGGTTGATCAAAAATAAACTTTGTGACATTAATGCAGACAGTGAACTTTGCATAAATTTTTAATTTGTTGACAATAATATAGAAACCTACTGGAATTAGGAGTTAGGGGTAGTTAGACGCAGGGGCCTCCAATAACTGGAGCAGAGCACCGCTGTGGGCCCGTTTTGCTTCCAACGTAAGCGCTGGAACAGATGAAGGGGAGACTCAAAGGTAGTCCAGATCCGGACGACGATGTGCGCTACCAAGCACGGAGTCTCTAGCGATTCCAACAAATGGCTAATCCCAAAGCCGGCTAACTGCCTAAGCCCCGCGTTTCCCAGGTGTCCCGTGGCAAACGAGACAGCTCTCAGGAGGGCAGCTCTACTAGTAGTTCCACCAAACACTAGGAACAAATCTTTCCAGAGCACAAATTTCACCGTCCTACCGCATCACACCAACCACCGTCGCCTGGTCTACAGATGAAAGGGAATTATGGCAGGTCCGACGGGAATTGCATGTAGATCTCATTTGTAACCGCGGAAGCAAACCGCTTGGTGTTTCTGCATTACATGGGTAATTTTATTTTTTTTTCTTCAGATTTTATATGTTTCAATCACGGCTGAGAATTTTTATTTTATTCTTTGTTATTTTAATATCATTTCCCTGTATTGTAATAGTCATATCTGTAAACTTTCTCTCAGTATTACCTGTTGCTCAGAGCCATTGCTAACTGGTTAGTTCAGCCTCGTTTTTCTGGGTTCCAACTGAAAGGCAAGTGATTCAGATTTATTACACAGATAAATGTCTGGTTGCAGGTCTGCTGCACGTACCTGAATCTTGGAAAGCGTTTCTAGTGCTTGCTTTTCTCTCTTCTGTGAACAGCAATTATCGATAAAACCAGAACTACTCTTCTATTAAGCTGAAAGACCCAAATATGGCCCCTACTCCTAGTATAACCTCTGGGCATAAGAGACCGGTAAAATACTTAGTCATACGCTATTATTGGTGTCTACAGGAGCATTATTCGCCTCGATCTTGGTTAGGTATTTACTTTTGAGCAAAGAGAGAATGTGTGTTTGTGTGTTTGAAGCCAAGACGAAAGGAAACGAAGTTCAGTAGTTTCTGTATCTCATTCAGTGATGTTACAGTTTACAATCCACCTCCATCCCTCTTTATTTATTTACTTGGCCGCTGTTGTTTACATTTTTACTTTCTCTACTACGTATAGTAAGTAGGGGAAGTATTGTATTCCACCCAAAAATTTGATACCAGATTTCACCGGAAATACATGTTTTGAGACCCCCTGAATGCAAAAAAAGCATTTTTGGAAACATGTCCGTGTGAACAGCATATCTCAGAAACCAATAGTCCGATAAACACCAAACTTGATATTTAGGTTCAGTATCTTCCAGAGATGCGACACGAAGGTTTTCAAGAAAATGCCCCCACCCCAGATTACACTTTACATGGAACATTTTTCGAAAATTTTAATTTTCTCAAAAATGGCTCTAACGATTTTGATTAAAATATCATATGTTTAAGATATTTTCATGACAAATGGAATGTATATCACGAATTTTCTGGGAATGTCTCCAAAAGTATTCGTCATTGTGAATGACTTTTGCATAACTGGTAAACCATAAGAGATAGACAAAATTTTACTACACAAAAATGTAGATCGCGTTAAAATACACAATTCATATCATATACATTTTTTGTTGTTGAGTGAACCATTTTCGAGATATTGGTTGTTATTCCCTTAAATTTTCCAATACTATACTTTTTCTCAAATTCGTTATTCATTTTTTTTGTCCTGGTAATGCAAAGAGAATGGAATACTCCACATAGCAACCAGCTCTTAAAATATTTGACTGTCGCTTAAAGCCTAGCAATTCCCCTTGCATCTACAAGAAAATTAGCAACAAGATTAACATCTCGATATTTCGATTAACATGGAGAATAAGCGTTTGTAAAAATAGTTTGTACAAGTGTAGAGAAAGTCATGTGAGTGTAACACATCAAATTTTTGTATTGACATATGGTTTGACTGCTTAAGAATTCCTATGCTTGCTGATAATTCTTTCACCAATGAAAAGCCCTTTTCTTCCTGATGGGCATACGCAGCAAGATATTTCCCTCGCTACCAAAAAAATCTGAGGTGATACATTTACATGACTTTCTCTAACCTCTATCGTTTATTAGAGAGTCTACAAATTATTTTTACTCAAACTTATTTTTCTATCTTCTGCAGTTTAATCCACAAAATAAACGTTTGCAGAAACGCTGGCATTAAAATTCTACGTTTCCATAATATTTCGCGAGAAACAACTGAAACTTGAAAGGACTTTAAGAGAATGACCAAGAAATAAACAATTCCGACTTTTACTAACGGATATCTTAGAAACGGCCTATACCACAACAAACTTATTTTAAATAAATTGTATGTTTTAAAGAGATCAACATTTTTTGTGTAGTACGTTTTCGTCTAGCGCTTAACGTTTACCAGTTATACAAGATTATACAATATTTCTACCCAACAAAGTGGACTTTACAGGCTATTCCCATAAAATTCAAGATACACATTTTATTTTTCATGCAAATATCTTTAATGTATGTTGTTTTAATAAAGATGTTAGAGCAAGTTTTCGAAAAATGCTCCATTTAAAAGGTAGTTGGGGTGGGGAGATTTTCTTGAAAACCTTCCTGCCCCATCCTTGGAGGATACTGAACTTAAATACCAATGTTTGAATGCTTTTTTTGGATTCAAACGGCTTCAAAACATATATTACCGACATCGAATTTTTGGGTGCAATACAGTACTTCCCCTAGTTACTATACTTAGTAGAGAAAGTAAAAATAAATAAAATCGGTTGTTTGGAATGATTTTCAAATTTGTATCGCATAATTTTCTTCCAGTTTCCTTTAAATATTGATATACTATACAGAGGGTTCCAAAACGATGTGCTCACTCTTTGATAATGCATATCATGGAAACAAACTAACACAGATTTACAATGTTTGCGCAGTAGTTTAATGCTTTCTCTCTGCTGTTAGGACGTCAGGGCGTACTTGGATTACATTTTACGTTAGCGATGGGTAGGTCGAATAGGTACCACTGAGTACCCACCACAGTTTCTAGACCTAATACCCGTGTACTCTTACCTACTGTCCATTCCAAACCAGAGTGCCTTTCACTGAAAACAAACTCTTTGTATTATCCGCGCGAAAGTAGTTCGCAATCCCCGCCCATAATGGCTGCTTGTTCCCCTCCCACGTGCTTGTTGAACACTATTTAATCTATAAAAAGGCGCCCTGCGTGAGAATCATAATTCAAAATGGAACCTGAGGTAACAATCGATTTTATAAGTATGCGGCAATGAACATTTTACTTACGTTAATCACAATCCTTGGGCAAAAGTGCAACACCCAAATCCGAATCCTCCGAAGATGACTCAGCTGCCATATCAGAATCAGAACTACTCTCCGAAATAATGACAAGCTTATTCATAATTCCACAGCACTGTCGCACTTAAAACAAGTTCCCACATTTTATCCTCTTCTATGTTGTATTATATCTGTTTATATTCCCTGCTCGCTTCCGTTACACTTCTCACTGAAACGCCTGTAAAATCCGATATTAGTTTCGTAATATGCAATAATGCAAGTGTCGGGTATTTTTGTAATAGTGAGTTGAATATATGAAGTATTGTTTGTTTTTAGCCACTTTTTAAATGTTTCCCGCTTTTGTGTTTGACCAGTTTATTCGCACTACACGCACCTTCCTCTGCCATTTGAACTCAAATACCAACTGACTAAATCACAAGATTTGACCTGAGCTGAGCATATGCGTGCCTGCGTATTATGAATGACTGTTCGCTTATCATATATCCTGTGTTATGCGAAGTGTTTATTCGGTACTCAGATAGCACCTCTGGGAATTCATTGCTGCATTTCTTGTGTATGTAAGAGAGTGGCAGTCGTGCATGTCGGTTGGTATTAACAAGCAAGATGCTCTCGGCGTTAGCGCAATAGCAGACGAAAATCATATTTTGTAATCTCTTAACAGCTAGTATATATCCATTACCTTTAACAATGAGTTCTTATGATAACCGCAATAAAATGTGCAGTTCTATACCTTTCCTGCCCTAATATTTCATAATACAATACATGTATTAAGGAAGTATTTACGTTGGCGTAAGAGTATATTCTTGGGTTCGTGACAAGCCGAAGCACGTGCTTCTGTTTACATCAGAGGGAACTCTGGTTTCGAATGGACAGTAGGGATAATAAAGCTGGAGTTGAAGAACGAAGTTATGTGGAAAAGCCTGTTACACTGGATGCGCTAACAAAATCCAATGAAGCATTTTGCGCGGTCATCACACCGGACACACTGATATCCGTAGTCCGCTCAACAGTTGAGCGCCATGGACACTGTAGAGCTGCTGATGGTGGTCACTTTGAACACATAAAGTGACTGATATCTGTTGAGAAAGCATTAAACTACATTACTGAGCACAAGAATTATAAGTCTATGTCATTTTGTTCTGTTCCCAAGACGATTGTCAAAGAGTGAGTATATAGTTTGTGTTATTATAATGGAGTTATTTATATAATTATACCTTTGACACATTATTATGAAGATGGTGGCTTACTTTATGACTGTTCAGTCCAAGGAGGTAATAGGAGGTTGGTAATCTCTTCAATTTCAATGAACATCATCAGTTTTGATAGGGCTTGGATTGAACCTGATACAATATGGGTTGTTGGACTCCGTATGAATACTTTCGCTACCCTTATTTCCATCCCGTTACTTCTAAATGTATCCATTGAACTACATGCAAAACAACATTCACCAAAGCAGTCGACAGCAGTTAATACTTTGTTTGTTCCATGTAAACACTACGTAATCAAAAGTATACAGACACCTGGCTGAAAATGACGTACAAGTTCGTGGCACCCTCCATCGGTAATTCTGGAAGTCAATATGGTGTTGGCCCACCCTTAGCCTTGATGACAGCGTTCACTCTCCCAGGCATACTTTCAATCAGGTGCTGGAAGGTTTCTTGGGGAATGGCAGCCCATTCTTCACGCAGTGCGGAACTGAGGAGAGGTATCGATGTAGGTCGGTGAGGCCTGGCACGAAGTCGCGTTCCAAAACATCCCAAAGGTGTTCTATAGGATTCAAGTCAGAACTCTGTGCAGAGGAGTCCATTACAGGGATGTTATTGTCGTGTAACCACTCTGCCACAGCCCGTGCAGTATGAACAGGTGCTCGATCGTGTTGAAAGATGCAATCGCCATTCCCGAATTGCTCTTCAACAGTGGGAACCAAGAAGGTGCTTAAAATATCAATGTAGGTCTGCGCTGTGATCGTGCCACGCAAAATAACAAGAGGTGCAAGCCCCTCCAGGAAAAACACCACCACACCATAACACCACCACCTCCGAATTGCTGGCAGATGACTTTCACCGGGCATTCGCCATATCCAGACCCTGCCATCGGATCGCCACATTGTGTACCGTGATTCGTCACTCCACACAACGTTTTGCCACTGTTCAATCGTGTAATGTTGACGCTCCTTACACCAAGCATGGCATCGTTTGGCATTTTCCTGCGTGATGTGTGGCTTATGAGCAGCCGCTCGACCATGGAATCCAATGTTTCTCACCTCACGCCTAACTGTCATAGTACTTGGAGTGGATCCTGATGCAGTTTGGAATTCCTGTGTGATGGTCTGTATAGATGTCTGCCTCTTACTCTTTACGACCCTCTTCAAATGTCGGCGGTCTCTGTCAGTCAACAGACGAGATCGGCCTGTACGCTTTTGTGCTGCACATGTCCCTTCACGTTTCCACTTCACTATCACATCAGAAACAGTGAACCTAGGGATGTTTAGGAGTGTGGAAATCTCACATACAGACTTCTGACACAAGTGACACCCAATCACCTGACCACGTTCGAAGTCCGTGAGTTCCACGGAGCGTCTCATTCTGCTGTTTCACGATGTCTAATGACTACTGAGGTCGCGGATAATGAGTACCAGGCAGTGGGTGGCAGCACAATGCACCTAAGATGAAAAACGTATGTTTGTGGGGGTGTCCGGATACTTTTGATCTCATAGTGTATGTCACCTTTAACATCTAGGGTCATATCGACGTCTTTACCTTATTAGCTACATTACAACTTAAAAAAATGCCAATATCAATCTCTTATATATGAATCTGCATCGTCTAGTTATCTGAACAAAACATTATAAACCTACAGCAAGAATTGTAACTCTTTACATATAAATCAACATTTCTTGGATAACAGTTTGCGCTCTTAAACTAAAGAATCCTCAAAAGTAACAGTTTCTTAGGCACTCAGAAAGCTACCTAAACCCTATTCCTAACCCCTTACATACAAAATTGCACCTTTTGATTGTTCTAGACGAAATGTAGTATACTTACCCAACAATAACCAGCGAATATTATGAGCTGCTTCATAAATTGTAATTTAAAAATCTAATGCGATACATTCACATTACTTTCTCTACCCTCGGTCATTTATTAGTGGGCGTACAATCTATTCTTAACAAAGCTTATTTTTCTATCTACTTCATTTTCTTTGAGGCAGTATTATTAACACTTAAATGATTTCAGTCTAATTATATAATATAAAATATAACAACAGCCCACCTTAAAGCAATATGTGTATAATATAATATATAGAATCTATGTAACAGTTATTGTATATATTTATATTATTGTATAAATGTATAATAACGTTATGTGAATGTATTAGGTAATTTAACAAATGGGAGCTGTGATAATAGAGGCCGAAAGTTGCTAAGAATGAGGCAACAATGAGGTAACCTTGAAGCAATAATGAATTGTAAAGTTTAATAATGCTACTAGTAATTCTTGGAGCAACAATAATGTAATTTGAGACAGTTTATAAATGACCATTCAACAACCAGAAAACCTGAAAGTTAAATAAAAGTATTCCATTGGAGTAGGATTAGCTAATCAGAGACTTGAAATAGATGAAATTTACAAATTCAGGCGGTAGAAGTCAGTTGCTAGTAGACAGTGTTCCTAACTGGACGCGAGACGCGTCCTCGAGAAGTTAATACGTATTCAGTGTGAGACGAAAATTCATTACGGCGAGAATATTATAAAGTTTACGTGTTAAAAAGTGCAAGTAATTAATAAATAATCTCACAGCTCTCTATATCAGTGAAGTGTTATTTAATCGTGTGAAGGATTAATAAATGGAGCGAAGTAAAAATTATAATTTGTGTAAGCCTATATTCTTTAGCCGCATCACCCCCTGCTAAGAGAAACATGTTTCTACAAATTAATACTGGTGCAGCCGAGGCAAACAAAAATATATATAATATTTAAAGAAATCATAAAAATACAAAGTTGCTTCTTAAACGTTGGGGCGAAGGCTACTGGAAACTTTGTACCTAAACGTGGGGTAGTTACTTCACCAAGTTTGTCTACCCAACAGTTGAAGTACAATATTACTCCTCCTACCCCTCCATCATCTGAATAAACCTTTGTAGAAATACACCTTTCTTTATAGATACAAGCGGAACAGAGATAGTCAAATGTTTAAGAACTGGACTCTATATGCTGGCCTTAAAATTCCACACTGTTTCCATGCAGTCGCGAGAAACAACTGAAAATCGATGCGACTCGAAAAGAATGACAAAGTATTGAACAACTCGAACCATTAATAACGGACATCTCGGAAACGGCAGATGCTACAAAAATTTTATATAAAATAGTGTTTTAAAGAGATCCATATTTTTGTATAGCATGTTTTCGTCTATTGCTTAACGTTTACCAACTATATAAGATTATACATATTTCTTTCAAATGACGTGAACTTCACAGGCTATTGGCAGAAAATTCAAGATGAACATTTTATTTTATTATATGGTATTTTAATCAAAATCGCTAGAACCATTTTGTAGAAAATAAAAGAATTCGAAAAATCTTCCGTATAAAGCGTAGTCTGGTGTGGGGGGATTTTCTTGAAAATCTTTGTGTCGCATCTTTGGAAGATATTGAACATGAATGCCAAGTTTGGTGTTTATCCGACTTTTCGTTTTTGAATTATGTCGTTCACTGACACACAGACAGGTCCTTTTGCTAAATATGCTTTTTGGATTCAGGAGCCTCAAAACATGCATTTCCTGTGAAACCTCTACCTAGAATTTATGTGTGGAATAAAATACTTCACCTACTTACTATACGTAGTAGAGAAAATACAAAATGGCACTCTCCAAGGATAGGATTCCCTGGTTCTCTGTTCTGAGCACTGTATAATTATCTGAGGCTAGGTTTTCAAAATATCTAAGACTACAGTTTTATGAAGTATCAATCTCCATTCTTTAATTTTAATTAGAAGTTTTGAAGAGCCCGCCTCTGTGGTGTGGGTGTAGCGTGTCTGCCTCACATTCAAGAGGTCCCGAGTTCGAATCTCGGTTACGGTGGGTTTTTCCCTTATTCTGGAAAGACGAATGTCGGGTAACTCTAAGCTCTATGGACCCAGGGCTCATTTGAGCATAAATTCATCTATTTCATTCATCGTCCGATATAACCTAACCGGTTAAAGGACGCTAAACTAAACTTAAACAAAATCTGATGTGTTAAACTTATATGGATTTCTCCAGTCTTGCACAAACTATTTTTACAAACGCTTATTCTCCATCTACTTCATGTTAATCGAGATAATAAAGTATTGGAAAATTCAAATAAATAACAATATCTCGGAAATGGTTCACTCCACAAGAAAATATATATAACATAAATTGAGTGTTTTAACGAGCTCTATATTTTTTGTGTGGAAAATTTTTGTTTATCTCTTACGGTATACCGTTATGCAAAGCCATTCAGAAACAAGGGGACTATTGGGGACCTTCCCAGAAAATTTAAGATATATATTTTATTGGTAATGAAAAATCTCTGTGAATATTAGGAATATCTTCCATTACTCGCAAGTGTTTATTTAAATCAGATTTTAAATTAGAAATTCATAAGGAACACATATATCGTATTTTTGCTTTCCCTACTACGTATAGTAAGTTGGAGAAGTATTGTATTCCACTAAAAATTTCCATACCGAGATTTCACCGGAAATACATGTTTTGAGACCTCCTGAATCCAAAAAACGTATTTTTGGAAACATGCACGTGTGTGTGTGTGTCTGTAAACAGCATAACTCAGAAACGAACAGTCGGATAAACACCAAACTTGGTATTTAGATTCACTATTTTTCAGAGATGCGACACAAAGGTTTTCAAGAAAATCCCCCCCACTCCAGATTACCCTTTACATGGAAAATTTTTCGAAAATTTTAATTTTCTCCAAAATGGCTCTAACGATTTTTTTATTAAAGTATCATATATTTAAGATACTTTAATGACAAATAAAATTTATATCTCGAATTTTCTGGGAATGTCTCCAAAAGTATTCTTCATTTTGAACGACTTTTGCATAACTAGTAAACCATAAGGGATAGACAAAATTTTACTGCACAAAAAATGTAGATCGCGTTAAAATACACAATTTATGTCATACACATTTTTTTTTGTTGAGTGAACCATTTTCGAGATATTGCTTGTTATTCCCTTAACTTTACGAATACTTACTAGATATCTGGATTAACATGAAGTAGATGGAGAATAAGCGTTTTGTAAAAATAGTTTGTACAAGAGTATAGAAAGTCATGTGAGTGTAACACATCAGATTTTTTCTATAAAACAGATATTTCAAGTTTATCGGATGCTACTTAGACAAAACTCTGTCCCTACACTACAAGGTAATCTCTTCTAACTTCTTCGGTTAGTTCTATACAACTAATGATTGTTATTTGACATTGCTGTAAACACGTTAAGCATAGCATTGCTAATTTTGAAAACATTTCCTGGGAAAATAAGTTAAACAGGGTGTAAAGGGCGAGGAAATGGAAGGAGGTGAGCAAAATTGCAGGTTTTGCTGGTTACCAATAACTTTTACATAGATAAACTAGTTCATCTGTGCATTCATCCAATCTCTACAGCTAAAATACTCCTAAGTGCTTCTTTTTATAACGGGATCTTGAGAACAATTCCCTTCCAAAACGTAGATGCCTGTCAAACACAAGTGTTGAATGCGCCATCAAACGCGCTATTAAATGGTAAATAAGTTGGTATCCGTATTTCCCCTACACCTGCACTCATTACAAAACTATCTATACCAGAATGTGTTCCCCTTTACCCCAACTAACGTTTGTCCGAAGTATTTTCTTCTATCACTACAAATGGCATTGTTATTTAGGTGTCCTATTTTTAATGCCACACCCGGTATACATACATACACTGACACACTAACGCACGCACACAGGGAGTCACATAAAAGTTGTATCGCAAATATCTCTGAAATAAAAATAGGAACTCAAAAATGACTTTCGCAGGCATAAACGCAGTGGAAGCGCTCATTATAGTAAATCATAAAGACCATTAAAATGTAAGTAAATAGATTTTCAACATAAACTTACGTTTTTTACTTTCTCTACTACGTATGCATTGCATTCCACCAAAAAATTACATCGAGATTTCACCGGAAATACATGTTTTAATGCCCCCTGTATAAAAAGCATAAAATAAAAGCGAATAAATACCAAACTTGGTATTCATATTCAGTACCTTTCAAAGATGCGACACGAACATTTTCAAAAAATTCCCCCCCATCCCACACTACCGTTTACATGGAAAAGTGTTCGAAAATTTTGATTTTCTCAAAAATGGCTCCAATGATTTTGATTAAAATATCATATGTTTGAGATATTTTCATGGGAAATGAAATGTATATCTTGAATTTTCTGGGAATGTTGCCAAAAATCCTCTTCATTCTGAATGACTTTCGCATAATTGGTAAGCTGTAAGAGATAGACAAAGTTTACTACACAAAAAATGTAGATCAGGTTAAAACTCACAATTTATGTCATATACATTGTTTTTGTCGGGTGAACCATTTACAGGATATTCCTTGTTATTGGTTTTAATTTTCCAATACTTATACTCCTTCTCAAATGGGAGTTCGTTATTCGTTTTTTTATTTCCTGTACATATAGCAACCAGCTCTTAAAATATCTGACTCGCTGAAAGCCTATCATATTCCCCTTGCACCAGCAAGAAAATTAGTAATAAGATTAACATGAAGTAGATGGAGAATAAGCGTTTATTAAAATAGTTTGTACAAGAGTAGAGAAAGTCATGTGAGTGCAACATATCAGATTGTTTGTCTAAGATTCGGCAAAGGAATTTAATTGCCCTGGGGAACAGAAGAGCGAGTTTAATAAGGGTCGGAGCACTGTATATATTTGTAATATAATTTATGTTTGTTATTATTATCTTCTTCCTTCATTATGTGAGTATGTATTATAGTACATACTAGTAACTACTTATATATGTATGTACGGCAATGAGGCCCATGCGATTGTTGTATTGTACAAGAGTAGACACTACTAAATTTAAAACATGGCCAAGTCTTCTTTCCCGTTCCCGGGGCCCGGGAAGGCTAGGATACATGCATTTCAACTTTGTCGTTCTGGTTACCGTTCTCTGTTGTTGTGAATCAGCCTTAATCAGACAAAGAATGATGGGAGATAAATGAAATTGATTCGTCATTAAAGTTTAAAACCCTGCCCTGTAACCTCGGCTACGCCAGCTACTAATTAGTAACCTACAAAATAAATCTCCTCACGGTTTAAGTTTTAATGTAAGATAACCGGTTATACGATATTTAATCCATGAAACGTCGTAAAGCTATACACTACGCCACTGCAATTATTTTACTTTACGGTTACTTATGGCTATTAGTTCTACCAAATAACTTGTCAGTAAACAGCGTTGCTTCACACTTAGGCTTTCTCCTAAAATGGACAAGGAATTCTGTTGACACTTTCTACAGTCAGACCTTTCGACCTTCCGGTTTAAAGTACAAATTCAGGAACACAATGACTGAATTCTCTTTGCTTGTGAGGGTAACTTTAAAGTAGAATTGTTGCTTTAGTTATTTAGCTCCTCGTTGGCAAGCCAATTTAAAGTAGAATTGTTTAACTACACGCTTGGGAAGCCAATATGAAGAAAGTGTTTTGTTTCTATTGTTGTTTATTTATTTAGCTCCAACTTGAAGAAGTTTAGTTTATTTACGTGTTGAATTTTTTGGAGTTGGAGTTTTAATGTTGTTGTTTACGTAATAGTTACTGTTTTTACGCAATATGCTGCTACGTATGAGAAGTTGATTTGAAGATGTATTTTTGTTATTACACTCCAAGTTTTACAATATATTATTTAACTTTGTTATTAAATTGCTTCTAAAGATATTATTTATGTTTATGTTTGCCTCGGCTGCGTCAGTCTTACTTTAGAAACACGTTTCTCTTAATTAGGGCGTGGTACGATAAGAATGTAGGCTTATACAGATTTTAAGTTTAAATTCACTACTTTTTATTAATCCTTGGCACAAATTAAATAGCACTACACTGGTATTAAGAACTGTGAGATTCTTTTTACTTGATACTTGCACTTAGTTAATGCGTATATTTAATTTTCGTTACACACGAATACGTAATATTTCTTTAGAAAATACATCTTCCATCCGGTCACTACCAAGGTTCGCCAGCAACTGAACATATTTTAACCGTATAAAATCCGTAAGCTTGGGTATTTCAAGTCTCTGATTTGCTAATCCCAGTCGAATAGAATACCTGCATTTAATTAAAGCTTTTTCTGGCTGTTGATTGACTAATTTTAAACTGTCACAGGATTTACGTTATTGCTGCCCTAATAATGACTAGTAGCATTTAAACTCTCAAACTCATTATTGCCTCAAGGTTACCTCATTGTTAGCAACTTTAAACTTATTATTCTCACAGCTCTTACATTATTAAATTACGGAATGCATTCACATAACATTTTTAAACATGTTTACAATAATATAAGCATTTGCAATGACTGTTACATACATATTTTATAAATTATTACATACATATGGTTTTAAGGCGGTCTGTTATTGAATTTACATATTATAAAATTTAATTGAAATTATTCATGTGTTAAAAATACTGCCTCAACTTGCACTTTTATACACAAACTATTACCCTGATATAATTAAACTTACTTGCAATAGGCAAAAACTGATAGTATGTGTAAATCCTTCAGACTTCAGAATATCCGAATTATCTTTGTCATCATCATCAGCAACAAAAACAAGACGGAGTTTAGATCGATTAATGCTCGATGTTTAATTGCTTGTCTTTTTCTAATTCGGCTTTTGGCGCACATCGATTTTTTAAGCGATAAAAGTCGAGTTATATAGACATAGGGATCTATAAATCCCAATTAAAAGGGACTGTCTCACTGTAAAAACATAAACTTTTGTCCTGATATTTTCACGTCTCGAAACTAATCTGATTTATACTTTCTCTACTACTACGTGGTAGACATGACACGAAGAGTTTCAAGAAAATTCCCATTTTTTATTTTATAAGAAAGGATCTATCGATTTTGATTAAAATACCATGTATTAAAGATACTTACATGGCAAATAAAATGTATATCTTGAATTTTCTGGGAATAGTCTGTGAAGTTTACTTCAATTGGCAGAATTTTGTATAACCTCGTATAACCGGTAAACGTTAAGTGGTAGACGAAAACATAGTACACAAAAGAATCTGATGTGTTACCTCACATGACTTTCTCTACTCTTGTACTAACTATTTTTACAAACGCTTATTCTCTATATGCTTCATGTTAATCGAGATGTTAATCTTATTGCTAATTTTATTGTAGATGCAAGGGGAATTGCTAGGCTTTAAGCGATAGTCAAATATTTTAAGAGCTGGTTGCTATGTGGAACATTCCATTCTCTTTGTATGTCCAGGACATAAAAAGTGAATAACAAACTCCCATTTGAGAAAATAAGTATTGACAAATTTAAGGGAATAACAAGCAATATCTCGAAAATGGTTCACTCAACAAAAAAATGTATATGACATTAATTGTGTATTTTAACGCGATCTACATTTTTTGTATAGTAAAATGTTTCTATCTCTTATAGTTTACCAGTTATCAAAAGTCGTTCATAATGAAAAATACTTTTGGAGACATTCCCAGAAAATTCGAGAAATACATATCATTTGTCATGAAAATATCTTAAACATATGATATTTTAATCAAAATCGTTAGAGCCATCTTTTGAGAAAATTAAAGTTTTCGAAAAATGTTCCATGTAAAGGGTAATCTGGGGCGGGGGAATTTTCTTGAAAACCTTCGTTTTGCATCTCTTGAAGATACAACCTAAATAGCAAGTTTGGTGTTTATCCTACTGTTCGTTTCTGAGTTATGCTGTTCACAGACACATAGACTGACACACACACACACACACACACACACACACACAAAGACACACACACACTAACATGATTCCAAAAATGCTTTTCTTTGGATTCAGGGGGTCTCAAAACTATATTTCCGGTGAAATCTCGGTATCGAATTTTTGGGTGGAATACAATACTTCACCTACTTACTATACGTAGTAGAGAAAGTAAAATATATATCTTTAGAATAAATTATTTATTACAAATGACCTTAGCCATTTTCAACATAGGTATCGGTTATTAATGGTTCGATTTGTTTAATACTTGACATTCTTTCCACGTCCTGTCGATTTTCAGTTGTTTATTTGCAATTGCATGGTAAGAATATGGAATTTTAAGGCCAGCATATAGCGGTTCAGACAATCCTAAAGTCACGTGATATATGAGGGTAATCCAGAAAGTCCCAGACGTTTTGAAATAAACAGTTAACAAAATGCAAATATCAACGTTTATTATGTACATTTGAAAGGTACACTCTTAAACTATTTTTCTACACAATCGTCATTCAAATTAAGGCATTTATCATACCGTGACACAAGTTTTTCAATACCCTCTCTATAGAAATCTGCCGCCTGCGACTTCAACCATTGGTATACACCAGCATGCAGTTCAGCGTCAGTATCAAAGCTTCAGTTTGATGCACCTAACTCCGTGAAATTTGGGGAAAATGTTCCGAAAGTTCTGTAAACGACGATTTTCATGAATTTTGTCATTGATTTGCATTGACAGTTCATCAGTCATAAGGCTAGGCCCACCACTGCGATCCTCGTCGTGAACATTGGTACGGCCATTTTTAAAATCAATGTACCATTGCCTGACTCGGCTTTCACTCATTATTCCCTGCCCGTAAACATTACAAAGTTGACGATAAATGTCAATTGGTTTGTTCTTTTTAGTCAACCGCACTTCACAAGTGGTGGGATTTTCTATTGCAGTGCACACTTTAACAACTCACAGAGAGCACAGTAAGGAAGGCACAGTTCTCACGCTACCACATCTGGATGCATACTGAATGTAGGAACGTTCTGACACCAAGATGGCGTCTCTAGCCCTACTCATCGCCACGATAGGCCAAAACGTCTGGGACTTTCTGGACTGCCCTCGTATTATATCAATTGGAATACATGTGAAGTGGTAAAAGTGCGATTATATTTTGACAAGTTTCAGTGGTTTTAGACCATAAAGAACAAATGAAATGCTTTTTCTGTTATAAATGGAAATTGTGCATCATTGTTGCTGCTTTGGTTGCAATGAGAAATTCGTTAAAGGAGGAGGAATAACTTCCACTGGGAAGTATGATTGTCAACAACAAAAATGGCTGAAGTAGGTGATAAATTGTAAATTTATTTATGAGATTTTTTTGAAATTCTCTTTCACTAAGGTTTTATATACATATGGAAAAATGTATAGTCGATATGGATTCCCTCCCATATAGGCAAAGATGGCAATGAAATACCCGATCCAAGCGCTTAAGAAGCATCCAGACATCCTGTAAGTGACCCATCTATAGCCTTCTCGTACTAAAAAATATGTGTTACACTCACATGACTTTCTCTACTCGTGTACAAACTATTTTTACAAACTCTTATTCTCCATCTATTTCATATTAATCGAGATAAACATTTTCAGAAACCATCTTTTGACATGCAAAGAGAATTATATTTTACACATAGCAACCAGTTCTAAAAATATTTGACTATCGCTTAAGGCGTACTATGTTCCCCTTGTTTTATATTTACAAGGGCAATATAGAAATACAGTAGCCTTTAAACACATACATATCTCTTAATAGCTGGTTGCTAGGTGCAGCACTACTCCCTTTGCCACAGATTTATACTCTTTGCAAATACAAGACAAAAAATGAATAACGAATTCCCATTTGAGAAAATAGGTATTGAAAAATTTAAGGGAATAACAAGCAATATCTCGAAAATGGTTTACTCAACAAAAAAATGTATATGGCATAAATTGTGTATTTTAACGCGATCTACATTTTTTGTATAGTAAAATTTTGTCTAACACTTATGGTTTAGCAGTTATGCAAAAGTCGTTCACAATGTAGAATACTTATGGAGACATTCCCAGAAAATTCGAAATATACATTTGATTCGTCATGAAAATATCTTAAATATATGATATTTTAATCAAAATCGTTGGAGCCATTTTTTGAGAAAATTAAAATTTTCGAAAAATGTTCCATGTAAAGAGTAATCTGGGGTGGGGGATTGTCTTGTAAACCTTCGTGTCGCATCTCTGGAAGATACTGAACCTAAATACCAAGTTTGGTGTTTATCCGACTGTTCGTTTCTGAGTTATGCTGTTGACAGACAGACACACACGGACATGTTTCCAAAAATACTTTTTTTGGATTCAGGAGGCCTCAAAACATGTATTTGCAGTGAAATCTCGGTATCGAATTTTTGAGTGGAATACAATACTTCCCCTACTTACTATACGTGATAGAGAAAGTAAAAATTACCATTGCAAATTTCACCATACAAAATGTGTATATTAACAAGGTAGATAACAGTTACATTTTGTGTTTTTAAAGTCTTTGTTACTAAACGTTTGTAAAATGTGAACAGAAATTCATTAGAATTTCATTTTAAAGAATGAAAACAGTGGAATAAAGTTAACATAAATTCATAATATTTATTAAACTGTTTTTCAGTGGTTCTGAATAGGACAGCGCGCAAACCTGTATCGAAACGAACACATTTAAGTATAGGAGTCGAAAAATAAATTCGTAAGAACAATTTGTGTACCTAGTGAAAACGATAGAGGATAGAGAAAGTTATGTGAATGTAACACACAAGATTTTTTTTAAATATATTAGATTTAAATAAACACTTATTTAGATAAAGTTGTTTTTCGATAGTGAATACGAAATTGCAGGAAGTGTCAGATTCGTGAACGTGGCGAGAGGAACGTCAAAGCTTTGTAGTTTTGCTGAAACATGTGTAATTTTATAATAATGAGGGAAATTCTTTGTGAGAGTGAACAATGTCGAAACCATTAATTAGTTTTAAACCTTCTGTACAGTGCTAATGAATGTCGAGAGTTATTCAACATTAACTGCAAAAACATGCAAATACAACCTTAAAACAAGTGTAACCTTGTAGATAAGAATGTTAATTCCTAACAAAACCGCCTAGGAAATGCTGAAGTAATTACTGAGAAAAACGTGGATTCAAACTGTTCTTTCGTCAACATGCCTTTGTATAGAAGTCTGAAACTGATGTTTGTGTGCTGGGTTCAAAATGTTGGATCATCTCCCATATTTATTTGTCCGACATTGCACCCGATGACTCAGTAGAACTGAGTAGAAAATGAAGCATTTTCATAATATATTTTTTTTTCTTAAAATAGTCTCATTCATTCCCACACCTTCACTCAGATCAATTATGCATTAGTATACGCCAAGTAAGTATTTACTTTGTCCACGTTTCAACCGTCATATTGTGGACCTCTTCAGGGTAAAGCTTCAGCTTGCACTGATTCGAACCAAGAATTTCAGCAAAAATTTTTTTCTTCGTTTTCTTCTCCTCTCTCCCCTGTTCTATTTCTCTTTCTGTATACATACAGATTATAAACAAATTAAGTACAAAGTACGCACACACGTATATACGTATTTTACTGGGGTAATTCCTAGAAAAGTAGACAGCTGACATACGCAATACCAATCCTCCTTCCCCTTCTTCTTCTTCTTCTTCTTCTTCTTCTTCTTCTTCTTCTTCTTCTCTCTCTCTCTGCCTCTTCTGCAAGTATTTATTAAAATGAGTGCAAGCACAGCTATCCATATCTATCACATTGAAGTTTGTTCTTCTTTTCTCTCCCTCCCTCTCTCTCTCTCTGTATATATATATATATATATATATATATATATATATATATATATATATATATATACGTTGTAGAAAGAAATGCCTTTGATGAAAGTTGCTTGATATTATGGGCAAAAGTAAATGGCATTAGTCATGTTTTGTTTGGAGGACGTTATGGTAGTTATTTTGAGGCAGTATTTTTAAGACTTGAATAATTTCAATTAAATTATATAATATGCAAATTATAACAGCCCGCCTTGAAGCAATATGTGAGTAATGATTTATAAAAGTGTATATAACAGTCATTTCAAATGCTTATATTATTGTAAACATGTTCAAGAATGTTATGTGAATGCATTGTATAATTTAATAATGTAAGAGCTGTGAGAATAATAAGTTTAAAGTTGCTAACAATAAGGTAACAATGAAGTAACTTTGAGGCAATAATGAGTTTGAGAGTTTAAATGCTACTAGCCATGATTAGAGCAGCGATAAATTTAAATTTTGTGACAGTTTAAAAATAGCCAATCAACAGCCAGAAAAAGCTTTAATTAAATGCAGGTATTCTATTGGACTAGGATTAGCCAATCAGAGACTTGAAATACAGAAACTTACGGATTTGGACGGTTTAAATATGTTCAGTTGCCTGCAGACCTTTGTAGTGACCAGATGGAAGATGTGTTCTCTAAACAAATATTAAGTATTCGTGTGAATCGTAAAATAAGTATACGCGTTAACAAAGTGCAAGTTTTAAATGAAAGAATCTCACAGCTCTTAATATCAGTGTAGTGCTATTTAATTTGTGCCAAGGATTAATAAAATGAAGTGAATTTAAACTTAAAATCTGTGTAAGTCTACATTCTTGTCGCACCACGCCCTGATGAAGAGAAACGTGTCTCTACAAACATTACTGATGCAGCCGAGGTAAACATAAACATAAATACTATCTTTAGAAGCAGCTTAACAAAAATTAAAAAAATATATATTTTAAACTTGGAGCGTAACAACAAAAATACATCATCTTCAAATCGGCTTCAAATACGTAGCAGCATATTACGTAACAAACAATCTTCTTCAAACTGACACCCAAAGCGTGGCGCAAAATCTCCAACAACAGGAAAACCTTCCACAACAATAAACTACAATAGTTGAAGAACAATAATACTTCAAGTTTAGGGTAAATTTAGTTTTTTTAAGTGGGTACACAATTTTGTGTATTGTTTTCTCATTAGAAAATGGCTTATAAAAAGCTGTTTATAAGGAAAAAAAATAAAACATTTTGGTTTCCGATTAAGAAATATAACTTGATCCTCAAATAACCATCCAATGGCTCAGCCATTCATTGCACTCTTCGTACACAGCCATTCAGAATTTTCGTTGTTATTTACTTCGGTGTAACAATAATTGCAAAATGCTTTATACAAATGTTGTTAAGTTTTGTATGAGAAGTGAGAAAACAACATAAAAAGGTAGTTTCCCATTTGAAATAATTAAATTGACACTCAAATGACCATCACAACGTCCTCCAAATAAAACACGATTAAAGGCATTTACTTTCCCCATAATGTCAAGGAACGTTTATCAAAGACATTTCTTTCTACAACGCTTAGCTTTGGAGATATTGTACAGTCTCAGCTAAAATGGTCCACTCTGTATATATATATATATACATACATGCATTTATTTATTTGTTTATTAAAACGAGCGCAAGGAAATCTGTATATATCTATCTATTTGCTTACGCTAATCAAAAAGAAATTTACCAAACGAAATATTTATCCTTCTTGTTATTTATTATTATTATTATTATTATTATTATTATTATTATTAATACTTTAATGCTTTTGAAGAAGTTTTGTTGCTGCTACGTATGGAAAGTCAGTTTTAAGAAGGTGTTGTATTGTATTTCGACTGTTGGGGAGGAGCCGATTTGAAGTAGTTGCAACCGCACGTATGGTAAAAAGTTTCCGGTAGCCTTCGCCCCAAATGTGCTTTCCGGTGGCCTTTGCCCCAAATGTTTAAAAAAATATTAGCTTTGTAATTTGAATGTTTCTTTAAATATTATATATTTATGTTTGCCTCGGCTGCGTCAGTATTATTGTTAGATACATGTTTCTCTTAACAGGGTTGTGGTGCGACTGAAGATTGTAGACTTACACAGATTTTAAGTTTTTCTTCACTCCATTTATTAATGCTTGACACTATTTAGATAACATTTCACTGATATAGAGAGAGCTGTGAGATTCTTTTGTTAATTACTTGCACTTTTTAACATGTAAACTATTTTCGTCTCACACTGAAGACATATTACATTTTTTTAGAACGTCTCTCGCGTCTTCCTACAAGCAACGCGTTCAGTTATGAGCACTGTCTACAAGCAACTGACTTGATGTGTACAGCCACATTTGTAAACTTCTGTATTTCAAGTCTCTGATTGGCTATTCCTAATCCAATAGAATACTTTTTATTTAACTTAAACTTTTTTCTGGTTGTTGATTAGCTATTTTATGAACTGTCTCAAAAATTACATTATTGTTTCCAAGGATGACTAGTAGCATTATTAAACATTCTTACTCATTATTGCCTCAAGGTTACCTCATTGTTAGCAACTTTTACCCTATTATTCTCACAGCTCCTACATTATTAAATTACGTAATACATTCACATAACATTATTACATGTACACAATGACTGTAATATACTCATGTTATATATATTGTTACATACACATATTGTTTTAAGGGGGCTGTTACTGAATTTACATATTATATAATTTGACTAAAATCATTTAAGTGTTAGAAATACTGCCTCATCAAAAAGAAAGCTAACAAAGGAAATACTAAGGCTTCTTGTTATTTATTATTATTATTATTATTATTATTATTATTATTATTAATACTTTAATGCTTATTAACTCTTAGAAAAAGCAGTGTTACTACCAGTCCTCAAAACACCTCGATATGTAGAAGGAAAGGGAGGGTGTGTAGGCGAATATAGGGAGAGTGGTAAATGAGGGGGAGAGGGAGAGATGAAGGGGATAAGGAATTAGAAACAGAAGCAGAGCAGCGAGAAAACGTACTCTCTGTATTTAACGCAATACCACGAGCAAAGCTGTTGATTTTGTTAGTATGTTAGGTGTATGCAAAAGAAGCGAAAAACATCGCTTCATTACATTGTGTAACACGATGGTAGATTTAGATTTTTCCTATTAGAATATCGTTGTTTTTTTCACACTGGCTCTGTGTTTTAAACTGAGCAGAGAACGTTGGAAAGTTGAACAAGATCTGAAAATTTCAATTCCACTCTTAGACTCGAGCCACGGATCTTCGACTTACTCCACCGATGCTGCACTCCCGTTCTACCACGGCGAGATGTCCTAACATGCTTTAAATTTTCTTATCCGATTAGTTTATTTTCAAAAGCCTCTGGGGCGATCTCGATTATTTGCTGTATTATATAGAACATTATTGGATTTATTATGCTTTAAAGTTTGAAGTGGCATTTGAAGGATCTATGTTTGGGCCTGTCTTTAAGTTGTTATTTTCTTGCAGTTGTAAACTCATTATTTATGGCTTACACAATTATCAAACTGTCAGATATTGATGCATGGAGGGGAAGGATGGTCTTCCTTTCTCTTTTAGCACTTACAATATAACCTACTTCATAAATAATCAGTATCAGGAAACGCTTTGCATTTTGTAATAATGTAAGTTAATGCTTTTTTTTTTCGTGACGATCTTTGACTTTCACTTAGAGAGGAAATTAGATTGCAACATGTTATAACAGTGAGACACTCACGAAGGTTCCTCTTTTCAGGCCTGGGGGGCCTTGGCGATTAAGCTCAGCATCTTCCAAGGATGTTCAAGAAACCCCCTGCTAACCCCTCCCACGTTAAACTACACTTTATATGTAAAGTTTTTTCTTTATATATTTCATTTCCTCAAAACTATTTCGACTAACATTTAATGTTATTTGCATGACTAACCAAACGTATCTCTTGAATTTTCTGTGAATATCCTAATGTCTTATTCATTGGGAATGAATTTCGTGTTACTGGAAAAACATACGAGACAGACAAAAAACTTCTTCATACAAAAAATATAGATCTGCTTAAAACACAATTATAAAATTTTTTGTTGTAGCCTTAAGATAAATGTATTTGCGAAATGTGACAAAAATCTGATGTTATACATTCACATTGCTTTCTCTGTCCTCTATCATTTATTAGCGAGTATACAAAACTACGTATAGTAAGTAGGGGAAGTATTGTATTCCACCCAAAAATTCGATACGGAGATTTCACCGGAAATACATGTTTTGACACCTCCTGAATCCAAAAAAACATTTTTGGAAACATGTCCGTGTGTGTGTCTGTGTGTCTGTCTGTGTGTGTGTCTGTCTGTGATCAGCAGTCGGATAAACACCAAACTTGGTATTTAGGTTCAGTATCTTCCAGAGATGGACACGAAGGTTTTCAAGAAAATCCCCCCACCCTAGTTTACCCTTTACATGGAAGATTTTTAGAAAACTTTAATGTTCTCAAAAATGGCTCTAACGATTTTGATTAGAATATCATATGTTTAAGATATTTTCATGACAAATAAAATTTATATCTTGAATTTTCTGGGAATGTCTCCAAAAGTATTTATCATTGTGAACGACTTTTGCATAACTGGTAAACCATAAGAGATAGACAAAATTTTACTACACAAAAAATGTAGATCGCGTTAAAATACACAATTTATGTCATATACATTTTTTTTGTTGAGTAACCATTTTCGAGATATTGCTTGTTATTCCCTTAAATTTTTCAATACTTATTTTCTCAAATGGGAATTCGTTATTAATTTTTTTGTCTTAGATATGCCAAGAGTATTAATCTGTGGAAAAGGGAATGGTGTTGCATCTAGCAAGCAGCTATTAAGAGATATATCTATGCTTAAAGGCTACTGTATTTCTATATTGCCTTGTAAATATATATTCCCCTTGCATGTACAAGAAAATTAGCAATAAGATAGAGTCTGCAAATGTTTATCTTGATTAACATGAAGTAGATGGAGAATAAGCGTTTGTAAAAATAGTTTTACAAGAGTAGAGAAAGTCATGTGAGTGTAACACATCAATTTTTTTTATATGTAGAAACAGCTACATTACACATTTCGTTATAGATACAAAGAGAACAGCGATAGTCAAGTGTTTAAGAACTGGACGCTATATGCTGCCTTAAAATTCCATACTATGTCCATGCAATCGCGAGAAACAACTGAATGTTGGCAGGATCGTCAAAGACTGGCTAAGTATTGAACAATTCGAACCATTAATAACGTATATATCGGAAATGCGGATGCCACAAAACAGTTATTTAAAATAAATTGTGTGTTTTAAAGAGATCTACATTTCCTCTGCAGTACGTTTTCGTCTATCGCTTAAGGTTTACCAATTATACAAGATTATACAAAATTCCTTCCGAATATTCCCAGAAGGTTCAAGAAATACATATGATATTTTAATTAAAATCGTTAGGGCAATTTTTAGGTAACCAAAAATTTCGAAAAGTTTTCCATGTAAATGATGATTTGGGGTAAGCAAAAATATTCGTGTCGCACCTTTGTAAATACCAAGTTTGGTGTTGATCCAATTTTTCGTTTTTGAGTTATGCCATTCATAGACACAAACATAAGACACACACAGAGACAGACATATACACGGATTTTTTTTTGTAAATGAATTTATTGTATTCAGGGGTTCTCAAAACATGCATTTCTGGTGAAATTTTGGTATCGATTTGTTTTAGTGGAATACAATACTTTCTCTACTATTATGTAGGGAAAACAATTGTGAAAAACTAAACAGTTAGTTTCTTCATAGTAAAATCATAATAATTCTAAACTGTAAGGAAAGATATAGCTTTTCATACTTGTGCATTTAAACTACCAATTAACTGAAGCTATATAACGACAGGTGCATGATTATTAATAGGCACGCAGAAAATTGTAGGTCTTGTTTGCTCGAAAACATTTCTTCAGCATTTTTCCATACCCATGACACTCTACGCCTTGCAATGTTTTACTAATTCGTTTACATTTTTTGTGCCTCTCAAAAGTAGGTACTATAAAGAAAACGAACATATACGTTTTAAAATAATGCTCCAATTTTGAGAAAAATATATTAACTTTAGTAGAGTAAAACATCTGATGTGTTATACTCACATGACTTTCTCTACTCTTGTACAGACTATTTTTACAAACGCTTATTCTCCATATGCTTCATGTTAATCGAGATGTTAATCTTATTGCTAATTTTCTTGTAGATGCAAGGGGAATATGGTAGGTTTTAAGCGATAGTCAAATATTTTAGGAGCTGGTTGCTATGTGGAGTATTCCATTCTCTTTGCATTACCAGGATAAAAAAATGAATAACGAATTCCTATTCGAGAAAAAGTATAAGTATTGGAAAATTTAAGTGAGTAACAAGAATATCTCGAAAACGGTTCACTCAACAAAAAAATTGTATATGACATAAATTGTGTATTTTAACGCGATCTACACTTTTGTGTAGTAAACGTTTATCTCTCTCTTATGGTTTAGCAGTTATGCAAACGTCGTTCACAATGAAGAACACTTTTGGAGACATTCCCAGAAAATTCAAGATATACATTTTATTTATCATGAAAGTATCTTAAACATATGATATTGTAATCTAAATCGTTAGAGCCATTTTTGAGAAAATTAAAATTTTCGAAAAATGTTCCATGTAAAGGGTAATCTTGGGTGGGGGGATTTTCCTGAAAACCTTCGTGTCGCATCTCTGTAAGATACTGAACCTGAATACCAAGTTTGGTGTTTATCTGACTGTTCATTTCTGAGTTATGCTGTTCACACACACACGGACATGTTTCCAAAAATGCTTTTTTTGGATTCAGGGGGCCTCAAGACATGTATTTCCGGTGAAATCTCGGTAACGAAATTTTGGGTGGAATACAATACTTCCCCTACTTACTATACGTAGTAGAGAAAGTAAAAAGAGTAAATATTGTTCTCCAATAATTAGAGGATAGTATAACAAATCTGATATAATAGATCTTTATGTAAAGATGTAGATCATTTACTGTAAAACCTGAACTTCCGCTGTGAATAGTTTTATAAATACATCGTCTGAAGCAGTTTTATTAGAGAAACGAATTTACACAATAGAAACAGAGTATTTATATAACTGCGAAAGCTAGAATTCTTAAAGTTGGCAAAAGCATTGCTGTTATTGTTTATAGCAACTGGCACAACATGTCTGACATACACTAGATTATCAAATTTCACAGATGCATTAACTTAAGAGTATTTTGTTTATATTTTCTAATAACTTTATATTTTATGAAATGCTAAGGCATCATTCATTTCTTTTTAGCGATATCGTGGAAAAGCGTATACCGACTCGCTTTTTAAAGGTTTGTTTTGTGGCTTGAGGCTCCGGTATCCCCTTGGGTCGACAATGAGGTCTGTAATGAAACACTTTCTCTAAAGCTTGTCTTTATTTACTGAGGCAGATAGGAAAAAAAACTTTTTTCACAATAGTTTCAATACGGAATATAGAATAGAATATATTTGTTTATTTTTTACCGATTTTAATCTGACAGAGTTCGTTAGAAGCTTCAACACCTTCAAAATTGTGTGTGTATGTGTGTTTGCGCTTGGGAGCGCGTGTGTCAGTGAACAATTGATTAAAAAACTAATGCTTCATAAACGTCAAATTTCAAATTTATACCCAGTAAAAACGAATGCTTCATAAACGTCAAAATTCAAATTTATACCGAGTAAAAACGAATGCGTCATAAACGTCAAAATTCAAATTTATACCGAGTAAAAACGAATGCGTCATAAACGTCAAAATTCAAATTTATACCGAGTAAAAACGAATGCGTCATAAACGTCAAAATTCAAATTTATACCGAGTAAAAACGAATGCGTCATAAACGTCAAAATTCAAATTTATACCGAGTAAAAACGAATGCGTCATAAACGTGAAAATTCAAATTTATACCGAGTAAAAACGAATGCGTCATAAACGTCAAAATTCAAATTTATACCGAGTAAAAACGAATGCGTCATAAACGTCAAAATTCAAATTTATACCGAGTAAAAACGAATGCGTCATAAACGTCAAAATTCAAATTTATACCGAGTAAAAACGAATGCGTCATAAACGTCAAAATTCAAATTTATACCGAGTAAAAACGAATGCGTCATAAACGTCAAAATTCAAATTTATACCGAGTAAAAACGAATGCGTCATAAACGTCAAAATTCAAATTTATACCGAGTAAAAACGAATGCGTCATAAACGTGAAAATTAAAGTTTAAACCCAGTAAATACGCATGGCTTCATAAACTTCAAACTTCAAATTTAAACCGAGTCTATTTTGAAGACGCAAGATGTTCACAAAATTTTCCCCACCTCCAACAAACTTTTACAATGAAAAATGCGATACGTTACATTCACATGACTTTCGCTACTCTCTATCGTTTATTAGTGTATACAAACTATTGTTACTGAAGCTTATTTTTATAGCTACTTCCTTTTTAATCCGGATAAACCTTTACAGAAATAGCTACATTACACATTTCATTATAAATACAAAGGGAACAGCGATAGTCAAATGTTTAAGAACTGGACGCTGTATGCTGGCTTTAAATTTCCTACTCTTTCTATGACGCGAGAAAGAGCTAAAAATCGACAGAAGTTAAAAAGAATGACAAAATATTGAACTATTTGAATATTAATAACGGATATCCCAGAAATAGATCATGTCACAAAAAGGTATTTGGAATTAAATTCTGTGTTTTGAAGAGATCTATATTTTTTGTGCAGTACATCTTTGTCTATCCCTTAACGTTTACCAATTATCAAAATTCCTTCCGAATGAGGAGGAATTTACAGGATCTTTCCAGAAAATTCAAGATATTTATTTTATTAGTCATGAAAATACCTTTAATATATTGCATTTTAATCAAAATCCATTGAGCCATTTTTATAATAAAAAGTTTCGAAAAATTTCGATGTAAAGGGTAGCTGGAAGAATTTTCTTGAAAATATTCGTGTTGCATCTTTGGAAGATACTGAACTTAAATATCAAGTTTGGTTTTTATCCGTTTTTGAGTTATGCTGTTGAAAAACACACAGACACACAATACAATACTTCCCCTCTATACTTTGTAAATATATCGTTATTTTCCTAAATTGCTCTAACGATGTTTACTAAAATATCATGTATAGTAGTCATCGTCTATGGTGTAGTGGTTACTATGCTAGCCTCTAGTTCCCGAGGTCGCGGGTTCAAACCCGGCGGAGAGCGATGGATATTTTTCAGGCGTAAAAATCCTTAGCATGGCTTCCTTCGAAAGGGAAGTAAAGTTGGTGGTTCCGTGTCGTAGATTTATGTAAAGGAACCTCAAGCCTGATAAAGAAGCCTCTGAGCATAATTACCGGTCTTTCACGCCCAATATAGAATGGGACGCTAAGGACCACAGCAGTTAAAGAGCGTCCATAAATAAAACTCAAAGGGTATATTATAATACATTTTATATGTAAAGCCTGTGAAGTCCAATTTGGCTATATACAACTTGTAAACTGTAAGAAATAGACCAAGCTTAATGCGAAAAATAAATGTAGAACTTAAAAATACAATTTTATGAAGTACTATTTGTTGTTGTGTGTTTCGGTTTTATTAGGTTGAAGCGACGTAACCTGTTTGAGAGTGTACGATTCCTCTTCTTTTTGCTAGTTACAACTACGTCTACATTTCTCAATTTGAAAATGTTTCTGGTCAAACGTGTGTAGCATTTAATGTAACAGAAGAGAATAATTGAGTTTTAAATGTATAGTATAATGTGTATAAGATACATGAGAATTTGCAATCAATAAAGAAAAGTGTTGAGAGTCACCCATAAAATTGTTTAGGAATGTTAATTGGTACTAAGCCAGTTCCCTTTATGGTCAAGTACTTCTCGTGTTAAACGTTAAAGGAGGCAGAGAAATAACTTCTAATGAATTGTACAATGTATGAAATAAATGGGTAAAGAAAATGGTGTAAGTATTAACTATCAGCTGTTCACGAATAGAAATTAGCAACGTAGTCATAGCCGTAATAACAGCTATGAACATTACTTAAGGGGAGATGGGCGTCGGAAATAAACAAAAGTGGACCTTTTTAGAAAACATCAATTTCTGTTAAACTATTGTAGATAAGCTCACCAAATTTCATACTATTTTTCATGAATGGGCTGTTTTATCCTGAGATTATATATTGCATTCTCTACTACGTATAGTAAATAGGGGAAGTACTGTATTCCACCCAAAAATTCGATACCGAGATTTCACCGGAAATACATGTTTTGAGGCCCCCTGAATCCAAAAAAGCGTTTTTGTAAACATGTCCGTGTGTGTCTGTGTGTCTGTGAACACCATAACTCAGAAACGAACAGTCGGATGAACACCAAACTTGGTATTTAGGTTCAGTATCTTCCAGAGATACGACACGAAGGTTATAAAGAAAATTCCCCCACCGCAGACTACCCTTAACATGGAACATTTTTTGAAAATATTAATTTTCTCAAAAATGGCTCTAACGATTTTGATTAAATATCAAATGTTTAAGATACTTTCATGGAAAATGAAATGTATATCTCGAATTTTCTGGGAATGTCTCCAAAAGTATTCTTCATTGTGAACGACTTTTGCATAACTGGTAAACTATAAGAGATAGACAAAATTTTACTACTCAAAAATGTAGATCGCGTTAAAATACACAATTTATGTCATATACATTCTTTTTGTTGAGGGAACCATTTTCGAGGTATTGCTTGTTATTCCCTTAAATTTTCCAATACTTGTACTTTTTCTCAACATCGTTATTCATTTTTACTTTCTCTACGTCGTATAGTAAGTAGGGGAAGTATTGTATTCCACACAAAAATTCGATACCGAGATTTCACTGGAAATATCTTTTGAGATCCCCTGAATCCAAGAAAAGCATTTTTGGAAACATGTCCGTGTGTGTAATGTGGTCTGTGAAGAGCATAACTCAGAAACAAACAGTCGGATAAGCACCAAACTTGGTATTTAGATTCAGTGTCTTCCAGAGATGCCACACAAAGGTTTTCATGAACCCCCCAGATTACCCTTTACATAGAACATTTTTTGAAAATTTTAATTTTCTCAAAAACGATTTTGATTAAGATATCATATGTTTAAGATATTTTCATGACAAATGAAATGTAAATCTGGAATTTACTGGGAATGTCTCCAAAAGTATTCTTCATTGTGAACGACTTTTGCATAACTGGTAAACCATAAGAGATAGGCAATGTTTTACTGCACAAAAATGCAGATCGCGTTAAAATACACAATTTATGTCATATACATTCTTTTTTGTTGAGTGAACCATTTTCGAGATATTGCTTGTTATTCCCTTAAATTTTCCAATACTTATACTTTTTCTCAAATTCGTTATTCATTTTTTGTCCTGGTAATGCAAAGAGAATGGAATGCTCCATATAGCAACCAGCTCTTAAAATATTTGACTGTCGCTTAAAGCCCCAATTTCCCTTGCATCTACAAGAAAATTAGCAATAAGATTAACATCTCGATTAACATGAAGTATATGGAGAATAAGCGTTTGTAAAAATAGTTTGTACAAGAGTAGAGAATGTCATGCGAGTGTTACACATCATAATTTTTTTCTAATAATGTTCACTGGTTCTGTATTATTCGAGACACACAGGTGACTTGTAAGTCAGAATAAGCTGGCATTATTTTTACATGTTCGCGCGAAGGTTCATTATGACTGGCCCACTACTAACAGAGGAAAAGGCACATAAAACAAAGAAAATTAGTTTTGAGAAAAACCAGTCTGAAGTAGAGTTGTGCAAGCATTTAAAGGCTGCACTATCCTATTAAATACAATTTAAGGGCGTAAGTTATATCACAACCATGTAAACCCATACATTATTGTACTCAGCAAGAATTGCACATTTTTTTCACAAATAAAAATGGATTTTTTGAGAACTAGGTCGCCTATCTGCCCTTAAAGAGGACATGGGCTACTTCGCAGTGTTAGTTTTCACAGCTGATTTAATTCAAAGCCACGTCAGTTCATTATGATGTGGCAGCCCCCTCTCCTATAAATTATTTATATGTCGTTCAGCTAGAGCGCTACAATAAAAAGTCAGGTTGCTAGGAAGCCCTTGGTAGGTAATTGATTGGTAAACCATGTAGAAACGTTATTTAAATAATACCTGCATAAGGTTAGCAAGAATATCCAAAATTATCTATGCAGGAACAAACGTTTTGAACTATTTGTAGGTAGGAGAAGATAAGGCTTTTGGCATATTTGGGAATATTTTAAGTATAAGAGAAATACACTCTGTTCTTAATAGGAAGGAATAGAGAGGCAACTGATTTTCGGAAAATTAGTTGCCTTTTGGGCTTGGGAAGAATTTGCGATCAACGCTGAATTATGTTGGCCTTCATCAATAGTTGCAATCTTCAAAACTCTTAATTATGTACAACTAAACCTGTAGTGAAGTCCTATTGGTTTTCGTTGCCAAATCATCTCCAAGTTGCTCCAAATAGAATGTCTAATATATCTCACCCTACAGAAGCAATTCAGTGGAGGTCACCATAGACAGACGTCAACATAGGACTTGCACCTGTTTGAGTCGCCTACGTAGAGCACAACATGAATTATTGTAGTGTTACGTAATTGAAACTATCTCTTTGTAGATATATTTTATAATTAACGTAGAGTGCTTAGAAAAATAACAATTTATATAACTAATATGTGGTATCGTTACGAAATGGTGACGGTTAAAGTCGCCGTTTGAAGTATAGTATATACAGGATGTTTCAGAAATACTTTTTCAAACTTCGGGTATGGGTTCCTTATACCACAAGAAGGAAAAAAGTTCATATGAACATATGTCCCATAATCCTTTGTTTTCTCATTAGGAGGTGTTCAACACAGTGGTACACTTATAACACACAAAACTCATAATAAATGCGCGAAATGTCCTTCTCTTGCTTCTATGCATGCCTGTAGTCGTCGAATATGGAATGTCGCACCCTGTCAAAAACTCCGGGATTTCACAGACTTCCATGACACGTCGATGAAGCGTTTCTGCATCCGGGATGGCTGCTCCATAAACCAATGATTTAAGACGCCCCCAGACGTAAAAATCCACAGGAATGAGGTCGGGAGAACGTGCAGGCCATGAAACTGGTCCTCCTCTGCCTATCCATCGGTCATGGTACATACCAGTCAGTGAATCTCGAACAATGCGACTAAAATCTGCCGGAGCCCCATCATGCATAAACCACATGTTTTTTCTTATTTGCAGGGGCACATCTTCCTGAAGTAAGTCGGGAAGAGTGTGCTGGATAATGTCTCTGTAGACAGCACCAGTAAGACGTGCTGGTAAAACGTATGGACCTACCAGACAGTCACCTACAGTGCCAGCCCACACATTCAGACTAAACTGTTGCTGATGTCTAGCCTGAAGTACAGCATGAGGATTACGATCTGCCCATACGCGTACGTTGTGGAAATTAGTAACTCCATCTCTCCCAAACGTTGCCTCGTGTGTAAACAAAACTGACGAGACAAACAATGGATTGGCTGTTTACGCTACAAACCATCGGCAAAAGTTATCCCGTGGTGGATAATTTGCAGGAGAAAGGCCCTGCACATGTTGAATATGATATGGATACAGGACCTCTCGTGAAGTTCCCTCCATGCTGTCACGTGTGATGTACCAGATGCCATAGCCAATTGTCTTGTACTGATACCTGGATCGTCTTCGACACACTTTAACATCTGTTCTTCGCGTTCCGGCATACGAACAACTCTTGGTCTTCCTCGATCAATAGTCCGTGGTGCAACGGCTCCTGTCTCAGCAAGGCGACAATGAATAGCGACAAAGGTTGTCTTCGGTCTGGAAACTCCATCCGATAGAGCTGTGCAGCCTCGCGTCCATTACCATTCGCGCGACCATACATAAAAATCATGTCTGCCTGTTCACGAAATGAATATCCAGCCATGGTGGAACGAAACACGTACAGTTAACTCACTACATGTACACAATTGAAACGTTGAAGATAGACTAATGACAAATGACAAACGTAAACAAGTCTCCATAGCAACACTTCGCCATTTACCGTATGTAGTACAATGGGTCAACGACTTTTATGAATGCATAGAGAAATGAAGTTTTGAGGTTGGACCCCGAAGGTCGTTGAACTCACACTTTTATTGTGACAGGAATAACGCGAAAACCAAGGATTATGGGACATATGTTCATATGAAGTTTTTTCCTTCTTTTGGTGTGAGGAACCCACACCTGAAGTTTGTAAAAGTATTTCTGAAACACCTGTATTCTTTTGAAAGTGACTGTAAACAGGTCTTGAGTAAGAGAACTATAATACACCTGTTAATAAAGTTGTTTATAAGCTATAATATAAATCTCTACTTTCATAATACTAAAAGCACGCATAAATTCAGTAGTTTACAGTACATTTAGACATGAAAGTGTTAATAAAATGAAAATAATGACAATATAAACTGTGTATACTATATTGCCTTGGATATTTTGCATCCACTTTCTAAAACTTCTTGTACACAATAAAAATTTTGTCAGATTCATTGCTTTACATGACTTTCAAGACTTGTCACAACTCACAATATTTCTTGTCCAAATTTCTTCCAATACTTTTGAATTCTTTGAAAGTCTTGAAAACAAACAAGGTTATGTTCTAAATGATTCTAAGATTTGAAAATAATGTGATAGTTTGGCCAATGGTATACGACTGTTCACGAAATCTGCAACATGTCTGAAAGCGAAAAGTAAATAAGAATGACTACCTGGGCAAGGAATGTTGTATGCAAGTTAATTAGGTTATACGAAAGCTGGCCGCGGCCATGTCTACACATCGTGGGCTCTGTGGATTACCAAAGATGAAAGCGAGAGCATAGAAGAATTTGCCGGGCAGATTTCCGAAGTGAGCAATAACGTATTAATGCAATGTTATATACTGTAGTTAATCTATCAAGTCGTATTATTTCCATTGCATTCCTTAATCATAATCTGATTTCCTGGGCTATAATACGTGAAAGTGCTATGTAATAATACGTGGAGAACAACATTTCATTGCAAACTGTGATTTAGTGACGTAATAATAATTTACTTTTCTCATGATAAATTATCAATGTATTCTGAAGAGGTTAAGTTTGGCAAACAGAACACGTGTAAATACATATTTATGACATTGTCAAGTCTTGCCAGCTCTTGTCTGGTCTTGTCCAATCTTGTCAAATACTGAAAAACATTTGACAGCTTTTCCTGTAAACTCTTGAATTGATAAAGAAACGTTTGATAATGTACAAGAGGCTTTAGAAGCAACTTATAATGCATGAAAGTGAGAAAGGTATATTTTAGAAGCAGTATTTTTAGTATAGTAAACAGTTTCCGGTAGCCTTTGTCCCAAATGTACTTTCAGGTGGCCTTTGCCCCAAGTTTAAAAAAAATAATGACTTTGTAATTTAACTGTTTCTTTAAATATTATATATTTATGTTTGCCTCGGCTGCGTCAGTATTTCTTAGAGACACGTTTCTCTTAGCAGGGTTGTGGTGCGATAAGAATGTAGGCTTATACAGATTATAATTTTACTTCACTCCTTTTATTAATACTTGATACGGTTTAAATAACACTTCACTGATATAGAGAGCTGTGAGATTCTTTTATTAATTACTTGCGCTTTTTAACACGTAAACTATTTTTCGTCTCACACGAATACGTATTAAGTCTCTCAAGGATGTGTCTCGCGTCCGGTTAGGAACACTGTTTGCAGGCAACTGAACTGATTTCAACCGCATAAACTTGTAAACTTCTGTACTTCAAGTCTCTGTTTGGCTATTCCTAATCCAATAGAATACCTTCTTTTAACTAAAGCTTTTTCTGGTTGTTGACTGGCTATTTTTAAACCATCTCAAAATTTACATTACTGTTGCTCCAATAATGACTAGTAGCATTTAAACTTTCAAATTCATTATTGCCTCAAGATTACCTCATTGTTACCTCATTGTTAGCAACTTTTAACCTATTATTCTGTGAGCTCCTATATTATTAAATGACGTAGTATATTCACATAACATTATTACACATGGATACAATAATACAAACATATACAATGACTGTTACATACATTCTTACAAATTATTACAAACACATTGCTTCAAGGCGGGCTGTTATTGAATTTATATATTATATAATTGGACTGAAATAATTTTAGTGTTAAAAATACTGCCTCAAAAGATGTGCTTCAACACCAATCAGAATTCAGCAAGGGTATCCTGACGACCAAAAGTTACGCTTTTATATTTCTGGCAGGTGCCATTTAAAAGTTGCTTAGTTAATGCTCCCCTAATTGTCATAGACCTACTTGTATATTGAAATGTCACTCTGGCGGAAGATTGGGAAAGATACGGAAGTGACACAAAACTTCGCACTTCATCAATAAACCAACCAACTTATGCTCTTTCTGACCTACTTGCGGTTGTGACAGAGGTAGAAACAGTCATAACAAATGACGCTGTTTTCAATAAGTAGGACTTCACTGAGAACTCTTACGTATTTTGTGGTTAGGGCACAACAGGAATCAAACATTGGGACAAAAGCAAAACAAAAGAAAACACAAGTTTGAACAAAGGAACATACTTCCGGTTCTCGTGCAATCGGTATCGTAGTTCTTTTTTGTGTATTTCTGGTTTGATTTGCAACAAAATAATATCTTCGTTGGTTTGTTATATTAAAGAAATATAACGACTACAGCTGAAAAGGCAAAAATATGATGTGCTGCATACACATGGCTTTCTCTACTCACTCTTGTACAAACAATTCTTACAAAAACTTATTCTCCTATATACTACCTTTTTTCTTTTTTTACTTTTTCTACCATGTACATAAATAGGTGAACGAGGTATTTCATTCCACCCAAAAATTCGATACTGTTATTTCGCTGGGAATACATATTTTGAGGCCCTGTGAATCCCAAAAAGGCATTTTTAGTAAAATGCTGTGTGTGTGTCTGTCTGCGTCTGTGAATGATAGCTTAAAAACAAAAAAATATGGATAAATAACAAACTTCGTATTTAGGTTCAGGACCTTCCAAAGATGCGACACAAAGTTAAGATAATCCCTCTACTCAAGATGCTGCCGTTTGCATGAAAGACTTTTCGAAAATTTTGATTTTCTCAAAAATAGCTGTAACGATTTTGATTAAAATATATGCTCATTTTGCCTGGCACCCTGGCCTTATGGCTCAGCTGAGCAGCCTTGCTACCCTTAATCACCTATGATCCATTCTCTCCTTCCTCCGTTTGCCCTTCTACCTTTCTTCTCTCTCTTTCTTTTCTAATTCATTTCTCCTTACTTTCTTTAAAAACTTCCCCATATTCTTATTTTTGCTTTCTTCATTTTAATTGCTACTATTTTTAAATCCATTTTTTCCCATTTTTCCTCTCATACTGTTTATCTCCATTCCGCTAGTCCTTTGCATTCTGTCATATAGTGCATTCTGTGCTTTCGCTGCCTCCGCATAGTTAAGAAGTGCCGCTTTTTCTGCCTCTCAACCGTTCTGGACATTGAACCTGTTCTCATCCATGCCAACGCTTCTTTTTCTGCTCTATTACAATAATCCACATACCCTTCTCTTTCCCATTTCCATTTTACTAATCTATAGAACCCTAGTGATTTTTTATTCTCTAAGGTTGCCCAAATCTCTTGTCTTTCTATGTCCTCCACTCTGTTTCTTACTGTTATCAAGAAGCCGTTGCTATTTCTTCCTCCTGCTCTCCAAATATCTCCATTTCCTATCTTCTCCATCATTTTTTCTACCCCTGTCCACCAGCTAGTTTTATTTTTCGTACTCTCTTGTTGTTCCATGCATATCCTCAAAATTTCGCCTTCATCTTTTTACTTTCTCTACTACGTATATTAAGTAGGGGAAGTATTGTATTCCAACCAAAAATTCGATACCGAGATTTCACCGGAAATACATGTTTTGAGACCCCCTGAATCCAAAAAAAGCATTTTTGGAAACATGTCCGTGTGTCTGTCTATGTGTGTGTGTGTCTGTGAACAGCATAGTTCAGAAACGAACAGTCGGATAAACAGAAACTTGGTATTTAGGTTCAGTATCTTCCAGAGATGTGACACGAAGGTTTTCATTAAAATCCCCCTCCCCAGATTACCCTTTACGTGGAAAAGTTTTCGAAAATTTTCTTAAATATGACTCTAACGATTTTGACTTAAGATATTTTCATGACAAATGAAATGTATATCTCGAATTTTCTGGGAATGTCTCCAAAAGTATTCTTTAATGTGAGCGACTTTTTCATAAGTGGTAAACCATAAGAGATAGACAAAATTTTACAAAAAAAATGTAGATCGCGTTAAAATACACAATTTATGTCATATACATTTTGTGTTGAGTGAAACCTTTTCGAGATATTGCTTGTTATTCGCTTAAATTTTCCAATACTTATACTTTTTCTCAAATTCGTTATTCATTTTTTTATGTCCTGGACATGCAAAGAGAATGGAATGCGCCACATAGCAACCAGCGTTAAAATATTTGACTATCGCTTAAAACCTACCATATTCCCCTTGCATCTACAAGAAAATTAGCAATAATATTGACATCTCGATTAACATGAAGCATATGGAGAATAAACGTTTGTAAAAATAGTTTGTACAAGAGTAGAGAAAGTCATGTGAGTGTAACACATCAGATTTTTTAATTTATATTTAGACACTGCAATCCGTGAATGGAAACAGCGGCTAAATATTTTAAATATAACTTCTGAATTCTGATTATGATAGAAAAAATCTGATGTGTTACACTCACATGACTTTCTCTACTCTTGTACAAACTATTTTTACAAACGCTTATTCTCCATATGCTTCATGTTAATGGAGATATCGAGATGTCAATCTTATTGATAATTTTCTTGTAGATACAAGGGGAATATGGTAGGTTTTAAGCGATAGTCAAATATTTTAACGCTGGTTGCTATGTGGCGCATTCCATTATCTTTGCATGTCCAGGACATAAAAAAATCTGATGTGTTACACTCACATGACTTTCTCTACTCTTGTACAATCTATTTTTACAAACGCCTATTCTCCATATGCTTCATATTAATCGAGATATCGAGATGTCAATCTTATTTGTAATTTTCTTGTAGATGCAAGGGGAATATGGTAGCTTTTAAGCGATAGTCAAATATTTTATCGCTGGTTGCTATGTGGCGCATTCCATTCTCTTTGCATGTCCAGGACATAAAAAATGAATAACGAATTTGAGAAAAAGTATAAGTATTGGAAAATTTAAGGAAATAACAAGCAATATCTCGAAAACGGTTCACTCAACAAAAAAATGTATATGATATAAGTTGTGTATTTTAACGCGATCTACATTTTTTGTGTAGTAAAATTTTGTCTATCTCTTATGGTTTACCAGTTATGCAAAAGTCGTTCATAATGAAGAATACTTTTGAAGACATTCCCAGAAAATTCGAGATATACATTTCATTTCTCATGACATTATCTTAAACATATGATATTTTCATCAAAATCGTTAGAGCCATTTTTGAGAAAATTAAAATTGTTCCATGTAAAGGGTAGTCTGGGGTGGGAAGATTTTCTTGAAAATCTTCGTGTCGCATCTCTGGAAGATACTGAACGTAAATACCAAGTTTGGTGTTTATCCGACTGTTAGTTTTTGAGTTATGCTGTTCACAGACACACACACAGACACACACACAGACACACACACAGACACACACACACACACACAGACACACACACGGACATGTTTCCAAAAATGCTTTTTTTGGATTCAGGAGGTCTCAAAACATGTATTTCCGGGAAATCTCGGTATCGAATTTTTGGGTGGAATGCAATACTTCCCCTACTTACTATACGTAGTAGAGAAAGTAAAAATGTTGTAATGACACTTCTATATGCTGATCATCAAGTAATCATTTCTGATAATGAAGATACGCTACAAAGAGCACTATTTGAAATACTTAAAACAGTTTTTAATTATAATTTATACGTATCAAAAAATAAAACCAAATCCATATATTTTCACGGAACCCATTCGTTGAGATGTAAACTTGTAGTAGACAATAATGTAAGTGAACAAGTTAACACATTTAAATTTTTTGGATCTTCAGTATCATATATTATTAAAGAAGCAGATATAGAAACTAAAATATAAAGTTTTTTATGAATATGTGTAACAAATAAAAGAACTTTAAAAAATAAAGTGGGAAAGGATACGATGATGAAGTTGTATAAAACCCTGACAGTTCCAGTTGCTATATATAGTGGCGAAACATGGACATTGACAAACACAGATAAAGACAGATTACAGACAGCGAAAATGAGATTTTTAAGAACAGTATTAGGAGTCACTAGAAGAGATAGAATAAAGAATGATGCAATAATAAAACAATTAAGGATCTTTAACCTAAATGAAGAAATAGAGCAGAACAGACAAAAGTGGCTAGAACACGTAGAGAGAATGAATGAGGAACGCTATCCAAGGAAAATACTCTACTACGAGGGGCACTATTTACATTTTGAGCCTTGGCAACCCTGAATGTTTTAGGTGCCATCTGACGTTTCCAATGGAAAGTTTGACATTTTTGACCATAACCTACTTCAAACATTTTGTCAATAGAGCGTCATTTGTTTTGTTTACACTAACTTGAAAATTATGTGTCAACAAAAACATAGAATTAACTCGTGAAAATGTTCGTGCAGTGATTTATTACGACATTTGACGTGGATTATCAAGACAAGAGTGCATTTATCAACTAACTTCCACATTTGGCGACGGAGCTCCATCTTTCTGGTATAACGAATTTAATCGTGGCCACCGTTCGCTCAATGATGAAGTTCGTGAAGGTCGTCCAAAATCAGTTGTGCCAGAAAACATTGATTCTGTGCAAAAAATAATAATGAAAGATCGTCATGCGACATATTGTGAGATTGAGGCAACTCTAGGCATTAGTTCCACCAGCATATATAAAATATTGCATGATTATTTAGCCGTGAAAAAGCTTTGCCTTCGTTGGATCCCACATAATTTGACGCAGTCTCAAAAAGATGCTCGTGTCGATTGGTGTACAAAACTGCTCAAGAAATACAATGGCGATGCCTCAAAAGACGTATATAAGATTGTAACAGGTGACGAATCATGGATCTATGCGTATGAGCCGGAACGTAAACAGCAGTCGACTGTATGAGTGTTTCAAGATGAAGCAAATCCAACAAAAGTTGTTCGCACTCGAAGCAAATGGTCGCCTCCTTTTTCAGCAAAACTGGCCGTGTGGCAACAGTGCCTTTAGAGGAATGTAAAACGGTCAATGCGGAATGGTACAGAACTATTTGTTTGCCGGAAGTCTTCGGTGAAGTAAGGAAAACCAACAAGAACCGTAGGATCGTTCTTCATCAAGACAATGCCAGCGCACACACATCTCGTCTAAGAACAGAGTATTTGAAGGCTCAAAAAATCGAATTGGTGGGTCATCCGCCATACAGTACTGATTTGGCACACAATGACTTCTTTTTGTTCCCGAACATGAAAAATAAATTGCGTGGAAAACGATTTTCGTTGGCAGAAGAAGCCGTTGATGCCTTCAAAAACCATGTTTTGGAGGTGTCTCAAGAAGACTGGAATAAATGCTTTGCAAATGGTTCAAACGGATGCAACAGTGTATTGATCATAAAGGAGAATATTTTGAAAAACAATAAAACAGTTTTCAATCAGAAATTACTGTATTTTAATTATTAGGCTCAAAATATAAATAGTGCCCCTCGTACTACAGCCTAAAGGAAAACGAAATGTCGGAAGACTCAGGAAACGATGGATAAATCAATAAGTTAAACATTTGGAGCACGCAACAAGCCTTAGGAAAGGTTTAATGCTTGGTGGAGAAGAAGAGGAATCCTTTTTCAAGATCTAAACCAAAATTTAAACATCCTTTCCAGTACCACTCGCGTTCATCTTGTTCTTCCTAATTCCACTAACGCTACGTCCCCTGGTGCCGATCTTGGAAACCCCAATAGCTCTTTACAGAACGTTCTGTAGCTCTGCTACATTTTTCTGCTTAATTCAGATTCCTCAAAGTTCAACTGTATATAGCATTCTTGTTCCTACCAATGCCTCATACATTATTTATATCCATTTATTCGGCATTTGTTATTGTTTTTAGTAAACCTGAGGTAGGCTGCGTCCCCTATAGGGCACGGTTTATAAGGCTGTTAATTTATTGTTGGACCTAGAATCTTAGGAAGCTATGCAGGAATGTGATTTACGAAATTGCTGATAAGTAATACGGTTTCCTTGACACAAATCCTTATTAATTGGGCTTTTAATATGTCGGTTATTTAAGGCAGGTGTTCTATAGCTTATGCTACGCACATTGAGTTATTGTTTAAAAGGTAGATTGCACAACTGACGTGTGTCACATCCAACAAATCATTGCTATAGTCACTTTCACTGGTTTCTCTCCTCTGTGGGCATTGTTTCCAAATAGAGGCCGAAGGTGACATTTATTAACCTCCGACAGGTCACACGCCTACTGTTATACAATGGTAAACAGTGTTTCTAATGAACCAGACGCTGTGCGCACCTTTGTCAGTGCTACAGGAAGTGCTTGTGATGCTTGTAGTTCAAAATTATGTATATTTGACTTGCAAGTGAAAGCTGGCACTCGTCAGTCAACCCTTTACTACGGTATGCAAGGGTTAGGTGAATCTTTATCTAAGAGGTTGACACTGAAAACTTACAAAATAAAACAAGGATTAGTTTTAAAAAATTCACATCACATGTACTTTCTCTACTCTTGTACAAACTATTTTTACAAACGCTTATTCTCCTTCTACTCCATGTTAATTGAGATAAACATTTGTAGAAACTTATTGCTAATGTTCTTGTTGGTGCAAGGGGAATATTGTAGACTGTAAAGCATAGTCAAATATTTTAAGAGCTGCTTGCTATGTGGAGCATTCCATTTTGTTTGCATGTCTAGGGCCCCCCCAAAAAAAGAATTCCCATTTGAGAAAAAAAAATTGGAAAATTCCAACAAATAACAAGGAATATCTCGGAAATGGTTCACTCAACCAAAAAAAATGTATATGACATAAATTGTGTATTTTAACGCGATCTAAGTTTTTTCTGTAGTAAAATTTTGTCTATCTCTTAGTGTTTACCAGTTATGTAAAAGTCGTTCACAATGAAGAATACTTTTGGAGACATTTCCAGAAAATTCAAGATATACATTTCATTTGTCATAAAAATATCTTAAACATATGATGTTTTAATCAAAATCGTTACAGACATTTTTGAGAAAATTCAAATTTTCGAAAAATGTTCCATGTAAGGGGCAATCTGGGATGCGGGGATTTTCTTGAAAACCTTCATGTGACATCTCTGGAAGATACTGAACCTAAATACCAAGTTTGGTGTTTATCCGACTGTTCGTTTCTGAGTTAACACAGACACACACACAGACACACGGACATGTTTCCAAAAATGCTTTTTTGGATTCAGGGGGTCTCAAAACATGTATTTCCGGTGAAATCTCGGTATCGAATTTTTGAGTGGAATACAATACTTCCCCTACTTACTATACGTAGAAGGGAAAGTAAAAATCACATCACATGAATTTTCTCTACTCTTGTACAAACTATTTTTACAAACACTTATTCTCCTTCTACTCCATGTTAATTGAGATAAACTTTTGCAGAAACTTATTGCTAATTTTCTTGTAGGTGCAAGGGGAATATTGTAGGCTTTAAAGAATTGTGAAATATTTTAAGAGCTCCTTGCTATGTGGAGCATTCCATTTTCTTTGCATGTCCAGGACCCCCCTCCAAAAAAAACAAAACGAATTCCCATTTGAGAAAGAAATGTAAGTATTGGAAAATTCAAACAAATAACAAGGAATATCTCGGAAATGGTTCACTCGACAAAAAAAAGTATATGACATAAATTGTGCGTGTTTTAACAATACATACATTTATTGTGAAGAAAAAGTTTGTCTATCTCTTACGGTTTACCAATTATGCAAAACTCATTCAGAATGAAGAGGAGTTTTGGAGAAAATTCAAGCTATACATTTTATTTATCATGAAAATATCTTAAATATATGATATTTTAATCAAAACCGTTAGTTCATTTTTGAGAAAATCAAAATTTTGTAAAATATTGCATATAAAGCGTAGTCTGGGGTGAGGGATTTTCTTGAAAATCTTCGTGTCGCATCTTTGAAAGATACTGAACCTAAATACCAAGTTTGATGTTTATTCAGTTTTTCGTTTTTCAGTTATACTGTTTTCACAGGCCCACAGACGTATACCTTTTACTAAAAAGGCTTTTTTCTTTTTTTTGGATTCAGGAAGTCTCAAAACATATATTTCTATTGAAATTTATATATCGAATTTTTGGGTGGAATGCAATACTTCCCCTGCTTATTATACGTAGAAGAGAAAGTAACAATTAAATGACTTTATTGTTTTACAAAATATTCCCCTTTAACATCAGTACTTGCCGTGGCCGAGTGGCTAGACCGCTCGCCTCCCACCGAGGCGGCCCGGGTTCAATCCCAGGGACATGCATGTGGGACATGCGTCTGGGCGGGTTTTCTCCGGGTTCTCCGGTTTCCCCCGCCATTCATTCCACTAACTGGTCCATCATCACCTTTTCTTTCATCCATTTCACCAACATTTTGTTTCATCTACTTCCTTCATCCCATACCGGGCATCGGGCTGATCACCCATCCTAGATGTTCTGTCCGATCCATCGACGGGCCTCTGACCCCAGGCACCCGCTTGTAAGTCCTGGGGGGTGTAAGGGTGAACAGATAATGAATGAAACCAGTTCTTAAAGGTGATTCCACGCATTTTGTCTCTAAGTTTTGGAAACAACAAGAAATCACAAATGTCAGACAGGACTGTATGGTGAAGTCCATGGTGCTGACCTTTAGGGCATTCAGATACTGCTGTATGCGATGATGCGTTGTCATAATGTAACATCTTGCCTTTTCATATAATTTTTCAAATATTTGCAATAACGGCATTTGTGTACCAATCGGCGGTAATCTCTATAATAGCAACATGGCCAGTTTTAAAACACTAAAACTAACAACCATCTTCTTGCCAGCACGGCGAATAAGTCGGACATTTGTAGGCTTAGGTTCTGTTAGAAAGACCCATTGAGCCGATGACTTTTCTCTTCAGGATCGTAACAATAAAGCCAAGATTCATTACCACCAACGATATTCCAAACCAAATTTGAAGAGCTGCCTTGGAATTTTTCCAGAGTTTTTCTACACCTATCAGTGCCTTGCTGTTTTTGATCCGGAGTCAGTTTATGTGGAATCCATCGACAACAAAGTTTTCTCACATCTAACTGTTGATGTAAAATGTTTCAGATTTGACTTGTACAAATGCCCAATGTCGCCGAATAAATTCGTAAGATATCCGTCGATGTTCTTCAAGCATTGCTCGAACAGCGGCAATATTGTCATCAGTAACAGCAGTCCTTGGGCGTCCTTCACGAATTCATCAACCAAGTAAAAGCTGTTTTCTTTTGAATTCAAGGTACCAGTTATAAATTTTTGCTTTCTAAGCGGATCTTCTTATTGTCTAGGCGTTAATGACGATTTAAAATCGTAACAAATTATAGATCGGAAAAGTTTTCTAGTCAAATTAATTTTTGGATGAACACAAAATCTTTAAATGATGATAATTAACGAACTATTACAGCAAATAAAGCAAATTACACGGTAATAAACTCGCAAAATATCAGGAAGTAGGTGTTAAATATAAAGAAATTTAATTTGTTTTTCGAAACAAAACATTTTAAAAATTTTCGGTACCGCCTCGTAGATGTTTAATTTGAACTTGGCGTGGAAATTTTAAGAAAGTGTAATACATAGGAGTTTGTTTCATGCTTAATTCGAAACCTTTAATCACGCCTTGATTTACGGAAAAATAGTAACGTTTAAAAATCTAATGTGTTATATTCCCATGACTTCTCTAACAAATATAGCTTATTTTATAAAGATTCTATAAGTAATTGTTTATGTAGAGGATGCAGGAGAGCAAATGAAACAGTATCTCGTTTACTGTGTCACTGTAAAGCTCTTACAGTTCTTAGCTTTAAATATTTTAATCAGAAAATTATGCAATTGCAACTATTTCAAGAAGTGCCTACTAAAAGACTGTGAAGGAGGCAAGACTCTTAGGAGATTAAATGCAGGGAAGCACAATAGGTCACAACAGTAGGGTAGAAATGATGGTTCACGCGCAGTTAATTTATGCATGGCTATTCATATGCAAATGAGCTCCCCCACCTCCTCTCCCCCCACCCCCTGCTACTTGGTATGATGGTTCTGGCGCAGTTAATTTATGCATGGCTATTCATATGCAAATGAGCTCCCCCACCTCCTCTCCCCCACCCCCCGCTGTGCCTTGGTAGCTTTAGTTGCAGCTGCGGTCGTAAATCATGTTGAGTACAATGGAGGCTTGACAGTTAAGCAATTAAGGCTGTCAATCAACTGTCAAAACGAACAAAGGGGTCATAAATTTAAGGTTCTGTAACAAAGGCGAGATGTTTTTCCTACGCATTCCACATCCGACCACTTCTGCACCTGGTCAGTTACCCACTCCACTCCTATTGTTCTCGAACACGTGGCAATCCAATAACAAAGCCGGTCCCTTTCCATTGTGTAAGAGATTCTATTGTGTGTGCCTTTCTATTGTCCTTGGCAAGCATTCTTTAGAAAGACCACCTGCAGCGTTCCCATCCCAATAACAAAGCCTGACCCTTTCCATTGTGTAAGAGATTCTATTGTCCTTGGCAAGGCTAGTTTAGAAAGACACCTGCAGCGTTCCCATTGTTTGGCCACCTGCTAGTTTAACAAAAGAATTCGAGGGTTGCTTTATACTCGTCCTGTCCTTGTTTGTGTGAAAGAGAGAGAAACTTGTTTACCAACTCTGCGTGACGTCATACTTTAGAAAGACACCTGCTCCATAACAAAGCCTGACCCTTTCCATTGTGTAAGAGATTCTATTGTGTGTGCCTTTCTATTGTTCTTGGCAAGGCTAGTTTAGAAAGACACCTGCAGCGTTCCCATTGTTTGGCCACCTGCTAGTTTAACAAAAGAATTCGAGGGTTGCTTTATACTCGTCCTGTCCTTGTTTGTGTGAAAGAGAGAGAAACTTGTTTACCAACTCTGCGTGACGTCATAGTCGGCCATCATGATTTTGCCTGAGGGAGTTCTCTCCGATGTTTTACGACCTCCTACGAATATACCCGAGCATAGTTAACAAGCATTCTGTTTCAGCCAACGTCTCCGAAAAAGCGTCTAATATACATTTCATTACGTGCATTAAACCTCTGAGTGATATCCATAGATCGGTGTTCGATTCTTACTGTAATCAAAAGTTTATTGCTAATGAGAAATTAATGATTGATATTATTATATCATTACCCTAATTAATAAAAAGGCGTTCAGAGAATTCTAGCTCGAGTCTTACCAAGTGAAACTCTAACGCGTAATAACTATTAAACTATGCAAGGTCAGATTAAAAAAATGTATTTATCAATTATAATTTAATTTTTTATATATCATTACCCTAATTAATGAAAGGGTGTTCAGAGGGTTCCAGCTCGAATCTTACCCAACGAAACTCTAATGCTTAATAAATATTAAACTATGCAAGGTCAGATTAAAATGCATTTAACAAATATAATTTTTATATATCATTACAATAATTAATAAAAGGGTGTTCAGTGGGTTCTAGATCGAATCTCTAATGCTTAATAAATATTAAACTATGTAAGTATTGCGCGGCCAGATTAAAACGTGTTTAACGAATATAATTTAATTAATGAAACGGTGTTCAGGGGGATCCTAGATCGAATCTGCGAAACTCTAATGCTTAATAAATATTAAACTATGCACGACCAGAATAAAATGTGTTTAACAAATATAATTTAATATACACGACATTACAATGTTTAACGATCTGTATTCTTAGGAACCAGAGGTCCATAGTTCGAATCCAACCCTGTGAAACGCTATAATAACTATTAAGTTATTGAAGCAGCGGGCGGTCGGATTAAAATTGCATTTAACAACTATAATTATTTATATTAAACCCTGATGCATACTTAGATATCTCGATGCCTAGACAACATTCTTTCTTCTTCTCCTCTCTTTTTCTTTCTATCTATCTCTTTCTTTCTCCACGACTTGTACACATTCAGGCGTTCACATATACACGAGCGCTTGTACACACATCAGCAAACATACACTGGTGCACGCATGCAAGCACATACACACACGCACATGTAAGTACACACACGCACACACGCAAGCACATACACACACGCATATACATACACCAGCACATACAGACACATGCACATACATACAACAGTACACACACACATACATACACCAGTACACACACGCATTCATGCACCTCATGCGTATACATACATACACCAGTGCTCTTACACTCACGCATTCACGCTCCTCATGCGTATACATACATACACCAGTGCTCTTACACTCACGCATTCACGCACCTCATGCGTATACATACATACACCAGTGCTCTTACACTCACGCATACATATACATGGACACACACACACACACACACTGCAAGCACATATGCCTGTTCACTTACACCCAACAGCAGCAACCCACACACGCACACACCAACTCACGCGCATGTCCTGAATGAAAAGAGACAAAATGATGCAATAAAAACTAATTATAGCTCGGGATGCAAGGCTCCATTTACGATTGCTCGAAACCGGTCTTCTAATAACTCCAAAACTAATTAAAATAAAGACAGTAAATAAACTTTATTACTTTTATGCCATTAGCTCGTTTCTTGTGCATGTATATTAGAGTCCGGGTGTCATGGGTTCGATCCTTAACTTTAAATCTCAATTATCTCAGAAACTAGCAGGGATTAAGGTGCGGACCAAAGCACGATTTTTAGTTCCTACGATGAACAATTAATGCTTTATATAATTTCCAATCAGTGTCCCTAGCTCGAATCCCGATCTTTCAGTGACTTCCTTAATTTTCCACTGTGTTCTAGAATATATCACTTAGATCAATGTTGCAACTGCATACAGGTCTTTTAAACACATCAAACTAATATTATAAATAATTTTGTTTCTGGCGTTCTGAGTTCGAATACCGATTCAATGAAGTGTACTTATAAATTTAATAACAGTAAATAATTAAGACAAAGGTACCAAATAAACCTATTACGTTTATGTCATCAGATAATATCTTGCGGGTGTATATTAGGGTACCTGACGTCCAGGGTTCGATCCTTAAGTTTAAATCTCAATTATCGCAGAAACTAGCAGAGATAGAGCTGTAGACGAAAGCATGTTTGATAGCTCATACAATGAACAATTAATGCTGTATATAATTTTCAATCAGTTGCCCCTAGTTCGAACCCCGATCTTTCAATGACTTTACTGATTTTCCTCTGTACTCTAGAATACATCACTTAGATTGATGCTTTAACTGCTTGCAGCTGTGTGAGAGAGAGCGAGAGAGGGAGAGAGAGAGCGAGAGAGGGAGAGGAAGTGAAACAAGCAGGGATAGAAGTGCTGAGGGCCTCTGCGCATGCGTAGCAAGAGATGATGCCATTGGCTGCAATAATCACGTGACGTGTAAGCATCACAGCCATGATGACGTGCAGGCATCGCCTGGAGGGGGTTTAGATCCCTATATAAACAGACATCTGTCCCATGTTAGAACTGTTGTGTACTTATTAACTTTACATTCAAGTTTTAAAGAGCTTTAAAAGCAACGTGAGCTACAGGCCGTCTACACATTCAGCACATATCAAAACGGGGCAATGCAAGGTGAGTTTTAAATAACTATACAAAATCACTGTTGGCTTTTACAATACATTTAATTTTATTTAAACGTTACAGTACATGAAAGACGATTCGTTACAAAGAGCATCATATTTTCTAATCTGTGCTTTACATTAACATGGATTTCACTGCATACTCTTCTTCAGTTCACATGATTTTCGCCACACATTCTTCTTACATAAACATTCATACGACTTTCCCCTCATTCTTTGTTTCACTATACACTCACATGATTTCCTCTACTCATTCTTTATTCCACCTACAGGTTCATGCTTTGTTAACATTCACATGACTTTCTCTTCACATTCTTTGCTTCCATTAACATTCACATGATTTTCGCCACACCTTCTTCTTACATAAACATTCATACGACTTTACCCTCATTCTTTGTTTCACTATACACTCACATGATTTCCTCTACTCATTCTTTGTCCCCCTGCAGGTTCATGCTTTGTTAACATTCACACGACGTTCTCAGCTCATTTCTCTATTGACATTCACATGATCTTCTCAACACATTCTTCTTACTTAAACATTCATACGATTTTCCCCCTCATTCTTTGTTTCACTATACATTCGCACACGATTTCCTCTACTCATTCTTTGGTTCTCTGCTGGCTCATCTTCAATGAACATTCACATGATTTGTGTACTTATTCTTTATTTCTCTACACCCTCATAGGCTTACTTACAAAACATACACACCCTAGTTCTTCAACTTGAATAATGTAGTGAAAATAATAATTCATGACAATGTCTGTTACAGATTGTTTAGCTGATAGACTTAACAAGATGGTGGAAGAGCGTAGTTTCCTACCGACTCGCCGAGTTCAAGATCTCGAAATAGGTCTTAACTATGAGATAAAGTCCTTAAAGAGAGTTCAAACAAGATATGGTACCAGGATCGTATCTTCGCTGGAGGATTGTCAAGTGTTCTTGCCAGAGCGCTATAATTCGTTAACCGATCAAGAGATTGCAGAAATACCTGGGAGCGTATACCTACAGTATAATGGCATGGCAGAGAAGGGGAAATTGAAGACATGTAAATTGTCTTTTTTACATGCAAAGAAGGTGCGTAGAAGTGTCAAACTTAAGTATTGAATGTTCTCCCATTTCACAATGAAAAATTCATAAATAAAACAACTGACTCATTGATATTACATATAAAGATACAAAAGATGCATATTATAGAATTTTATAAAAAATTAACGAAATTACAATATCACATGCTTGAGTTTAATTATATCTAGCGCATTGAAATAACTCTAAATATCCGAATGTTTATACAAATCTTTGTGCTTCTTTTTACATGTGCCATATGCTTCATTTTACATGTATCATAACAAAAAATGTAATTCTTTACAGGTTGCCTTTACTTGACCAAGATAGTTTTCTAAGACTTTCATTGTGCAATGTTTCAGGGTGTGCAATAAGAGGAAGAAGAAGAAGAGGAATAGCCTGCTACCATGCAAAGAATGCTGACGCTATTGGAGGGTAGAATACCTACAAGAAACATTTCGGCAAGAAACGGGTGCTGAGACATCTACATCACCGAAATACATTAAGACAGGATCCTTATATAACATTACAGGGTATACAATGAAAAACTACGGTCAATTTTGTATACAATTCAATGCATTGCTGAGAGTTAGCTCGAACTAGTCTCCCTATATTCACTGAAATTAAGCATTGTGAGCAATAATTTAAGTGACTGTGAAAATACTTTTAAGTAATTTGTATCCTAAAAGACTTGAGCCCTGTATACATTAACAGCATTAAGGCTGTTTGCCACGCTGGAATACAAATTATGAAAATAAAAAGACTTTCATTTAAATAATAAGGAAATTTGCATAACCTGCTGTTACAAGTGTAATGACATATACAGAAACAATGAGTCGGACGAGAAAGTGATGGAAATGTAAGATAAATAATAACAATAAAAGAATTAAGGTATGCTTTTACATAGTGTTTTTATTCATTAAAAATCCTTGTATTCCTAATGAAAAATAAATCATTACAATGATTAGTTTAAGTTATATCACAATGATCAAAAAGAGAACCGTCTTTAGATGCATTACTCGATCTTAAGTCAGAGCACCAAAAAATCACAAATCACGGCTTCTCCATTTTAGATGTGGTGTCACTATTCAGGTAAATTCATGTAACACAACAGGTTGAGTATGCAGATCTGTGGTCCTAAATGGGTGAAACAGAGTCTTATCCAACTTAACAGTCTTGAGATCTCACCATCAGAAAGTCGAATCACAAACCTTCTCCACTCGCTAAGCACAGGTTTAACAACAGCATTCTCTTCACCCTGAGACAATGTAAAGTATATAAATGTTCAACTTGACAAGGGATTCTAAACTGGTTGTTAGAGTCCAGAACTGATGTATTATATGGTGAAAACACATGTTCCTCTTCTTAGCGATCTTGTCGTCGAATCTCGGTGTCGATAACATTGAAGATGCCCATGATTATAGGATTCTGAAGCCCAAAAACTGTAGGAACTGCTGATTGCGTGATGCTAACCTGATGGGCGTCAAGGGCAGAGCATGATGTGTGCGTCGAATCATTCCATTATTATATCCTCGACGTCGTTGACTTCTTCTAAAAACTATAGGCATTATGCTTATATCCTTGTTTCTAAAGGCAATGATATTGCTGTTAGGCTCCCCTGTTTGCTCTATGAAGCGGATGTTTATGAACAACAGGTAAAATTTGATTTGATGGTTCCTGTGAAATACGTTATCCAGCCGTAACAGATGGGAAAACTGGTAGATGGAGTGTCCACTTTTACTATAGAGGAAGGAGACTGATGCAATACTGCGCTAAATTCGTATAATGCTCAACTTAAGTATATTCACTAGGAAATCAGATTCAGACAGCTGATTAGATGGAATAACTTTGTCACTGAAGGGTCGCAGAACGTTCCTATAGAACAATCACTGGAAAAAATCAAGAGTGAAAGGACATTTTAATGACATTTTTATTATTATTATTATTCACTGATCTAATAAAGAAGACATTCGCATCCTAATATGAGGAATCTTTCTAACTCTTTCATGGTTTCAAGGTTTTGCAGATGCTAATCACGCTATAAAACCACCCAGCTTTAAATCCTGAATAATGTCGTTAATCGCATCGGAAAAGTCATTTTTATCTGGTGTATGAAGCATCATGAGTACCCTTAGCATGTTTACCAAATCATTAGGATCGGTGTAGCGGTATAGCATCTCCTCTGTATTCGCTTTGGATATATCTTCTAATCTAGGTGATTTGACACTAGTATGCTTGCTTTCATTGGTGTGTTTTTACAGAGCTTGCTCATTCAAAGAAACTGCTGTCATTGCTTCATCAGTGGTAGCTCTTGACGTTATTACAGGGTCGCTTGAACTGGTTCCAAGTACGGTACATCTTGAATCCCGCTCTTCGGGACTTGAGAAGATTTCAGGATCTCGTTTGGGTGTTGTAGTCAATGCACAACTGGTCATTGCTTTACAGCATCTTCTCCTATGTTGTTTAAGCCTTGAAATTGTCCTGTTCTTTAAAGTTCTATTACATATGCAGCACTTAACAAAGCGATTACTCCCCCCTTGGGAAACATACGAAAAATCAAGATTCTCGTAAATTGACTGTATATGACCGTCTTTGTGAGTGTTCATGCTCAAGCAGTATATATAAACTAGTCAATGTATACTGTAGATGTTGAATTCGTATACGATAACACGAGACTGAGCTATTTTTTAACATTTATGTATTTATATATGTACTCAGGTTTTGATGCATATAAACAGCCATGCCCGAATTAGACTAAGCAAAATATTGTAGCATTCGCACATAATAGTTGTAATTTCGTTAATTATAACTATCTCATTTAGCACAAGCAATTCAAGTAGCTAAAAATGGATTCATAGAGGTAAAAGTACACGTTTTCTTGATAGTTAGCTCAGAGAATGCGAGAGTTGAGGGAGATACTGGTCATTTTCCCTTTGCAGGTCACCTTTTTTCCCTTTGCTGGCCACCTTTTTCCCTTTGCTGGTCACATTTTCCCCTTTGCTGGTCACCTTTTTCCCTTTGCAGGTCACGTTTTTCCCTCTTCTGGTCCCATTTTTCCCTTTACTGATCACCTTTTTCCCTTTGCTGGTCACATTTTTCCCTTTCCTGGTCACCTTTTTCCCTTTGCTGGTCACCTTTTTCCCTTTCCTGGTCACCTTTTTCCCTTTGCTGGTCACCTTTTTCCCTTTGCTGGTCACATTTTTTCCTTTGCTGGTCACGTTTTTCCCTTTGCTGGTCACGTTTTTCCCATTGCTGGTCACCTTTTTTCCCTTTTCTGGTCACCTTTTTCCCTTTGCTGATCACATTTTTCCCTTTTCTGGTCACCTTTTTCCCTTTGCTGGTCACCTTTTTCCCTTTGCTGGTCACCTTTTTCCCTTTGCTGGTCACCTTTTTCCCTTTGCTGGTCACGTTTTTCCCTTTGCTAGTCACCTTTTTTCCCTTTGCTGGTCACCTTTTTCCCTTTGCTGGTCACCTTTTTCCCTTTGCTGGTCACGTTTTTCCCTTTGCTGGTCACCTTCTTTCCCTTTGCTGGTCACCTTTTTCCCTTTGCTGGTCACCTTTTTCCCTTTGCTGGTCACCTTTTTCCCTTTCCTGGTCACCTTTTTCCCTTTGCTGGTCACGTTTTTCCCTTTGCTGGTCACCTTTTTCCCTTTGGTGGTCACCTTTTTCCCTTTGCTGGTCACCTTTTTCCCTTTGCTGGTCACCTTTTTCCCTTTCCTGGTCACCTTTTTCCCTTTCCTGGTCACCTTTTTCCCTTTCCTGGTCACCTTTTTCCCTTTGCTGGTCACCTTTTTCCCTTTCCTGGTCACCTTTTTACCTTTGCTGGTCACCTTTTTCCCTTTGCTGGTCACCTTTTTCCCTTTGCTGGTCACCTTTTTCCCTTTGCTGGTCACCTTTTTCCCTTTGTTGGTCACCTTTTTCCCTTTCCTGGTCACCTTTTTCCCTTTGCTGGTCACCTTTTTCCCTTTCCTGGTCACCTTTTTCCCTTTCCTGGTCACCATTTTCCCTTTGCTGGTCACCTTTTTCCCTTTGCTGGTCACCTTTTTCCCTTTGCTGGTTACCTTTTTCCCTTTGCTGGTCACCTTTTTCCCTTTCCTGGTCACCTTTTTCCCTTTGCAGGTCACGTTTTTCCCTCTTCTGGTCCCATTTTTCCCTTTGCTGGTCACGTTTTTCCCTTTGCTGGTCACCTTTTTTTCCTTTGCTGGTCACATTTTTCCCTTTGCTGGTCACATTTTTCCCTTTACTGGTCACCTTTTTCCCTTTGCCGGTCACGTTTCTCCCTTTGCTGGTCACCTTTTTCCCTTTGCTGGTCACCTTTTTCCCTTTCCTGGTCACCTTTTTCCCTTTCCTGGTCACCTTTTTCCCTTTGCTGGCCACCTTTTTCCGTTTCCTGGTCACCTTTTTCCCTTTGCTGGTCACCTTTTTCCCTTTGCTGGTCACCTTTTTCCCTTTGCTGGTCACCTTTTTCCCTTTGCTGGTCACCTTTTTCCCTTTGCTGGTCACCTTTTTCCCTTTCCTGGTCACCTTTTTCCCTTTCCTGGTCACCTTTTTCCCTTTGCTGGTCACCTTTTTCCCTTTCCTGGTCACCTTTTTCCCTTTGCTGGTCACCTTTTTCCCTTTGCTGGTCACCTTTTTCCCTTTGCTGGTCACCTTTTTCCCTTTGCTGGTCACCTTTTTCCCTTTGCTGGTCACCTTTTTCCCTTAGCTGGTCACCTTTTTCCCTTTGCTGGTCACGTTTTTCCCTTTCCTGGTCACCTTTTTCCCTTTGCTGGTCACCTTTTTCCCTTTCCTGGTCACCTTTTTCCCTTTGCTGGTCACCTTTTTCCCTTTCCTGGTCACCTTTTTCCCTTTCCTGGTCACCTTTTTCCCTTTGCTGGTCACCTTTTTCCCTTTGCTGGTCACCTTTTTCCCTTTCCTGGTCACCTTTTTCCCTTTCCTGGTCACCTTTTTCCCTTTGCTGGTCACGTTTTTCCCTTTGCTGGTCACCTTTTTCCCTTTCCTGGTCACCTTTTTCCCTTTGCTGGTCACCTTTTTCCCTTTGCTGGTCACCTTTTCCCTGAATGGTTTACATGATAGGCAAGGTAAGAACATTGACATGAAACAGTTTTCCACTAAGTTCACATCTAAAGTCGCTTTCAAAGCCTAACATATCAATAGGCTGTGAGCATTCTTGTTTCACCCTCTCTAGCTTGACAGCTAAAGTAAAATAAATCGCTCTTAATGTATATACGCTAATGAGAAAGTACAAAAGAACTATCCTGAATAAAAATCGATTAGTATAACATGAGAGCTAAGGTGGTTAAGCTCGCAAGAGGTTTCGGTTTAATTAACTCTCTCACTAGCCTGCAACCATTGAAGTACATTTACCTGGTTACATAGGCTGAGGAACTGTGGAAAAGCTAGAGAAAAATTAAAGATAGGAGACCCTGGAATCATTCCGTTAGACGATTCGTGTAATCTTAGCGGCATTACCAACGCTCAGCATAAGGTCTCTGCTTCGAGAAACATTGCTGCCAAGATCTGACTGAAACGACTTCGAAAAGCGTGCAATCTGATGTTACATTAGGTGAAAAAGTTGGCAGCGTGACTAGTAACAGCAAATATGAAGGGAAAGGTAGCTCCAGGTACAGTAACCATGAAGAAGAAACGAGGAGGATTTCTACCTTTCATACCAATTATTGCAGCTCTAGACGCTGCTGCTGGAGGTGCGGCCCAAATTGCCTCAGCTGTAAATACGAAAAAGCTGCAGATAAACAACTTGCTGAAATGATGAGACGTAACAGAGAAATTGAAGCAAGAGGGAGAAGTTTTCGAGTGAAGAAGAATAAGGGAAGAAACACAGAAACGAAGAGGAGACAGAGCCTGAAAGGGAATTCAAAAAACTCTGGCAGAGGACTATACTTGTCCCGGAAAAAACATTGAGTAACATAGACCTTGACTTGTACGCCCGACGTTTAAAGATTCCTCATATTAGGATGCGAATGTCTTCTTTATTAGATCAGTGAATAATAATAATAATAATAAAAATGTCATTAAAATGTCCTTTCACTCTTGATTTTTTCCAGTGATTGTTCTATAGGAACGTTCTGTGGGCCTTCAGTGACAAAGTTATTCCATCTAATCAGCTGTCTGAATCTGATTTCCTAGTGAATATATTTAAGTTGAGCATCATACGAATTTAGCACAGTATTGCATCAGTCTCCTTCCTCTATAGTAAAAGTGGGCACTCCATCTACCAGTGTTCCCATCTGTTACGGCAGGATAACGTATTTCACAGGAACCTTCAAATCAAATTTTACCTGTTGTTCATAAACATCCGCTTCATAGAGCAAACAGGGGAGCCTAACAGCAATATCATTGCATTTAGAAACAAGGATATAAGCATAATGCCTATAGTTTTTAGAAGAAGTCAACGACGTCGAGGATATAATAATGGAATGATTCGACGTACACATCATGCTCTGCCCTTGATGCCCATCAGGTTAACATCCCGCAATCAGCAGTTCCTACAGTTTTTGGGCTTCAGAATCCTATAATCATGGACATCTTCAATGACACCGAGATTCGACGACAAGATCACTAAGAAGAGGAACATGTGTTTTCACCATATAATACATCAGCTCTGGACTCTAACAACGAGTTTAGAATCCCTTGTCAAGTTGAACATTTATATACATTACACAGTCTCAGGGTGAAGAGAATGCTGTTGTTAAACCTGTACTCATCGAGTGGAGAAGGCTTGTGATTCGACTTTCTGATGCTGGGATCTCAAGACTGTTAAGCTGGATAAGACTCTGTTTCACCCATTTAGGACCACAGATCTGCATACTCAACCTGCTGTGTTACAGGAATTTACCTGAATAGTGACACCACATCTAAAATGGAGAAGCCGTGATTTGTCATTTTTTGGTGCTCTGACTTAAGATCGAGTAATGCATCTAAAGACGGTTCTCTTTTTGATCATTGTAACATAACTTAAACTAATCATTGTAATGATTTATTTTTCATTAGGAATGCAAGGATTTTTAATGAATAAAAACACTATGTAAAAGCATACCTTAATTCTTTTATTGTTATTATTTATCTTACATTTCCATCACTTTCTCGCTCGACTCTTTGTTTCTGTATATGTCATTACACTTGTAACAGCAGGTTATGCAAATTTCCTTATTATTTAAATGAAAGTCTTTTTATTTTCATAATTTGTATTCCAGCGTGGCAAACAGTCTTAATGCTGTTAATGTATACAGGGCTCAAGTCTTTTAGGATACAAATTTCACCATTACTTAAAGTATTTTCACAGTCACTTAAATTATTGCTCACAATGCTTAATTTCAGTGAATATAGGGAGACTAGTTCGAGCTAACTCTCAGCCATGCATTGAATTGTATACAAAATTGACCGTATTTTTTCATTGTATACCCTGTAATGTTATATAAGGATCCTGTCTTAATGTGTTTCGGTGATGTAGATGTCTCAGCACCCGTTTCTTGCCGAAATGTTTCTTGTAGGTATTCTACCCTCCAATAGCGTCAGCATTCTTTGCATGGTAGCAGGCTATTCCTCTTCTTCTTCTTCCTCTTATTGCACACCCTGAAACATTGCACAATGAAAGTCTTAGAAAACTATCTTGGTCAAGTAAAGGCAACCTGGAAAGAATTACATTTTTTGTTATGATACATGTAAAATGAAGCATATGGCACATGTAAAAGAAGCACAATGATTTGTATAAACATTCGGATATTTAGAGTTATTTCAATGCGCTAGATATAATTAAACTCAAAGCATGTGATATTGTAATTTCGTTAATTTTTTATAAAATTCTATAATATGCATCTTTTGTATCTTTATATGTAATATCAATGAGTCAGTTGCTTTATTTATGAATTTTTCGTTGTGAAATGGGAGAACATTCAATACTTAAGTTTGACACTTCTACGCACCTTCTTTGCGTGTAAAAAAGACAATTTACATGTCTTAAATTTCCCCGTCTCTGCCATGCCAGTATACTGTAGGTATACGCTCCCTGGTATTTCTGCAATCTCTTGATCGGTTAACGAATTATAGCGCTCTGGCAAGAACAGTTGACAATCCTCCAGCGAAGATACGATCCTGGTACCATATCTTGTTTGAACTCTCTTTAAGGACTTTATCTCATAGTTAAGACCTATTTCGAGATCTTGAACTCGCCGAGTCGGTAGGAAGCTGCGCTCTTCCACCATCTTGTTAAGTCTATCAGCTAAACAATCTGTAACAGACATTGCCATGAATTATTATTTTCACTACATTATTCAAGTTGAAGAACGAGTTATACACTTCTTTATATTAGAACTATGGTGTGCATGTTTTGTAAGTAAGCCTATGAATGTGTAGAGAAACAAAGAATAAGTACAGAAAATCATGTGAATGTTCATTGAAGATGAGCCAGCAGAGAACCAAAGAATGCATAGTGAAACAAAGAATGAGGGGGGAAAATCGTATGAATGTTTATGTAAGAATGCGAGGAGAAATCATGTGAATGTTAATGGATGCAAAGAATGAGCTGAGAACGTCGTGTGAATGTTAACAAAGCATGAACCTGCATGGGAACAAAGAATGAGTAGAGGAAATCATGTGAGTGTATAGTGAAACAAAGAATGAGGGTAAAGTCGTATGAATGTTTATGTAAGAAGAATGTGTGGCGAAAATCATGTGAATGTTAATGGAAGCTAAGAATGTGAAGAGAAAGTCATGTGAATGTTAACAGAGCATGACCCTGTAGGGGGAACAAAGAATGAGTAGAGGAAATCATGTGAGTGTATAGTGAAACAAAGAATGAGGGGAAAATCGTGTGAATGTTTATGTAAGAAGAATGTGTGGCGAAAATCATGTGAAGTGAAGAAGAGTATGCAGTGAAGTCCATGTGAATGTAAAGCACAGATTAGAAAATATGATGCTCTTTGTAACGAATCGTCTTTCATGTACTGTAACGTTTAAATAAAATTAAATGTATTGTAAAAGCCAACAGTGATTTTGTATAGTTATTTAAAACTCACCTTGCATTGCCCCGTTTTGATATGTGCTGAATGTGTAGACGGCCTGCAGCTCACGTTGCTTTTAAAGCTCTTTAAAACTTGAATGTAAAGTTAATAAGTACACAACAGTTCTAACATGGGACAGATGTCTGTTTATATAGGGATCTAAACCCCCTCCAGGCGATGCCTGCACGTCATCATGGCTGTGATGCTTACACGTCACGTGATTATTGCAGCCAATGACATCATCTCTTGCTACGCATGCGCAGAGGCCCTCAGCACTTCTATCCCTGCTTGTTTCACTTCCTCTCCCTCTCTCGCTCTCTCTCTCCCTCTCTCGCTCTCTCTCACACAGAGTACATCCATAATGTCGTTACACAAAGCTGCATGCAGTTAAAGCATCAATCTAAGCGATGTATTCCAGAGTACAGAGGAAAATCAGTGAAGTCATTGAAAGATCGGGATTCGAACTAGGGGCAGCTGATTGAAAATTATATGCAGCATTAATTGTTCATTGTATGAGCTATCAAACATGCTTTCGTCTACAGCTCTATCTCTGCCTGTTTCTGCGATAATTGAGATTTAAACTTAAGGATCGAACCTTGGACGTCAGGTACCCTAATATACACCCGCAAGATATTATCTGATGACATAAACGTAATAGGTTTATTTGGTACCTTTGTCTTAATTATTTACTGTTATTAAATTTATAAGTAAACTTCATTGAATCGGTATTCGAACTCAGAACGCCAGAAACAAAATTATTTATAATATTAGTTTGATGTGTTTAAAAGACCTGTATGCAGTTGCAACATTGATCTAAGTGATATATTCTAGAACACAGTGGAAAATTAAGGAAGTCACTGAAAGATCGGGATTCGAGCTAGGGACACTGATTGGAAATTATATAAAGCATTAATTGTTCATCGTAGGAACTAAAAATCGTGCTTTGGTCCGCACCTTAATCCCTGCTAGTTTCTGAGATAATTGAGATTTTAAAGTTAAGGATCGAACCCATGACACCTGGACTCTAGTATACATGCACAAGAAACGAGCTAATGGCATAAAAGTAATAAAGTTTATTTACTGTCTTTATTTTAATTAGTTTTGGAGTTATTAGAAGACAGGTTTCGAGCAATCGTAAATGGAGCCTTGCATCCCGAGCTATAATTAGTTTTTATTGCATCATTTTGTCTCTTTTCATTCAGGACATGCGCGTGAGTTGGTGTGTGCGTGTGTTGGTTGGTGCTGTTGGGTGTAAGTGAACAGGCATATGTGCTTGCACGTGTGTGTGTTTGTCCATGTATATGTATGTGTGAGTGTAAGAGCACTGGTGTATGTATGTATACGCATGAGGTGCGTGAATGCGTGTGTGTACTGGTGTATGTATGTATACGCATGAGGTGCGTGAATGCGCGTGTGTGCTATTGTATGTATGTGCATGTGTGTGTATGTGCTGGTGTATGTATATGCGTGTGTGTATGTGCTTGCGTGTGTGCGTGTGTGTACTTACATGTGCGTGTGTGTATGTGCTTGCATGCGTGCACCAGTGTATGTTTGCTGATGTGTGTACAAGCGCTCGTGTATATGTGAACGCCTGAATGTGTACAAGTCGTGGAGAAAGAAAGAGATAGAAAGAAAAAGAGAGGAGAAGAAGAAAGAATGTTGTCTAGGCTTCGGGATATCTAAGTATGCATCAGGGTTTAATATAAATAATTATAGTTGTTAAATGCAATTTTAATCCGACCGCCCGCTGCTTCAATAACTTAATAGTCATTATAGCGTTTCGCAGGGCAGGATTCGAACTATGGACCTCTGGTTCCTAAGAATACAGATCGTTAAACATTGTAATGTCGTGTATATTGAATTATATTTGTTAAACACATTTTAATCTGGCCGTGCCTAGTTTAATATTTATTAAGCATTAGAGTTTCGCAGATTCAATCTAGGACCCCTGAACAACCTTTTATTAATTATTGTAATGATATATAAAAATTAAATTATATTCGTTAAACACGTTTTAATCTGGCCGCGCAATACTCACATAGTTTAATATTTATTAAGCATTAGAAATTCGATCTAGAACCCACTGAACACCCTTTTATTAATTATTGTAATGATATATAAAAATTATATTTGTTAAATGCATTTTAATCTGACCTTGCATAGTTTAATATTTATTAAGCATTAGAGTTTCGTTGGGTAAGATTCGAGCTGGAACCCTCTGAACACCCTTTCATTAATTAGGGTAATGATATATAAAAAATTAAATTATAATTGATAAATACATTTTTTTAATCTGACCTTGCATAGTTTAATAGTTATTACGCGTTAGAGTTTCACTTGGTAAGACTCGAGCTAGAATTCTCTGAACGCCTTTTTATTAATTAGGGTAATGATATAATAATATCAATCATTAATTTCTCATTAGCAATAAACTTTTGATTACAGTAAGAATCGAACACCGATCTATGGATATCACTCAGAGGTTTAATGCACGTAATGTAATGGATATTAGGCGCTTTTTCGGAGTCGTTGGCTGAAACAGAATGCTTGTTAACTATGCTCGGGTATATTCGTAGGAGGTCGTAAAACATCGGAGAGAACTCCCTCAGGCAAAATCATGATGGCCGACTATGACGTCACGCAGAGTTGGTAAACAAGTTTCTCTCTCTTTCACACAAACAAGGAGAGGACGAGTATAAAGCAGCCCTCGAATTCTTTTGTTAAACTAGCAGGTGGCCAAACAATGGGAACGCTGCAGGTGTCTTTCTAAACTAGCCTTGCCAAGGACAATAGAAAGGCACACACAATAGAATCTGTTACACAATGGAAAGGGTCAGGCTTTGTTATTGGATTGTGGGAACGCTGCAGGTGTCTTTCTAAAGTATGACGTCACGCAGAGTTGGTAAACAAGTTTCTCTCTCTTTCACACAAACAAGGACAGGACGCATGGGAACTCATGGCTCTCTCTTTTCCCACAGTCAGACAAAGACAAGTCGAGTATAAAGCAACCCTCGAATTCTTTTGTTAAACTAGCAGGTGGCCAAACAATGGGAACGCTGCAGGTGTCTTTCTAAACTAGCCTTGCCAAGGACAATAGAATCTCTTACACAATGGAAAGGGTCAGGCTTTGTTATTGGGTTGCCAGGTGGTCTTTCTAAAGAATGCTTGCCAAGGACAATAGAAAGGCACACACAATAGAATCTCTTACACAATGGAAAGGGACCGGCTTTGTTATTGGGTTGCCACGTGTTCGAGAACAATAGGAGTGGAGTGGGTAACTGACCAGGTGCAGAAGTGGCCGGATGTGGAATGGGTAGGAAAAACATCTCGCCTTTGTTACAGAACCTTAAATTTATGACCCCATTGTTCGTTTTGACAGTTGATTGACAGCCTTAATTGCTTAACTGTCAAGCCTCCATTGTACTCAACATGATTTACGACCGCAGCTGCAACTAAAACTACCAAGGCACAGCGGGGGGTGGGGTGGGGGAGGGGAGGGGCGGGGCTAATTAGCATATTAATTGCATTCCATGCATATCAAGTGCGCCAGAAATGTCAATTCCCTACTACTCACAACTATTCGCAGTGCATAGAGCATTTATTGCCTCCCTTTCTTAAAAAAATTATGTGATACATTCACATGACTTTCTCTATCCTCTATCTTTATTAGTGGTATACAAGCTACTCTTAATAAATTATTTTTTCTAATACGTTTAATCCAAGTAAACTTTTGTAGAAATAGCTTCATTACACATTTCGTTATAGATACAAAGAGAACAGCGATAGTCAAATGTTTAAGAACGGACGCTACATGCCGGCCTTGAAAATTCCATACTGTTTCCATGACATCCAGAGAAACATCTGAAAATTTATGGAATTTAAAAGAATGACGTGTATTAGGAATTCGGAGCTTTAATAACGGATATCTCAGAAGCGACTTATACCACAAAAAATTATTTTAAGTAAATTGTGTATTTTAAAGAGATGTGCCTTTTTTGTGTAGTACTTTTTCGTCTTATCACTTAACGTTTACGAGTATACAAGATTATACAATATTCCTTCCGAATGAAGAGGACTTCCTAGTCTATTCCCAGAAAATTCAAGATATCCATTTTATTTGTCATGTAAATATCTTTAATATATGATATTTTAATCATAATTGTTAGAGCCATTTTTTAGAAAATAAAAAAATTCGAAAAAACCTTCCATGTAAAGGGTAGTTTGGGGTGAGGGGATTCTATTGAAAATCATTGTGTCGCATCATTGGATGGTGCTGAACATAAATACCAAGTTTGGTGTTTATCCGATTTTTCGGAAATACTTTCTTTTTATTCAGGGGGCCTCAAAACACGTATTTCCGGTGAAATCTCGGTATAGAATTTTTGGGTGGAATGCAATACCTTTTCTACCCACTATGTACATTGTAGAGAAAGTAGTAATGTAGTAAAATTAATGCTGAAACGTATAATCTGAAGTATGGTGGACTCAGTTTTGAGTTTTCTAAGCAAAGTTACTGCTGTTTGAAATACCTTTATTAACACTTTTACTTTTATGTTCATCTTACGCTTGTGGTCTTCAAATTTGATATCTACAGCGCTTTTATTCATAGGACGACGAGTATGCAAGAGCAACTACCTGTAACGAATACGCACTCCCTTGTACATAAAATAAACATTCTTGCTGATATATAACTTCTTAAAGAAAGTATTTGCAAGGTACAGCTCATCCGCATATAATTTAGGCGTACATCTTAGGTATATGGTTTAGATGTAGATTACATAAGAACATAATGATGAGGTGTATTATCTTGCACTGAAAAATATAATGAGTAACAGTCACCTAACAACGATTACATTGTTTGATAAACTCTCATTAATTAGTACATTATACAAAAGGTTTCCGTTTAACTTCCGTGTCTGCAAATCTAGCACAGTCGTTGACAGAATTTGTCACAAATTTTCCAAGCCTTAAAAAGCTAATCCTTGCTTGGCTAGAACATAAACACGTGCTACTTGATCATAAAATATAGGGTAATTTATGAAGTACTGACACATTTATATCTTTAATTGTTTCACGAGTTATGCTAGCGACAACTTATTATACCTGAAATGCAGAGGAATTTTGGGAGATTATTTACCTCTATAGCAAATGTTGAAAATGTCCTCCATCCTGCATTAGGCACAACTCAACACGTCGTTCCATGTTACTGGCCACTCGTTGGAGGACTCTGTGGTCAATAGCTTGAATCTCCTGTGTAATGTTGTGCTTCAGATCGTCCAATGTCTGGGGACGTGTGGCATAAACCCTGTCTTTTAAGTAACCCCATAGAAAGAAGTTCGGCGTTATCAAATCCGGAGATCTCGGGGGCCACAGGTTTTTTGGAAATCATCCGGTCGTCAAAGAAACTTGCAATTAGTGCCATGGATACATTTGATGTATGACATGTAGCGCCGTCCTGCTGAAAATATCCTTGACTTAGCTCTACATCGTCTAGTTGCTCAGCAAACTCCATGAAAATTTGTCGGTACTCTGCAGTGTTCACATTGTTTAAAAAAGATTGGTCCCACTATTCTCTGCGTGCATATTGCGCACCAAACTCCGATTTTAACCGGGTGCATAGGTGCTTCATCAATAACATGTGGATGTTCGCTGGCCCAATAGCGTGAGTTATTTGAGTTCACATAGCCGGATAAATCCAAACATGTGATGGACAATATGGCAGGATTTTGCACAATGAACGCCTGAAACCAACGACAATAATTCAGTCATCTATCCTTTTCTGGTTCCTGTAACTGATGGACAACCGTAATCCTATACGGCTTTAGGCCTGCACTTTTCACAGCTCTCTGACACAATTAGTAGCTGTACCCTGTCTCCTGCGACAAACGTCTTAATGATTTTTAGGGTGACTGATCTAGTCGTGCTCTTACGTTAACAACAACCATGGGAAGCCTAGATGAACGAGTTTTGCCTTTTTCACTCACTAGCGATCCAGTTGTTTCCAATTTGTTTACTAGTTCCAGTATTGTGTTTCTTTGGGGAGGATTCCGACACCAAATTCTCTCTGGTATGCCCTTTGAGTAGTTGTAATTGAATTCGTAATCCAGTATTGCTTTACAAGGAAGAGTCGTTCATTTAGTGTGTACACCATTTTCACGTTGACTAGAGTAAAATCTCAAAAACAGTTGCCGACAATAAAATTTGAACATCTGCTCATATAGTGGCAGGCAATCGAAACTCCAGAACATTCTGCTTAATTTGGTGATCAAATTGGGGCATCGCGTGAATTTCCCACAGAATAATTAAAGAAAGAAATGCGTCAGCTCTTCATAAATCACCCTGTATAAGTGCGTGACAAAAGTAGACATTCATTTGAAGGAAATAAGAAGTCGGTTCTTGAGCATACGGAAATGAAATATCGTCATGGAGTTTAATATCTCACCGAGTGCATGAGATGCATGTTGATACCAATGAAATCTCTCAGATAAACGTTATGTAATTCTTCCTGCATTGAAGTCTGCAATCTTGTCACGTATTCTTAAGCAGTAGCAGTCACTTTTATGCTGCTTTTGTTTCTTTGTAGAAGACTGTCTAAGTGAACATGTCTTCATTAAACCTTACATCATGTTTGAGGACATGATATCCCCATGAAGGCGATTTGCTCCTTTCAAGCACATCAAAAGAGAAGAATTTGTTTTTGGCAATATATTTGAAGATGAATATTTTACTTATTGTCACAAATAAGCAATATTATTAATGCATTTTATTATGATGTTAAATGTAGTCGTATCCTCTACTGACAATTTGCATTACGTCCTACATGAGGGTGCTAAATGTAAATAATTTGGTATTAGCATTAGTAAACATACTTAAAAGTGCATTAAATATTTTACTAATCCTTTTTAGAAATAATAAATTACACACCCTTAGTATATATGCTTGCATGAGGATATTGCTACCAACTAATTTTGACATTATTTATACTAAAGCAATTTCTAATTGATCGTAAGTTATGATTGATGACTACAATACAGATTAAAAAGTCTGATGTGCTATACTCACATGACTTTCTCTACTCTTGTACAAACTATTTTTACAAACGTTTTTACTTCATGTTAATCGAGATAAACTTATTGCTAATTTTCTTAGGTGCAAGGGGAATTGGTAGGCTTTAAGCGATAGTCAAATCTTTTAAGAGCTAGTTGCTATGTGGAGTATTCCATTCTCTTTGCATGTCTAGGACATAAAAAACGAATAACGAATTCCGATTTGAGAAAAAGTAGAAGTATTGGAAAATTTAAACAAATAACAAGGAATATCTCGGAAATGGTTCACTCAGCAAAAAAAAAAAAAAATGTATATGACATAAATTGTGTGTTTTAACCAGATCTATATTTTTTGTGTAGTAAATTTTTGTCTATCTCTTACGGTTTTCCAGTTATGCAAAAATCATTCAGAATAAGAGCGTTTGGGGACATTCCCAGAAAATTCAAGTTATACAATACATTTGCCATAAAATATTTTAAACATGATATTTTAATCAAAATATTAGAGCCATTTTTGAGAAGAACATAATTTTCGAAAAATGTTCCATAAAAAGGGTAGTCGGTTGGGGGATTTTCTAGAAAATCTTTGTGTCGCATCTTTAAAAGATGCTGAACCTAAGTACAGGGTTTGGTATTTATCCGACTTTTCATTTTTGAGTTATGCTGTTCACAAGCACACACAAAGACTTTTCTAAAAATGCTTTTTTTTTTGGAGTCTGGTATTTCTGGTGAAATCTCAGTGTAGAACTTTTGGGTGGAATGTAATACTTTCGCTATTAGCTATACGTAGTAGAGAAAGTAAAAACAACTATTCGACAAATAATTGCACCTATTGCTTGAACAACTTACTTTTCTGTGTAGTAATTTAAAATTGCCCCTTTTTGGAGCAGGATCACCTGAAAACTTTTAATTTGTGTAAAACATTTTCCAGAACATCAATTACGCACCTGAGTAGCCGAGGTCGTAAAGCCACGAACTCGTGAACGGAATCTGCTATTCAAATCCCGTCAGGACCGTCCTACCAGACTGAGGATGAAGCATTAGTTTCCCAAATTTCCTTTCCTAACTAGCATTTCATTTCATGTACCATCAGTGCCCACCGCTTGTGGTGCCGTATATAAACAACACTACTGAACATGTATGCAGTTTAGGTAAGGATAACCGAAAATGGGAGGCTCACTTCCTTTGTTCGGTGTGGAATAGTGTACCTTTATATCTCACGTTTGACGTTTACACACTTTTATTCAAGGCTTTATTATTTCATAGAGATATTAGAGTTGGTGTATGCAGGTGCATACAAGGGGTAGATGACTCACCCGAACATGAGTATGCAATTTTCGGTGACCGTTTTTTCTTGGGTAAATTTTTACTTTCTGTACTACGTATAGTAAGTATGCGAAGTATTGCATTCCACCCAAAAATTTGATATCGAGATTTCAACGGAAATACATGTTTTGATGCGCCCTGAATAAAAACATTCTGATGTGTTACACTCACATGACTTTCTCTACTCTTGTACAAACTATTTTTACAAACGCTTATTCTCCATCTACTTCATGTTAATCGAGATGTTAATCTTATTGCTAATTTTCTTGTAGATGCAAGGGGAATTGCTAGGCTTTAAGCGATAGTCAAATATTTTAAGAGCTGGTTGCTATGTGGAGCATTCCATTGCCTTTGTATTACTAGGACAAAAACATCTGATGTGTTACACTCAAATGACTTTCACTACTCCTGTACAACCTACTTCTACTAACGCTTATTCTCCATCTACTTCATGTTAATCGAGATAAACATTTGCAGACTCTATCTTATTGCTAAGTTTCTTGTAGATGTAAGGGGAATATATACTTACAAGGGCAATATAGAAATACAGTAGCCTTTAAGCACATACATATCTCTTAATAGCTGGTTGCTAGGTGCAGCATCATTCTCTTTGCCACAGATTAATACTCTTTGCATATACAAGACAAAAATGAATAACGAATTCCATTTGAGAAAACAAGTATTGAAAAAATTAAGGGACTAACAAGCAGTATCTCGAAAATGGTTCACTCAAAAGAAATGTATTTGACATAAATTGTGAATTTTAACGCGATCTATATTTTGTGTGTAGTAAAATTTTGTCTATCTTTTATGATTTACCAGTTATGCAAAAATCGTTCACAATGAAGAATACTTTTGGAGACATTCCCAGAAAATTCGAGATATACAATTCCTTTGCCATAAAAATCTTAAACTTATGGTATTTTATTCAAAATCGTTAGCGCCACTTTGAGAACATTAAAATTTTCGAAAAAGTTCCATGTAAATGGTAACTGGGGTGGGGGGATTTTCTTGAAAACCTTAGTGTCGCATCTCTGGAAGATACTGAACCTAAATACCCAGTTTGGTGTTTATCCGACTGTTATGCTGTTTCTGAGTTATGCTTTTCACAGACAGACACACACGCAGACACACACACGGACAGGTTACCAAAAATGCTTTGTATGCATTTAGTGCACCTCAAAACATGTATTTCCTTTGAAATCTCGGTGTGGAATTTTTGGGTGGAATGCAATATTTCCCCTACTTGCTATACGTGGTAGAGAAAGTAATAATTTTACTACACAGAAAGCATAACTCTCGCTGAAATGAAAGATGTTGTTCAAACATTTTTGGAAGTATTAGCACCTGTTTTTTGCCGTAGTTTTAATTTTATCCTATTGTTTGGGTTCCAGGATTTTAAATACACGTTATTTTGCTTCCCATGAACTCGTGGCCGGGATTTTTGGGCTTCTTATGTTAATAGTTCACCATTCTCTGAGACACTCACGCAATACAAAATTTGTCAGTGTTTCCAGGAAATTAATTACTTTTAACTTTCTATTGCGCTTATGTCAACCTCGTTCTGCCTTAGGCGAGCTCTGTCTGCCGAAATTTCATCGAACATCTTGATTACAGCAATACTACGTAAGCGAAATCGTTTCGGATACGTGACAATCACAGCTGAAAGCAGTAGGCAAAAATCTGATGTGTTACACTCACATGACTTTCTCTACTTTTGTACAAACTATTTTTACAAACGCTTATTCTCCATCTACTTCATGTTAATCGAGATAAACATTTGCAGAAACTATCTTATTGCTAATTTTCTTGTAGGTGCAAGGTAAATATATATTTGCAACGGGAATATAGAAATGCAGTAGCCTTTAAGCACATACATATCTCTTAATAGCTGGTTGCTAGGTGCAGCACCATTCTCTTTGCCACAGATTAATACTCTTTGCATATCCAAGACAAAAAAAATGAATAACGAATTCCGATTTGAGAAAATAAGTATTGAAAAATTTAAGGGAATAACAAGCAATATCTCGAAAATGGTTCACTCAACAAAACAAAATGTCTATGACATAAATTGTGTATTTAACGCGATCTAAATTTTTTGTGTAGTAAAATTTTGTCTATCTCTTATGGTTTACCGGTTATGCAGATGTCGTTCACAATGAAGAATACTTTTGGAAACATTCCCAGAAATTTCGAGATATACATTTTATTTGTCATGAAAATATCTTAAACATATGATATTTTAATCAAAATCGTTGAGCCATTTATGATAGAATTAAACTTTTCGAAGAATGTTCCATGTAAAGGGTAATCTGGGATGGGGGATTTTCTGGAAAGCTTTCGTGTCACATCTCTGGAACATACTGAACCTAAATACCAAGTTTGGTATTTATCCGACTGTTCGTTTCTGAGTTATGCTGTTCACAGACACCCACATACAGACACACACACAGAAACACACGAACATGTTTCCAAAAATACTTTTTTTTGGATTCAGGAGGCCTCAAGACATGTATTTCCGGTGAAATCTCGGTATCGAATTTTTGAGTGGAAGCAATACTTCCTCTATTTACTATACGTAGTAGGGAAAGTAAAAAAAAAAATTGACGTGTTACACTCACATGACTTTGTGTACTCTTGTACAAATTATTTTTACAAACGCTTATTCTCCATCTACTTCATGTTAATCGAGATAAATATTACTTATTGCTAGTTTTCTTGTGGGTGCAAGGGGAATATGGTAGGCTTTAAGCGACAGTCAAATGTTTTAAGAGCTGGCTGCTATATGGAGCATTCCATTCTCATTGCATGTCTAGGACATAAAAAAACCAATAACGAATTGCCATTTGAGAAAAAGTATAAGTATTGGAAAATTCAAACAAATAAGAAAGAATATATCGGAAATGGCTCACTCGACAAAAAAAAAATAAATTATACGACAAATTGTGTGTTTTAACGACATCTACATTTTTTGAGTAGTAAAAGTTTATCTCTCTTAGTTTACCAGTTGTGTAAAAACAGCTTTTGGGGACATTTCCGGAAAATTCAAAATATGCAGTTCATTTGCTGTGAAAGTATCCTAAGAATATGATATTTTAGTCAAAATCGTTAGAGCCATTTTTGAGAAAATCAAATTTTTTGAAAAATGCTCCCTGTAAAGGGTAGTTCTGGGATGGAAGGATTTTCTCGAAAATCTTCCTGTCGCATTTTTGAAAGATACTGAACCTAAACGCCAAGTTTGGTATTTATACAACTTTTCGTTTTTGTGTTATGCTGTTCAGAGACACACAGGCGCACACACCACCTTTTCCTAAAGTTTTTGTTTTCATTCAGTGCACCTCAAAACATATATTTGAGTGAAATCTCGGTATCGAATTTTTGGATTGAACGCAATACATCACCAACTTACTATACGTAGTAGAGAAAATAATAGTAATGTGTATGAATCGTTTGTAGAAGTGTCATAAAATGATATTAGACTAAATTATGTGTATAATAATGTTACTTTTTACTTTCTCTACGACGTACCTAATAGGTAACGTAGGTATTGCATTCCACTCAAAACTTCGATATTTAGATTTCACCGGAAATACACGTTTTGAGGCCCCTTGAATAAAAAAAAATCTGATGTGTTACACTCACATGACTTTCTCTACTCTTGTACAATCTATTTTTACAAACGCCTATTCTCCATATGCTTTATGTTAATCGAGATATCGAGATGTCAATCTTATTGGTAATTTTCTTGTAGATGCAAGGGGAATATGGTAGCTTTTAAGCGATAGTCAAATATTTTATCGCTGGTTGCTATGCGGCGCATTCCATTCTCTTTGCAAGTCCAGGACATAAAAAAATGAATAACGAATTTGAGAAAGAGTATAAGTATTGGAAAATTTAAGGGTATAACAAGCAATATCTCGAAAACGGTTCACTCAACAAAAGAAATGTATATGACATAAGTTGTGTATTTTAACGAGATCTACATTTTTTGTGTAGTAAAATTTTGTCTATCTCTTATGGTTTACCAGTTATGCAAAAGTCGTTCACAATGAAGAATACTTTTGGAGACATTCCCAGAAAATTCGAGATATACATTTCATTTCTCATGACATTGTCTTAAACATATGATATTTTAATCAAAATCGTTAGAGCCATTGTTGAGAAAATTAAAATTTTCGAAAAATGTTCCATGTAAAGGGTAGTCTGGGGTGCGGGGATTTTCTTGAAAACCTTCGTGTCGCATCTCTGGAAGATACTGAACCTAAATACCAAGTTTGGTGTTTATCCGACTGTTCGTTTTTGAGTTATGCTGTTCACAGACACACACACAGACACACACACAGACACACAGACACACACACAGACACACACACGGACATGTTTCCAAAAATGCTTTTTTTGGATTCAGGGAGTATCAAAACATGTATTTCCGGTGAAATCTCGGTATCGAATTTTTGGGTGGAATGCAATACTTCCCCTACTTACTATACGTAGTAGAGAAAGTAAAAACATTTTTAGAAAAGTGACCTCTGTGTATGTGAACAGTATATCCCAAATGCGAAAAGTCTGATAAATCCCAAACTTGATATTTAAGTTCAGTATCTTCCAAAGATGCGACACACGGATTTTCAAGAAAATTCCTCAACCCCAAATAAGCTTTTACATTGAACACTTTTCGAAATATATTATTTTCTAAAAAATGGCTCTAACGATTTTTATTAAAATGCCATACATTAAAAATATTTACATGATAAATAAAACATGGAAACAGTATGGAATTTTAAGGCCAGCATATAGCGTCCAGTCCCAAACATTTGACTATCGCTGTTCCCTCTATCTATTACGAAATGGCAATGCAGCTGTTTCTGCAAAGGTTTATTAGTATTAAAATGTAGTAAAGGGAAAATAAGCTTTAGTGAAAATAGTTTGTGTATCCACTAATAAGCGTTAGAGGGTGGAAAAAATCATGTGAATGTATCACATCGGATGTTTATAAATAACGCAAATCAGTTGCATCAAATAAACAAACAAAGAAATACACAAGAGTTAGACTATTACGTATTAGATTTCGTAATTTCTGTTTTTGTAGGTTAAAATAAACGTATACTTTTAAGCAGTATGAGGCGCGCGTGGTTTGTTTTATGGACGCTCTTTAACTGCTATGGTCCTTAGCGTCCCATTCTATATTGGGGGTGAAAGACCGGTAATTTTGCTGAGAGGCCTCTTTATCAGACTTGAGGTTCTTTTACGTGCCGTAAATCTACGACACAGGACCACCGGCTTTACTTCCCTTCCAGGAAGCTATGCTAAGGATTTCTACGCCCGAAAGTATCCATCGTCCTCCGCCGGGTTTGAACCCGCGACCTCAGGAACCACTACACTACGGAGGACGTCTCCGCGTGTGGGTGCGTTTTGTTTTTCACTGTCTTTAATAGTTCATCTAGAAGGGGTGAACAGCTGAGCCTGCGTCAGTAGAGCTCCCCTAATGTAAGGTGAGGTGTGTATTATTGATGGAGTTTGTAATTCGCCACTCGTTCCTTTACGAAGATAATAATACCACGGTTTGCTGAAGGAAACTCTCTTCCGTCTGTTCAGAGTGCACTGTGCGTGCTATATAGCTGTAAATAGCGTTCAGTGACAGCAGGTCAAAATGACAAAGTGGCATAAAACAATATTAACCGAGTACATTGCGTATCACTAGTTGATGACAGTGAAAATAATTGCACTGATTGAGACTTTACTTCGATTAATGAAGTCTCAAAGTGCCTCAAAATATTAAACAGCAAAGGCATTAAGAGGACCGTAGTCATGGTGAACTGAATTAAGAGATATTTAGGAATAAGAGTTCACTTTTAATCCCTCCTGTGCTTGCATTCTTTATTGAGGTGCTGAAACAGTTTTCGAAAATAACAGTTCTTCATAACAATTAATTTAGAATTTAGGGGACAAGTTCCCTTTATAAGAACCAGGTTTCGTAATATATTCCAAAAGGATGTGTGGTACTCATAGAAGACCATTGTTTCACATGAACTGCAATAAAAAGCGAAGTGTGGATTATATAAAGCGCGGTAAGCAAGAAAACCAGTTGAAGAGAGAGGGAAGGAGGGGGAGAGAGAGAGAGAGAACCTTCCAGGAATCAAAAAGGAAGAAATTCAACGAAGTCGAAAAGGTAGATCATGTTCAGTGCTAATCTGAAAACTTTCACATAGATCAGTATTCAAGTTAGTTAGGCCCATGAGATACTTATCTGCCGACCATTGTGCGGAACTTCGAGAGTTCGCCGAGTGAGAAGGACTACTAGAGATCTACGAGAGGCGCTCTTCCAGCCTCTTGGCCTGAAGCAGAGCAGCCAGCTTCCGCTCTTCCAGCCTTTTTTGGCTGACGCAGAGCAGACAGCCAGCGCAAGCCTCCAAGCGACCTCCTCGGCGAGCCAGCCAGTAACCGCCGGCAACATCTACCTACGCAGCGGCGACCGTTCTGCACACGGTCCGCCACTTTTTGCTGGTCCACCTGGGCTAGCAAAAGCACCCAACAGTCTAACTGGGTAGAAAAGCACGTCCGCTGCTAACAGTCTCTTGACTGGAATCTCGTCACCTTCGGGTAGGACCTCTGCTTTTCGGGCTTTTTAGCGCCCACTAGCTGTTCTTTCTCTTCCACTGTCCTATCTTTTCCTCTTTTTATAGTTTTTAAGCCCCCTGTTAGGTAGCGTAAGCTTTTTCTACTCTTCCTTCTTTCTACTTTTTCATTTTACATACTTGCCTTGTATTATCCTCCATTTTTCTCCATGACCAAGCAGCGTAAGACCAAGAAGGGCTCCCCGTCGGAGTTGCGGGTCACTAGGCAAGCGGTTGCCAAGACCCAGCTTCAGTTTGGTGCTTCTGCTGTTCCTTCTGCACCTACTCCTCGATCCTCTGCACCAACTCCTCGATCCGCTGCACCCACTCCTCGCTCCTCTGGACCCTCTCCCCGCTCCTCTGCTCCCACTCCTCGATCCTCCGCACCCACCACCCGTTCCTCTGCTCCTGCTCCTCGCTCCTCTGCTCCTACTCCTCGATCCTCTGCATCCACTCCTCGTTCTTCTGGTCCCTCTCCTCGCTCCACCCCTAACCCTGCTGGTATGGATAGCAGCCCGGCTGCGATTCCATGCCTGTCCATCACCCCGGCTGCCCTCGACTCTCCACTCCCTGCCTCCCGTTCATCCTCGTCCTCTTCCGTCCGCTCCTGTGTCCCTCAGCCCACCCCTCCCCCTCGTCCTGTCTCCCCCATCCCCGGCCCGTCCTCTCCCATCCCTGCCCTTCTTGCCCATCCCGTCAACCCCCCTCCTGGTTTCCTTCCTATTCCTTCCCCTTCTCAACCCGCTCCAACCCCCAACCCAGTCCCCAGGCACCCTCCTTCCTCTTACGCCCAAGCCCTCTCCTCCCGTCTCCAACCTCCCATCTATGTGTCCAAGACCCACGTCACTCTGTTTCAGACGCTGCAAGATTTCGACGCCCTGCACCCCAACGATGGGTATGTCATTTCGAGGGCCCCGATTTCTCGGGACTTCCTCGTGCGCACCAGGTCCGCCGGGGACTACGCGCTGTTGACTGCCTTTCTGCGGGAGCGCAGGGTAACCTTCACCATGACGACGAGGAACGACCGCCAGACCTTCCGTGCTGTGGTAAAGCACGTCTACTTTGACGGCGCGGAGGAGGCCATTACGGCAGAGTTGCGTGCCGAGCACTTTTCAGTGCTTCGGGTCGTGCAACTACGACGGTTCGACCGGGCCCGAACGCCTCTTCCGTTCTACCTGGTGGACCTGGCGACGGCGGACGACCTAGACCGTTTGCGGCATCGCGAGTACGTGCTTCACTTTCGAGTGAAGGTGGAGCAGTACCGTAGACCGGTTATCCCGGAGCAGTGTAGCCGATGCCAGCAGCTTCGACACACGGAGGAGAAGTGCACGGCGAGCGCGGTGGTCTGCTCTAAGTGCACGGCTCCCCACGATTCGCGGACCTGCGACGTCCCCATCCCCGAGAGGAAGTGCGCACTGTGTCTCACTTCGGGCCACGGGGCCAGGTACCGGGCTTGTCCCGATTATCAGAGACAGGTGGCAGCGGCGCGCAACCTTTCGGGGAATGGTGGTCGCTCGGGCGAGCGGAAAGTGGTGGGCCGTGCGCGAGGGGCGGCTCCGGCGCGGGTGCCTCCCTCCTCCAGTGTGACGGTAGTGCCGGTTGAAGCAACCGCCCGGGTGGAAAGGCCTAGGGTTCAGAAACCGAACCAACCACCAGGTAAGCCACGTCAATCTGCGAGGGAGGCGCCGACGAGAGAAGAGACCCTCGCAGATCCGAGACTCCAGCACCAGAGGAACACCTACCACCACATCCTCCGCACAGGCTGGGATTCTGCTGACCTACGAGACTCCAGCATGCAGATCCTGGAACTTCTGGCAACGTCGGGACCGTCGGAGACCCGCTCCATCCTTGCCTCGTATCGTGACTTCTTCCAGCTCCTTACCTCTCCAGGCTTCCTATGAATCACACACCCATCCTAAACATCACTAACTGGAATGCCCGAGGAGTGCGCAGACGAAAGACCGAACTAAAAGACTTTCTCTCGCAACACAATACACACATAGCGCTAATTACCGAAACCCATCTCTGTGATCGCGACAGATTCAACCTAAAAGGATATACAATACACCGTAATGACAGGAACAGGCGCGGAGGAGGAACCGCAATAATAATAAAACAAAACATTGCTCACGATTTAGCACCGCTACCTCAGCTAAGAACACTTGAAGCCACAAGTATATACACCACCATAGATCAAAATCGCGTATTAGTAACGGCGGCATATGCTCCACCAGGCACACTGGACACAGCAGACATAGATGCGCTCATGCAGCTAAACAACAGGGCAATAATTGCAGGCGACCTCAACGCAAAACACCAAATTTGGGATTGCAACGAGACCAACCGCGAAGGGTCCGCCCTCCTAAACCTAGAAAACAACTCGGACTATATAATTCACACACCAACCGAACAAACGTACATTCCTTTCAGCAGAAACCATCGCCCAGAAATCCTGGACATAGCAATCACACGCAACTTAACGCGCAGAATAAACCTCCAGGTCAAAAATGAGCTATCCTCTGACCACTTACCGGTCATGATAACTCTGGAGGGTTCTATAACTCAAGAACCCCCTGCCCAGCGCCGCAACTACAACAAAGCGGACTGGAACAAGTTCGCAATGATTGTGAGCGAAAACCTCCCTACAGCAGAACCTAACACCATTGAAAATTTGAACATAGCTGTTGAACAACTAGAAAAAGCTATCCAAACCGCAACAACAGAAGCGGTACCGGTAACCAAACCGAAATCAAATAACTCGCAACTTCCGCAAGACATACACATGTTAGCGCAAGAAAGAAAACCGTGCCAGGCGCAAATGGCAGAAATCGAGGCATCTGGTGGACCAAGAATACTTCAGACACCTCAACGCACTCGTCAGGGAACGAACTACACAGTTCATATCCCAGCAATGGCAAAACACACTCGACAACCTCAACTATGAGAGAGACTCGGTGTGGCGAATAGCCCGTTATCTAACTCAAGATAAGGTCCACATTCCCCCATTACATCACAACCAAAAGATCGCATCAACTGACCAACAAAAAGCGAACACGCTAGCGGATGCGCTACAAGAAACACTAACTCCCAATCCCACTCCATCTTGCCCACTTTTCACGGCAGTCACGGAGGCAGAAACAGAAAACTACAAAGAACAAGAAACACATAACATGATACGTAAGACATGCCCAAGCGAAATTAAATGGCTAATCAGGCATCTCAAGAAGAGAAAAGCCCCTGGCCCAGACAGCATTCCCACCTCAGTGCTCATGAATTTGCCTGAGGATGCAATAAAGCTACTCTCGAAAATCTTTAACTTCGTGCTAACAAGCGGGCACTTTCCAGACAGATGGAAACTGGCCACAGTGGCCCACTTCCCCAAGAAAGGGAAAGATCTGTCCAACCCGCACAACTACAGACCAATTAGTCTACTAAGCACAATAGGCAAACTACTAGAAAAAGTGATACTCAAACGCCTCAACATTCACTTAATTAAACAAAATACATTAATCCCAGAACAGTTTGGATTCCGCGCCAAACATTCAACTACCCTACAATTACTCAGGGCAACGGAAAATATCACGTATGGATTCAATACAAGAAAATCCACAGGCGCACTGTTTCTTGACGTTGAACGTGCGTTCGACAGAGTATGGCACGCCGGGATATTAAAGAAACTTAAAACGCTTAACATTCATGACTCGCTGATCAAACTTATAGCGAATTATCTAAACAACAGAAAATTTCAATCGAAAGTTAACAACCATCTTTCCACAAAGCGACCAATCAGAGCAGGAGTCCCACAAGGGAGTTTGCTCGGGCCGACACTGTTCAATATATATATCAACGACATTCCAAAAACAGCTAACACAAACTTATACATTTACGCGGACGACACAGCAATTATGACACAATCGGGCAAAACCGAACTTATTCACAGAAGACTCCAAAACAGCCTCAATGGTTTGGAGGACTGGTTCACAAACTGGCGCATTAAAGTAAACGCCCCCAAAACGCAAGCAATAATATTCACAAAACGAATCAACCACAGATTCCCGAAACACCAGCTTCCACCGCTTACCATATTCGGAGAAAACATAAAGTGGAAGGACACGGTAACCTGGCTTGGCCTCAAAATGGATGAAGGCCTAACGTGGAAGAAACACATCACGCAATTACGGGGAAAAGCAAACGCCCAATTAGGCAAGCTCTACCCGCTCATAAACATGGACACCCAGCTGAATCTCAACATGGGTCTCACGTTATATAAAACACTAATACGACCAATATTTACCTATGCTGCACCTGTCTGGGGGTATGCCGCCAAAACATACATAAAAAAACTACAACAATTTCAAAACAAAACATTGCGCATGGTAGCTAAGGTACCGTACGTAGCGCCATCCGATTTACTCCACGAGGAACTTAAAATGCATACAGTAGAAGAATTCGTTAAAAAGCTAGCTTACGACATCTACAAAAGCTTACGCGTACACCACAATGATCTAGTCAAAGCATTAGGCAACTACGATTCCGTAAATTACAAGCATAACAGACCACTCTCGCTATTCGATAGAACGCTTTCCCGAGACGACACGCAAGAACAAATCCAACAGTTCTTAAACAATCTACTCCAAACATGACAAGGACACTGACCCAAGACTTCGTATTTCTATATCCCAGCACTAATCTTTCTCTTGCTTTCTACCCTTGTTTCAGCCCACGCCCGTCGCAGAGCCCTCAAGTCCTCAGCAACAGCTGAGGCGGCCCGGGAGAAGGGGCCTCCCAACGTGAACGACGTGCGCAGCGTAAGACGGGCCGCTGCATCATGGAGTCGTTCACACGGACGACAATGGCTACCATCAGGACAACGAGCTCAACGAAGGACCGAGAAGGCCGGATCTCAAGACAGACGCCTGTGCCCGATTGACTGCACAGGACACAATACAAAATTGTTCAATTTAGCTAAATCTAATATAACAATAATAGTACAACCTAGCAGTAAGTTAATGCTAAGTCATGTGACACGCAGGCACTCCCTGCAAACAACACACATTTTAGATCTTAGGCATTATTTAACACATACTAGCAATATTAGAAACATACGCAAATAACCCACTGGTATTGCTCAGGTTCCATGGGCAATACCAGCAAGTAACATTTGACGCGCTCGCATGCAATGCACGCCAGCTAAGTAGCTATTCACATACTAACCGGGGTGCTATGCGGGACCCGACTAAAAGCATGCAAACAAATGCACGTTAACACAGCAATATACAATTAACTCGTGGTAGGGTTTTTTAGTGGGTATTCCGCTTCTGAGCGGCGAGCCCCACATATCCCCCCAGCCATTGCACACCGGCTGGGGGTCGAATGCAATAATGCATTTTTCCCCCCACGGAAAAAAAAAAAGTGCGGAATGGTTCAAGCGATAGCATTTGAGGTTCGCATTCGGGAGGTCCTAGTTTCAAATCCCTAAATGACCGACCATCAACTAAGGTTTTCATGTGACTTTCCCTAATCGCTAGGCGCAATATACTGTGATTCACGGATGTTGTGTTTTGAGAGAACTACCTCCTGGCACCCGAACCTTGTGTCCATGAGGATGAGGGAGGTATTGAAGAGGCTCTACAGGGGTTTACTGAAAGACCAATAACACTAGAATTTACACATATTCAACGTGTTAGTGTCTCCGGTTGAGCAACTTGTTTGTGGTGTGTCAGATGTAAACTAAATGCACTCTTGTACAGTACTGGTCAATGTCACTAGGTGTGTCTGATAGAGGTCTGCACGGGCTCGGGCTCCGCCTTGAAAATAAAGACAAAGAAAATTAATTTATTGCGGACATTCAAACTATATGTATGTATACTTAAACAAGCACAAAAGCTTGTCCATGTAAAGGAAAAATAAAGACAAAAAAATGTATCAGATTTGGAGGGCTGCGATTTTGAAATGCCCGAAATAGCAGAATTTGAGGCAGTATTTTATACCACAACACTGAATGCCAGAATGACTGTAGTGTAAATTAGCATTATTGTATGACAATGATTTGAGATGTTTGTTATTTATAAGCATTGTTAGGAAATAAGTTTACACGGCCTCACTGAAACTGACAATATGAGCGGGTAACAATGAAGCGAGGGGGTGAGTTGTTTATGAATTAGAAGAGACAAACAAATGACGACAGAGTAGCGCGCTTTTCTTTAAAAATGGAGGGAATATCTTCCCTAGAGGATATGTGTTCGTAATTTTGATTGGATATAAAAATAGACGCTAATGTTGGCGTGCTTTATTGACCAATAGCAACTCGATTATAATCTTTAGCCATATCGGGGTGAGGGAGTATAAATTCTGAAGCCAGAGACAAGTATTGCTGAGTTTGACAGAATCATTCACGCGTTACACGTCACACAGTTCAACAGAATCTCTCGCGTCGTAAAGTTAGTTATAAGATGTGAAATACGCGAATTAATAATGTGCGGCAAATAAGTGATTATAGTTACATTCGAAAATATAACAGTTTCAGTCGGGCGTGTATCAAGAGATAAATATGTGAAATTACTGAAGTGTGACGGCAATAAAAGTGTAAAAACAAATTCTTTTATCAGTGTTATCTTTTAGTAACAACTCCTTTCCGTTTACACACCCTGTTTAAGAGATTTGCTCGACTGGTAATAATAGCTAGCCGGAGGACAAAGAACTCAAAATTAAAAATAGTAAAACAATAACAGGCGTTCAGCAAATAAGATAACACGACGATACCGCGACAAATTATCACATGTACACATTCATAAGAGTATTAATACTTACTAGTAATAATAAATAGGTAAATGCTCTCTCTGGCCAATTGCGAATAACAGCACGGCAGCTGCAAACTCCGCCTCCCAGGAGATCCTGGACAGAATGCAGTAATAGGGGTAGCATGCGGTCAATAAGCCAGTAAGACGTCAACATGCCACTTACTGGTTGCGATTGACAGAATTATTATTAATTGTGATGTTATCATATTATAATTGTGGCGAGTCGCTATATTTTAATTCCCATCACATCTGCGTTTGGTGTTATCTGAGTAGCACTTTCGGGAGACGTGTTTCTCGGGCTCGGTTCAGACCAAGACGGACCTAAAAATATCGAACCGTGCAGGCCTCTGGTGTCTGGCGTGAAACGTACTGATAACCAATACCGAGCGCTCGTCTTGTTCAATACAAACAGTACGAGGGGCACTATTTATATTTTGAGCCTTGGCAACCCTGAATATTGCAGGTGCCATCTGACATTTCCAATGGAAAGTTTGACATTTTTGACCATAATCTATTTCAAACATTGTGTCAATAGAGCGTCATTTGTTTTTGTGTGTCAACAAAAACATGGAATTAACTGTGAAAATGTTCGTGCAATGATTAATTAGGACTTTCGACGTGGGTTATCAAGACAAGAGTGCATCGATCAACTAACTTCCACATTTGGCGACGAAGCTCCATCCTTTGCCACTGTGAAACGCTGGTATAACGAATTTAATCGTGGCAGGCGCTCGCTCAATGATGAAGCTCGTGAAGGTCGTCCAAAATCAGTTGTTGTGCCAGAAAACATTGATGCTGTGCAAACACTAATAAGGAAAGATCGCCATGCGACATATTGTGAGATTGAGGCAACTCTAGGCATTAGTTCCACCAGCATATATAAAATATTACATGATTATGTAGGCGTGAAAAACGTTTGCTCTCGTTGGATCCCACATAATTTGGCACGAATTTAAAGAGAAGATGCTCGTGTCGATTGGTGTACAAAATGCTCAAGAAATACAATGGCGGTGCTTCATAAGAACTATATAAGATTGTAACAGGTGGCGAATCATGGATCTATGCGTATGAGCCGGAACGTAAACAGCAGTCGACTGTATGGGTGTTTCAAGTTGAAGCAAATCCAACAAAAGTTGTTCGCACTCGAAGCACTTCGAAGCAAATGTCGCCTGCTTTTTCAGCAAAACTGGCCATGTGGCAACAGTGCCTTTAGAGGAACGTAAAACGGTCAATGCCGAATGGTACACAACCATTTGTTTGCCGGAAGTCTTCGGTGAAGTAAGGAAAACCAACAAGAACGTAGGATCGTTCTTCATCAAGACAATGCGAGCGCACACACACCTCGTCTAACAACAGAGTATTTGAAGGCTCAAAAAATCGAATTGGTGGGTCATCCGCCATACAGTCCTCATTTGGCACCCAATGACTTCTTTTTGTTCCCGAACATCAAGAATAAATTGCGTGGACAACGATTTTCATTGGCAGAAGAAGCCGTTGATGACTTCAAAAACCATGTTTTGAAGGTGTCTCAAGAAGACTGGAATAAATGCTTTGACAAATGGTTCAAACGGATGCAAAAGTGTATTGATCATAAAGGAGAATATTTGGAAAAACAATAAAGCAATTTTCAATCAGAAATTACTTTGTTTTAATTATTAGGCCCAAAATATAAATAGTGCCCCTCGTACAGTACGCAAGTGTTAATGGTATGTTTCTCATTATGTACCACTAATCATTAGTTGAGTCATTACGTACACACTTGTCAGTGAGTTACACTTTATTTTGACTGGTAAATGAAGATGCATCATAAAGTCAGATTTTAGTTATGTTCATGCAGCACTTCTGTTATTATATAACAGGTGCGAAGCCTTGTTCCTAACCTCAAAATGCTTAGTTATTCTGGTACTGCCTTTCTACTCTACCATTTTCTGCACATTTTTTCCAACACTTTGTATGTTTTGTAGGTAAAAACGTTGTTTTAAAGACATAACTATTTATGATAATTAAGCGAAATATTATTGCTTCATTCTCCACAAGGTAAAGATATTACCTCCTTTTGAGGCAGTATTTTTAACACTTAAATGATTTCAGTCAAAGTATAAATTCAATTACAGACCGCCTTAAAGCAATATGTGTATGTAACAATATATAAAAATGTATATTACAGTCATTATATATGTTTATATTATTTTATACATGTGTAATAATGTTATGTGAATGTATTACGTAATTTAATAATGTAGGAGCTGTGTGAATAATAGTTTAAAAGTTGCTAACAATGAGGTAACAATGAGGTAACCTTGAGGCAATAATGAATTAAAAAGTTTAAATGCTACTGGTAATTCTTGGAGCAACAATAATGTAATTTTTGTGACAGTTTCTAAATAGCCAATCAACAACCAGAAAAAAGCTCAAGTTAAATGAAAGTATTGTATTGGAGTAAGATTAGCCAATCAGAAACTGAAATATAGCAAAATTTACAAATTCAGAGTTCAGTTGCTTATAGACAGTGTTCCTAACCGGATGCGAGATGTGTCCTCGAGAAATTTAATACTATTCAGCGTGAGACGAAAATAGTTTGTGTTAAAAAGTGCAAGTAATTAACAAAAGAATCTCACAGCTCTCTATATGAGTGAAGTGTTATTTAAATAGTGTCAAGCATTAATAAAAGGATTGAAGTAAAATTATAATCTGTGTAAACCTACATTCTTCAGTCGCACCACTCCCTGCTAAGACATTCATGTCTCTAAAAATAAATACTAACGCAGCCGAGGCAAACATAAATATATAATATTTAAACAAACAGTCAAATTACAAAGTTAATATTTTTAAACTTGGGGCAAATGGCACCGGAAAGTGCATTTTGGGGCGAAGGCTACCGGAAACTTTTTACAATACGTGCGGTTGCAACTACTTCGAGTTCGGCTCCCCAACAGTTGAACTACAATACATCTTCTTCAAACTGGCTTTCCATACGTAGCAGCAACAAAACTTCTTCAAATTAACTCCCAAAGCGTGGGGCAAATAAAAATACAACAAACCAACTTATTCACTTTTGAATACAAACATATTTCGTACAGGTCTTCATCCCACTCCATCTTGTTTATTTCCTCAAAATATTTTGGCAAAACCTGCATACGCTGCATATTTATGTAAGTAAACGTGTTTAATATTACAAAGAAGTTTTTTTTTATTGTTGTTGTTACGTTGATATTTGCCCCACGCTTTGGGAGCCAATTTGAAGTTTTGTTGCTGTTACGTATGGAAAGCCAGTTTGAAGAAGATGTATTATATTTCGACTGTTGGGGAGCCGAACTTGGAGTAGTTGCAACCGCACGTATGGTAAAAAGTTTCCAGTAGCCTTCGCCCCAAATGCACTTTCCGGTGGCCTTTGTCCCCCCAAAAAATACTAACTTTATAATTTTGACTGTTTCTTTAAATATATATTTATGTTTGCCTCGGTTGCGTCAGTATTATTGTTAGTGACATTTTTCTCTTAGCAGGGAGTGGTGCGACTGAAGAATGTAGGCTTACACAGATTATAATTTTACTTCACTTATTTTATTAATGCTTGACACGATTTAAATAACACTTCACTGATATAGAGAGAGAGCTGTGAGATTTTTTTATTAATTACTTGCACTTTTTAACACTTAAAACTATTTTCGTCTCACACGAATACGTATTAAATTTCTCGAGGACGTGTCTCGTGTCCGGTTAGAAACACTGTCTACAACCAACGCGTCCAGTTATGAGCACTGTCTACAAGCAACTGACTTGATTTCTACCGCCACATTTGTAAATTTTTGTATTTCAAGTCTCTGATTGTCTATTCCTAATCCACTAGAATACCTTCATTTAACTAAAGCTTTTTCTAGTTGTTGATTGGCTATTTTATAAACTGTCACAAAAATTATATTATTGCTTCCAAGAATTACAAGTAGTATTGTTAAACTTTCAAATTCATTATTGCCTCAAGGTTACCTCATTGTTAGCAACTTTTAACCTATTATTCTCACAGCTCCTACATTATTAAATTATGTAATACATTCTCATAGCATTATTACACATGTATACAGTAATATAAAAATTTACAATATACACTTTTTATATATTGTAACATACACATATTGCTTTAGGGCGGGCTGTTATTGAACTTATATATTATATAATTAGACTGAAGTCATTTAAATGTTAAAAATACTGCCTCAACTTTCAGACTATCATCCATACTTCTAGACTCTGGGGAGAATAAGGAGTAATCTTGGCTAGAGAAAATTTTCTACTGCCCCAGGCGGGAATCGAACCCAAGACCCCTCGCACAGCAGGCAGGTGTTCCACCGACTGAGCTACGGGCCAGCCCTAAACGCCTTGTTGTCTCCCTGTAGAGTTGGAAACATCCATCGTATCCCTTAACATTCAGATGATCTCTATTCATTATGGTAGATGTGGCGAAAACGGGCTCGCGAAACAATGTGGCTGTCTGTCATTTGTTCCTCACATGATTCAGAGTGGTGTAACGCGTGTTGGACGTTTGGTGACCCACGGAGGAAGGGCATTCTCTGTGTCCTACATTATCGTGAACGGTTTGTTGTAAAATGTGCATTTCTATGTACACTCGCTCAAACTAAAGGTGGCCAGTCTCTTGAGCAATTAAGTTTTCTCAAAGACCCTTCGAGTGAGCGCGCGGTTCACAACCGTCAACTTCTGTGCGCCGCTTTGATTAACTCTATAACACAAGGCACTGATTTGGGCATCCTCCAAACAATGCTTAGCTTGAGTTTGATTCTCCGTAGTGGATTCTTATCTTTTACTTTTTATAACTGGTTTTACTAAAATATAGTTTGAGGTAGTATTTTTAACACTTAAATGATTTTAGTCTAATTATATAATATCTAAATTCAATAACACCCCGCCTTAAAGCAATATGTGTATGTAACAACATGTAAAAAGTGTATATTACAGTCGTTGTATATGTTTATATAATTGTATACATGTTCAATAATGTTATCTTAATGTATTACGTAATTTAATAATGTAGGAGCTGTGAGAATAATAAGTTAAAAGTTGCTAACAATGAGATAACCTTGAGGCAATAATGAGTAAGAAAGTGTAATAATGCTACTAGTCATTCTTGGAGCAACAATAATGTATTTTTTGTGACAGTTTATAAAATAGCCAATCAACAACCAGAAAAAAGCTTAAGTTAAATGAAGCCATTCTATTGGATTAGGATTAGCCAATCAGAGACTTGAAATACACAAATTTACAAATTTAGGCGGTAGAAATCAAGTCAGTTGCTTGTAGACAGTGTTCCTAACCGGACGCGAGATGCGTCCTCGAGAAGTTTAATATGTATTCGTGTGAGATGAAAATAGTTTATGTGTTAAAAAGTGCAAGTAATTAACAAAAGAATCTCACAGCTCTCGATATCAGTGAACTGCTATTTAAATGTGTCAAGCATTAATAAAAGGAGTGAAGAAAAACTTAAAATCTGTGTAAGCCTACATTCTTCAATCGCACCGCTCCCTGCTAAGACATTCATGTCTCTAAATATATATATATATATATATATATATATATATATAAATACTCTCGCAGCCGAGGCAAACATAAGTATATACGAGGGCTGATCAATAACGACTGACTGATTTTTTTTCAGAAATATTTATTACTCATTTCAATGTTGACATGATCTTTTTCAAAGTAGTCCCCTCCTAACTGAATGCACTTTTTATACCGTCTCTGCCAGTCCTCGAACACATGGTGCAGGCCATTCTTTGTCAGGTCTTTGAGAATCGCCTCACTTTTCTTTAGCACTGCTTCAGTGCTCTCAAATCGAATGCCCCAGAGCTTTGCCTTTAGTAATGGGAATAAAAAGAAATCACAGGGGGTAAGACCGGGGCTTTAAGGCGGATGCGGCACACAGGTAATGTTGAATTTAGCCAAAAATTCCTGGACTTGATTTGCGACGTGAGGTCGCGCGCTGTCGTGATGAAGTCGCCACTCATTCCGATGATGTTCTGGACGTTTCCTTGTAATGTGCTTCCTCAGTTTAGCCAAAACTGACGTGTAGTAGCTGCTGTAACAGTAGTTTCAGGGGGGAACTGCATGCTGGTAAATCATTCCATTCCGAAACACCAGGCCCACCTTGCTTAGCACAGAGGACTCGCTCTTCTTTGAAGTCCTTGAACCACCTAAACACCGTTGCACGAGGTAGTGCATCTTCACCGTATGCTTGCTTCAGCTTTTCGAAAGTTTCAAGGCTGTATGATTTAAACGAAAATAAAATTTTATTGCGCTGTATTGCTCCTCTCGTGTCACCTCCATTTTGTGGTATTCGAAATTCAAGTAGGGTCAACAATATACAGCATTACTACCAATCTACCGTTACGAGAGTGTTGTTGCTTATGGACATTATACATGAAACCCTGCTCTTTTCAAGTATTCGTGATAGAGACATAAAGCTATCAAGGAAACTACAGAAAAAAATCAGTCTCAGTCTTTAGTGATCAGCCCTCGTAATATTTAAAGAAACATTAAAAAATTACAACGTTAATATTTTTTAAGTATTTCTTGGGCAAAGGCCACCGGAAAGTACATTTGGGTCGAAGGCTACCGGAAACTTTTTACTATACGTGCGGTTGCTACTATCTCAAGTTCGGCTCCCCAACAGTTGAACTACAATACAACTCCTACTTCAAATTGGCTTTCCATACTTGAAGCAAAAACCTTCAAGTTAAATAATAATATTACTTATTTTACTTGCAAATATATTACAAAAATGGTGAAATTTGCAGTATAAAATTAAAATGGCTGAGTATAAAACCTCCATCCGAAAGATAAATTAATATCATGGCTGCCATCTACCGGTATGACGGACTATGAAATTGTAACCAGCTTTAGTCATTCTCCACTTGAGAACCATCAATAAAGTGTGTTTTGGTTGCAAATATTCAGTGTTGAAACATCTGTCGGTTTGAAATCTGTATATAAATTATTTACGCGGTGGACTTCTGTGATTATAGTTGAGTTCCCCATTATAACTACTACAAGAATATACGCCAGTCTTTGGAGCTCGGTCTCTCAGACGCCGGACAATTTTAAATTGACCGAGTGTACAGGCGTGATAGATTAAGTAACTGACCTCCTAGACAGTCTTCATCGGTTATTATCTTAAATGTTTTGAAAGGGGATATATTAGACATATATAGAGGAATTGTACATATGAAAGGGGAACCATACATATAAGAATTGTACAGCAATAATTTAAGTCACTAACATGTTAAAATATTCAACATATAACATTTGTACAGAGCTTATTGCAAGACACGGGTGAGTTAGCAAGAATTCCAAGAAATCATAAAGACCGTACCTGTCACCGAGCGGTTCAACGCTACATGATGGCGCCTAAGCGCTTGGATCTGAAGACACACATTCTGATACATGTCAGGGTAACGCGGCCTAAGGGCCAATAGGAAACGTTGTTACATTTTTAAACGCGGAGGTGAGCGTCACTAGGCTCGCGTATATAAGGGCAGACAAAGCCTCAGAGCCCGCTCTTATCCTGAATCTAACTCATCGAGAAGTCACGTCAACACGAGGTGCTACAGATGCACGTAGGTGCACAAGGGTGGGGTGCGTGTGAATATAGCTAGGCTCCTGACCAATTTAAAGTGGTGGGATTATTATGATAATGGGAAAGGCTAGCCGCCCATAACTATTCAAAGTGTGAAATAAACTTCATTGATTAAGGGAAACTCGCAGTGTATTTTTAACTTCCCTCACCCACTAGAACCTGAGATTTAATAATTAAATATGGCTAGGAATGGAATACTCAACAACCGACGAGCACCAATAGCCGAGGAAGAGGAACACTGCAACAGGCAACAACGACCCAAGGACCCAAGCTACAAATGTCGCTCAACACTGTTTCCCCCTACAGTTTCTACAACCGAGCTTCTAGGAATTTTTCCTTGAGCTTGTAGTTCTGCCCATTATTTATTTTCAGATTTATTGGTGTTGCGATATTTTTATTGTATTAAACGGAATGATATTTTGTTTCGAGTTTAAAAGAGGAATGTTGTTTCAATTACAATCTGCATATTTAGAGTATTACCGACTTCAATGATTAAGTAAATTTACATTTTAAAATAATGATCATTTTAAGAGTATTTTAAATTGAACTTGCATAGCATTGAGCTTACTTATAACTTCACTTATTATTGCAATTTCATGCAATGAAAAATTACTAAAAATAAAACCAAAGCACTCGATCAACACGATCTTTAAATTCTGTTAAACAAACGAAATTTATTTTCGTACTTAAAAGTTCCCATTATAGAAAGTATTTGCTATTCAACATTGTATGTAATGACGTAAATTAGAAGAGAAACACCAGCGTATTCATTCCCGACACTATATTTGTCTTGAATGAATATCCAAGCCTAGCCTCAAAGGGAAGCGTGTGTACTTCGTAAACGTTGACCCACATATGAACTTTCAGTGTTCACTTTAGCCGTAAACAGGTTGTACCGACAAACAGGAAACACGCTATTTCCCCATCATCAAGGACATGTTACAAACGGAACTTCAATTACTTGGCAATCTTTGTAAACTTCGTCTTTGTTTTTCTTTGCTGTAGTGTTTGATTCTCTATTGATTGTGTTCCATACATGCAAAATTCATTTGATAGATTACTTATATGTGCTAGATTACTGGTAGTTTAGTTTTAAGGTCCTCCTTTGCATAATGGCTAGAACATCTGCCTGGTAATCCATAGGGGTAGAGTTCGAATCTCGGTTGGGGCGAGTTACATCGTTATCCTGAGAAACTAAATTAAGATCTCGGGCTCATTTCAGCACACATGAATAATTACATTGCTAATTAATTTGTTCTTTCACACAAGCGTGAGTAAGACAATGTTGAAAGGCAGAATCAGACTGAAAAATTCAATGCCATAGCCGGGATTTATACCACGGATCTTCCGGATTCCGTCCAATTGCTCTAACCAACTAACAAGCCGGCATGACACTACATACCCCAACTAAACCGCATTTTGCGGAGGGGACTCGGCACCGATCCAGAGTGGATATTGTACTTATGTCCCACGAGGTAGGCGTCACCGGGAGGCGAGAGAGACACCGGGCGGCCGGCACAGCAATGACAGGGTCCGTAAGTTTCCAAAAAGATATACCCTGGCAGACGGACAGGCAGACCGGGGACTCCACCCCACACAGAGGGACGAGTGAGTCACAAAGAGCATCCTTTTCCCCTGCCACGCTGCACCGAAATACCATCGCCAACACTTCCGACCCTGAAACAGACCTAACAGGGTGAAAGCTGAATGAAATGAAGAATAAAACGAAAAGAAGGCACAGGAATTTCAGGGGATGAAAGAAACAACCCCATTATTCGCCTGACGACCCGAGAAAACCTCGAAAAACCATGGGTTAGAGTGGTCGATCGCAGGGATCGATCCCGGGACCTCCCGAATGCGGCTACAGAAAACTGAGTGGAATTTTCCTTTACATCTATGTTGTAAAACCAATACTTATGGTACAACTCGCCAGAGGAGTTTCCACAGAAACTTAGGTTTTGTGATGTACTTCAGCTAACATCGCCATACAAGGCTTTCTGCTTCGTCCTGTCCATGACCTAAGTCACGCTGCGTAATGGTGAGGTAGGGATTACGGTAAATAAAAGCAGTAGTACTTTGCACCGAGAGAGAGCTCAAACCTACAAAACCTTTTGCTAAGCAGTAGTACTTGAAAATTATGTTAATGTATGCAGAAGTAAGGTACAAAGCTGGACTGGCAGCTACAGTTAACGAAATTAAATGTTCTAGAAGTCTCCAGGTCACATTCACGAGAAATGTTTTATTCGTACAAGAATAAACGACCCAGGCATTCTTTATGTAGCTGAAATAGTAACAAATCTGGAAACAAATAAAACAAATAAAAGAGATAATCTGATGTATTACATTCGCATGGCTTTCTCTATCCTCTATCATTTATCGGTGTGTATACAAACTAAGTATTCCTATGAAAACTAATTTGTCTATCTACTTCATTTTAAATGAGATAAATATTTGCATAAATAGCTACATTAAAGATACAAAAGGAACAGCGATAGTCAAATGTTTAAGAACTGGACGCTATATGCTTGCAATTGCGAAAAACAACTGAAGGTCGAATGGACTTTAAACAATGACAAGAATACTGAACAATTCGTAATATTAATAACGGAAATCTCGGTAATGGTTTATGGCACAAAAAATTTATATGAAATAAATTGTGTGTTTTAGGGTCGGTTTCACCAAACACGAGTAACTTTAACACTCGAGTAAAACGTGGCTTACTCGCGAGTAAGCCCTTTGAGCGTTTCACCAACAACTTACTCTGGAATAAATTACGTATGCGAGAGTAAATCAGAGAGTAGCGTTATTCGGCTGGGCCGGTTTCACCAAACGCGATTAAAGTCTAGAATAGTAACTCCAGAGTAACATTAACCCGATGGTTGTTGCTCCTGAGTGGCATGTATTCGTTTCACCATGCTTTTGTGGAGGTTAAAGTACTCTCGAGTTAGTAATCCAATAATTATACCAGAAAAGTGCCGATCGCGAAGTTTCTCATAGTTTGTGAGCAATGTTTACAACTTTTTTTCGCCATTTTAAGGAATTTAGTGCGAGTAAACGAAAGTTAGAGGTTAAAGCTACGGAGAAGGAAGTAAACGAAAGCACTGGTAAGTAGAAATACATGGTAACAGCTAATATTTTCGAAAAAAGTAACTTAAACTTTCGTTATAATGAAATTATTCTGTTAACTTATACTTTTTGTGTGTTAAATTTACAGAATCATGTCAGACGAAGGAAAGCGAAAGAGAAGTCCAAATTGACATTCTTCTGAAAAACTCCTACTGCTTTCTGTGGTAGAAGAATTTATAAGTGTGTTAGAGAACAAGAGAACAGGTGGTTTAACTATGCGCCAGAAGAAGGATACATGGGAGAAGGCTGCAGGAAAATATAATGCTGGCACCACTATGGGACACAGAACTGCAGCTAATATAAAGGCAGAGTGGGAACTGATAAAAAAATCTGATGTGTTACACTCACATGACTTTCTCTACTCTTGTACAATCTATGTTTACAAACGCCTATTCTCCATATGCTTCATGTTAATCGACATATCGAGATGTCAATCTTATTGCTAATTTTCATGTAGATGCAAGGGGAATATGGTAGCTTTTAAGAGATAGTCAAATATTTTAACGCTGGTTGCTATGTGGCGCATTCCATTTTCTTTGCATGTCCAGGACATAAAAAAATCTGATGTGTTACACTCACATGACTTTCTCTACTCTTGTACAATCTATTTTTACAAACGCCTATTCTCCATATGCTTCATATTAATCGAGATATCGAGATGTCAATCTTATTTGTAATTTTCTTGTAGATGCAAGGGGAATATGGTAGCTTTTAAGCGATAGTCAAATATTTTATCGCTGGTTGCTATGTGGCGCATTCCATTCCCTTGCATGTCCAGGACATAAAAAAATGAATAACGAATTTGAGAAAAAGTATAAGTATTGGAAAATTTAAGGAAATAACAAGCAATATCTCGAAAACGGTTCGCTCAACAAAACAAATGTATATGATATAAGTTGTGTATTTTAACGCGATCTACATTTTTTGTGTAGTAAAATTTTGTCTATCTCTTATGGTTTACCAGTTATGCAAAAGTCGTTCATAATGAAGAATACTTTTGGAGACATTCCCAGAAATTTCGAGATATACATTTCATTTCTCATGACATTATCTTAAACATATGATATTTTCATCAAAATCGTTAGAGCCATTTTTGAGAAAATTAAAATTTTCGAAAAATGTTCCATGTAAAGGGTAGTCTGGGGTGGGGGGATTTTCTTGAAAATCTTCGTGTCGCATCCCTGGAAGATACTGAACGTAAATACCAAGTTTGGTGTTTATCCGACTGTTAGTTTTTGAGTTATGCTGTTCACAGACACACACACAGACACACACACACACAGACACACACACAGACACACACACACACAGACACACACACGGACATGTTTCCAAAAATGCTTTTTTTGGATTCAGGAGGTCTCAAAACATGTATTTCCGGTGAAATCTCGGTATCGAATTTTTGGGTGGAATGCAATACTTCCCCTACTTACTATACGTAGTAGAGAAAGTAAAAATGAATAACGAATTTGAGAAAAAGTATAAGTATTGGCAAATTTAAGGAAATAACAAGCAATATCTCGAAAACGGTTCACTCAACAAAAGAAATGTATATGACATAAGTTGTGTATTTTAACGCGATCTACATTTTTTGTGTAGTAACATTTTGTCTATCTCTTATGGTTTACCAGTTATGCAAAAGTCGTTCACAATGAAGAATACTTTTGGAGACATTCCCAGAAAATTCGAGATATACATTTCATTTCTCATGACATTATCTTAAACATATGATATTTTCATCAAAATCGTTAGAGCCATTTTTGAGAAAATTAAAATTTTCGAAAAATCTTCCATGTAAAGGGTAGTCTGGGGTGGGGGGATTTTCTTGAAAACCTTCGTGTCGCATCTCTGGAAGACACTGAACCTAAATACCAAGTTTGGTGCTTATCCGACTGTTCGTTTTTGAGTTATGCTGTTCACAGACACACAGACACACACACACACACACAGACACACACACACACACAGACACACACACACACACACAGACACACACACGGACATGTTTCCAAAAATGCTTTTTTTGGATTCAGGAGGTCTCAAAACATGTATTTCCGGTGAAATCTCGGTATCGAATTTTTGGGTGGAATGCAATACTTCCCCTACTTACTATACGTAGTAGAGAAAGTAAAAAAGCTGCAAAGAAGGAATTAGCTAATAAAAGAATAGCTGCAAATAAGACAGATGATACATTTGTTTTCTTTTTAATATGCAACATGAATATGTAGTGTAAGCGTTTGTTCTATTCTTTCTTCTAATTTGTAGGTTTTGGATCTCCAAAGCCAGATCATAGTGATGATTCAGTATTCACCAAAGTCCTCAGTCTCATTGGTAAAAATCCTCATCTTAATCGCTAAAACTGTCCTCAAAAACCATTCTCATGAATCCTGCAGCGGTGCAACCATTGTAAAATGCTGGCTAGCAGTTACTCTCTTATTTACTCTCGCCTACGCAATTTATTCCAGAGTAAGTTGTTGGTGAAATGCTCAAAGGGCTTACTCGCGAGTAAACACGTTTTACTCGAGAGTAAAAGTTACTCGTGTTTGGTGAAACCGACCCTGTGGAATATAGTAACAGAGTAACTGATAGCAGCATGTTACAGTGGCTGCAGGACTGATGAGAATGGTTTTTGAGGACAGTTCTAGCGAAGAAGATGATTTTTACCCTCCAGAACGACGGCCAAGATGAATTCGTGACAGAACTGAGTAGATTGTAAATTGCGACGACAGAGATTTTGTTACCAGGTTCCGGTAACAAGTGTGTTCTCTAACACACTTATAAATTATTCTACCACAGAGAGCACTAGGAGTTTTCCAGAAGAATGCCAATTCGGGCTTCTCTTTCTCTTTCCTTCGTCTGACATGATTCTGTAAATTTAACACACAAAAAGTATAAGTTAACAGAATAATTTGATTATAACGAAAGTATAAGTTAGATTTTTTCGAAAATATTAGCTATTACCATGTATTTCTACTTACCAGTGCTTTCGTTTACTCGAACTAAATTCCTTAAAATTACGAAAAGAAATTGTAAACATTGCTCACAAACTATGAGAAACTACACGATCGGCACTTTTCTGGTATAATTATTGGAGTACTAACTCGAGAGTACTTTAACATCCACACAAGCATGGTGAAACGAATACATGCTACTCGGGAATAACAACCACGGGTTAATATTACTCTGGAGTTACTATTCTAGACGTTAATCGCGTTTGGTGAATTTCGTCTGTCGCTTAACCTCTACCTTAACCTTTATTCATTCATCCATTATCTGTTTACCCTCATCATATGTAGGACTTACACCCCTGGGTGCCTGGGGTTAGAGGCCCGTCGAGGAGCAGACACTCATGGATCAGACAGAACATCCAGGATGGGTGATCAGCCCGATGCCTGGTATGGGATGAAGGAAGTAGATGAAGCGAAATGTTGGTGAAATGGATGAAAGGAAAGGTGATGATGGAGCAGTTGGTGGAATGAATGGCGGGGGAAACCGGAGAACCCGGAGAAAACCCGCCCAGACGCCGCTTCGTCCACCACAAATCCCACATGCAGGTCCCTGGGATTGAACCCGGGCCGCCTCGGTGGGAGGCGAGCGGTCTAACCACTCGGCCACGGCGCCGCCCCTTAACCTTTATAAGATTACATAAAATTCCTTTGAAATGAATTGGATTTTACAGGCTATTCCCAGAAAACTCAATATATACGTTTTATTCATCATATAATTGTGTTTAATATATGGCATTTTAATTAAAATCATTAAAGCCATTTTTGAGAACATTAAAATTTTTCAAAAATGTGCTACGTAAAAGGTAGTTGGGGTGGTGCATTTTCTTGAAAAGCTTTCTGTTGCAACTTTGGAAGGTACTGAACTTAAATATCAAGTTTGGTGTTGATCCCAATTTTTTATTTTTGAGTTATACTGTTCACGCGCACACAAACACACACACACACACACACACACACACACGCGCGCGCGCACACACACACACACAGAGTCCTTTTTCTAAAAATGCTTTTTTACTTTCTATACTACGTATAGTAAGTGGGGGAAGTGTTGTATTCCACCCAAAAATTCGATACCGAGATTTCACCGGAAATATATGTTTTGAGACCCCCTGAATCCAAAAAAGGCATTTTGGGAAACATATCCGTGTGTATGTCTGTGAACAGCATAACTCAGAAACGAACAGTCGGATAAACACCAAACTTGGTATTTAGGTTTAGTATCTTCCAGAGATGCGACACGAAGGTTTTCAAGAAAATCCCCCCACCCCAGATTACCCTTTACATGGAACATTTTTCGACAATTTTAATTTTCTCAAAAATGGCTCTAACGATTTTGATTAAAATATCATATGTTTAAGATATTTTCATGACAAATGAAATGTATATCTCGAATTTTCTGGGAATGTCTCCAAAAGTATTCTTCATCGTGAACGACTTTTGCATAACTTGTAAACCATAAGAGATAGACAAAATTTTACTACACAAAAAATGTAGATCGCGTTAAAATACACAATTTATGTCATATACATTTTTGTTGTTGAGTGAACCATTTTTGAGATATTGCTTGTTATTCCCTTAAATATTCCAATACTTGTACTTTTTCTCAAATGGAAATTCGTTTTTTTTGTCCTGGTAATGCAAAGAGAATGGAATACTCCACATAGCAACTAGCTCTTAAAATATTTGACTATCGCTTAAAGCCTACCAATTCCCCTTGCATCTACAAGAAAATTACCAATAAGATTGACATCTCGGTTAACATGAAGCATATGGAGAATAAGCGTCTGTAAAAATAGTTTGTACAAGAGTAGAGAAAGTCATGTGAGTGTAACACATCAGATTTTTTGTCTTTTTTAATTCCTTCAAGTATTGTAATCTCCTTAATTCAAGATAGAAAAAGCATGTATTGGTTACTGAAACAGATAGGTAATAATGTAACTTTTTCTTCGTTTATGGTAGTAGTGACTAATCCTTAAGAGTATTAGGATATACTGAGATTAGCTGAGGTTATGAGGGAATGGTGAAATAAATTCCAAAAACCTGTTTTTCCTATTTTTGCTCTCTAAATTAATTTCCGGTTTTAGTTAAAACATCAGTTTGTTACGTTCTCTACCACTTACCTAGAAGATAGAGGAAGTATTGCATTTCACCTAAAAATTCAATATAAATATTTCACCGAAAATAGTGTTTTGATGTCCCTGAATACGAAACAGTATTTGTAGGAAATTATGCGCATTGTCAGCAGCATAACTCAAAATGAAATGTCGAATGAATTCCAAACTTGTTACACAGATTCACCATCTTACAAAGATTACACACGAAGATTTTCAAGATACTACCCACACATCAAACTACCCTTTATATGGAACATTTTTACTTTCTCTACTACGTATAGTAAGCAGCGGAAGTATTGTATTCCAGCCAAAAATTCGATACCGAGATTTCACAGAAAATACATGTTTTGAGACACCCTGAATCCAAAAAAAGCATTTTTGGAAACATGTCCGTGTGTGTGTCTGTGTGTCTGTGAACAGCATAACTCAAAAACGAACAGTCGGATAAGCACCAAACTTGGTATTTAGGTTCAGTATCCTCCAGAGATGCGACATGAAGGTTTTCAAGAAAATCCCCCTACCCCAGACTACCCTTTACATGGAAGAGTTTTCGAAAATTTTAATTTTCTCAAAAATGGCTCTAACGATTTTGATGAAAATATCATATGTTTAAGATAATGTCATGAGAAATCAAATGTATATCTCGAATTTTCTGGCAATCTCTCCAAAAGTGTTCTTCATTATGAACGACTTTTTCATAACTGGTAAACCATAAGAGATAGACAAAATTTTACTACACAAAAAATGTAGATCGCGTTAAAACACACAACTTATGTCATATACATTTCTTTTGTTGAGTGAACCGTTTTCGAGATATTGCTTGTTATTCCCTTAAATTTTCCAATACTTATACCTTTTCTCAAATTCGTTATTCATTTTTTTATGTCCTGGACATGCAAAGAGAATGGAATGCGCCACATAGCAACCAGCGTTAAAATATTTGACTATCGCTTAAAACCTACCATATTCCCCTTGCATCTACAAGAAAATTACCAATAAGATTGACATCTCGATATCTCGATTAACATGAAGCATATGGAGAATAAGCGTTTGTAAAAATAGATTGTACAAGAGTAGAGAAAGGCATGTGAGTGTAACACATCAGCTTTTTTTTAATGTTTTTATTGTGTTATGAATATCTCAGTTTTGATTAAAATACCGTATATTTAAGTTATTTACATGACAAATAAAATGTATATCACGAATTTTCTGGGAATAGCCTCGAAGTCTTCATTCGGAAGAAACTGTTGTATAATTTTGTTTGTCTAGTAAACCTTAAGAGATAAAGAAAAATGTACTTCACAAAAGTTGTATGACTCTTTAAAGCACACGGTTTATTTCAAATAACTTTTTTTGTGAAATCTGTCATTTCCGAAATATCCAAATTACAATCGCTGTTGAGTTGTTTCCCACGATGTTATGGATAGACTGAAGTTTTAAGACCAGAATTTAGCCTCCTTCTTTTTAAAAATTGATTAGGTTTCCTGTATCCCCCTTGTACCTACAACGAAATGTGTAATGAAGCTAATTCTGTAAATGTTTGTCTTGATTGACATTAAGTACATAGAAAAAAAATCTGTGTTACACTCACATGACTTTCTCTACTCTTGTACAAACTATTTTTATAAACGCTTATTCTCCATATGCTTCATGTTAATCGAGATATCGAGATGTCAATCTTATTGCTAATTTTCTTGTAGATGCAAGGGGAATTGGTAGGCTTTAAGCGATAGTCAAATATTTATGCGCTGGTTGCTATGTGGTGCATTACATTCTCTTTGCATGTCCAAGAGATAAAAAAAATGAATAACGAATTAGAGAAAAAGTATAAGTATTGGAAAATTTAAGGGAGTAACAAGCAATAGCTCGAAATTGGTTCACTCAACAGCAAAATTGTATATAACATAAATTGTGTATTTTAACGCGATCTACATTTTTTGTGTAGTAAAATGTTGTCTATCTCTTATGCTTTACCAGTTATGCAAAAGTCGTTCACAATAGAGTACTTTTGGAGACATTCCCAGACAATTCAAGATATACATTTTATTCGTCATAAAAATATCTTAAACATATGATATTTTAGTCAAAATCGTTAGAGCCATTTTTGAGAAAATTAAAATTTTCGAAAAATATTCCATGTAAAGGGTAGTCTGGGGTGGGGGGATTTTCTTGAAAACCTTCGTGTCGCATCCTTGGAAGATACTGAACCCAAATACCAAGTTGGGTGTTTATCCGACTGTTCGTTTCTGAGTTATGCTGTTCACAGACATACAGACAGACACACACACAGACACACAGATACACACACAGACATGTTTCCAAAAATGCTTTTTTTGGATTCAGGGGGTCTCAAAACATGTATTTCCGGTGAAATCTAGGTATCGAAATTTTGGGTGGAATACAATACTTCCCCTACTTACTATACGTAGTAGAGAAAGTAATAAGTTGTCACAAGAATAGTTTGTAGAAGCTATATACAAATAAACGATACTGGGCACAAAAAATATGAACGTAACATACATAAGAATTTTTTCTTGGTGTTGAAAGTTCTTCGATTGGGAAATTACATGTCTAATAAAAATTGCAAATATGGGTGCGAAAAACCTAAAAAATCTGATGTGTTACACTCACATGACTTTCTCTACTCTTGAACAAACTATTTTTATAAACGCTTATTCTCCATATGCTTCATGTTAATCGAAATATCGAGATGTTAATCTTATTGGTAATTTTCTTGTAGATGCAAGGGAAATATGGTAGCTTTTAAGCGATAGTCAAATATTTTAATGCTGGTTGCTATGTGGCGCATTCCATTCTCTTTGCATGTCCAGGACATAAAAAATCTGATGTGTTACACTCACATGACTTTCTCTACTCTTGTACAAACTATTTTTACAAACGTTTATTCTCCATATGCTTCATGTTACTCGAGATATCGAGATGTCAATCTTATTGCTAATTTTCTTGTAGATGCAAGGGGAACATGGTATGTTATAAGCGATAGTCAAATCTTTTAAGCGCTGGTTGCTATGTGGCGCGTTCTATTCTGTTTGCATATCCAGGACATAAAAAATTGAATAACGAATTTGAGAAAAAGTATACGTATTGGAAAATTTAAGGGAATAAAAAAATGAATAACGAATTTGAGAAAAAGTATAAGTATTGAAAATTTAAGGAAATAACAAGCAATATCTCGAAAACGGTTCACTCAACAAAAGAAATGTATATGACATAAATTGTGTATTTTAACACGATCTACATTGTTTGTGTAGTAAAATTTTGTCTATCTCTTATGGTTTACCAGTTATGCAAAAGTCGTTCACAATGAAGAATACTTTTGGAGACATTCCCAGAAAATTCGAGATATACATTTCATTTCTCATGACATTATCTTAAACATATGATATTTTAATCAAAATCGTTAGAGCCATTTTTGAGAAAATTAAAACTTTCGAAAAATCTTCCATGTAAAGGGTAGTCTGGGGTGGGGGGATTTTCTTGAAAACCTTCGTGTCTCATCTCTGGAAGATACTGAACCTAAATACCAAGTTTGGTGCTTATCCGACTGTTCGTTTTTGAGTTATGCTGTTCACAGACACACAGACACACACACACACACACACACACACACACACACACACAGACACACACACAGACACACACACGGACATGTTTCCAAAAATGCTTTTTTTGGATTCAGGAGGTCTCAAAGCATGTATTTCCGGTGAAATCTCGGTATCGAATTTTTGGGTGGAATGCAATACTTCCCCTACTTACTATACGTAGTAGAGAAAGTAAAAATTAAGTTCGTGACAATAACATTAGTATCGTTACCAGTAAAATAACATTTATTTCGTGCCTAATTCTATAACTCACTGGGACTGAGTTTTTGAGGTGAAAATAACATTTTCGATTTTTAAATTGGTGTTACATACTGGGTAGTAGCCTAAAAGTTCAGTTGAAAGATTAAATTAGTTTCTAGTACCCAGAATTCACATTGAGGCGACGCGTAATCACTTCGCCGCGAAGGACCGAAACGTGTGTGAAGTTTAAGAGAAAGGCGTGGGTTTTGCTGTGCAAAATAGATAACACAAACATACTAACAGATTTCTGGATTTATTTTGCAACCTTTTGGTGTTTCTACGTTATTAAAGAATGAAAAGGTGAGGGGAAATGTTCACCGATCCAAGGTCCGGCTTGCACACGCGATGCGCTGCTCACGGAATCCTCAGTAAGACACTCTCGAGACTATATCCCCACCACTCACGGCTAGAAAACTATCAGCCAGGAGTGATGTCGTCCCAGTCAACATCAAAGTGCCTTCCGGTTGGCGTGACCAATGCCCAGAAGGAAGGGGTATCAGCGGCCGAAACTGAGTGAGAGACGAAAACAACAATATGTCCGATAATGACAATACAGAACAACAATATGTCTGGTAATGACAATGGAACCTCCAAATTATCAATACGTCACATTATGTCATATAAATATTCTATAGACACCTGTGAATTATTTTGGCTAAACATTTTTCACTACCCGGCATTTTTAAAACCCCAGCGACATGTTTAAATCGCCCTTTTAACTTTTACTGGACTCGCCCACTTCATCGTTTTGTACCTATGTGATTTTTCTCACTTTCACGTTTTTACGCATAAATTTATTCCTTGCTTTTCAGTTTTGTTCTAAATTGTACACATAATCTCAAATATGCTATATAAATATTCAAGCATGCTTTTTATGATGACCTTATTCATTGGCTCATAAAAAAGTTAGCACTGAAGAACAAGGAAATTTTAACAGCAACAACTTCATAAAAAATAATTATCATTTCTCTTCAACTAATAACATAAGATTTAATCACATCTTATATTTAGTTTAATGATGGGACGATACCACTGTTTCTCGATACTCGATGTCGGGCATCGATACTCGATAGTCAATATTCGCTTTATACAAAACTGTAAGGGTGATAGCTTGTTCACTGAATTATGTTCTTATTAGTAGTTCTCTGTGTACGCATGTAACTAATTTTATATTGTATGCTAATTCCGAAATTGTACCTTCACCAATTTGCAGTAACGTTTTTATCTTGATAATTGAAGAAGTTGTTTTGTTGTATTGCTATTTGCCCCACGCTTAGGGAGCCAATTTGAAGAAGGTTTGTTGCTGCTACGTATGGTAACACTTTTCCGGTGCCCTTCGCCCTAAATGTACTTTCCGGTGGCCTTTGCCCCAAGATTAAGGAATATTAACTTTGTAATTTTGACTGTTTCTTTAAATATTATCTATTTATGTTTGCCTCAGCTGGGTCAGGTTATAATTTTACTTCATTCCTTTTATTAATGCTGGAGACGATTTAAATAACACTTCACTGATGGAGAGAGAAAGAGAGAGAGAGTTGTGAGATTTTCTTTTATTAATTACCTGCACGTTTTAACAAGTAAACTATTTTTGTCTCACACAAAATACGTATTAAATTTCTCGAGGACGCATCTCGCGTCCGGTTAAGAACACTGTCTACAAGCAACTGAATTCTGAATTTGTAAATTTTGCTCCATTTTAGTTTCTGATTGGCTAATCCTAGTCCAATAGAATACCTTCATTTATCTAAAGCTTTTTCTGGTTGTTGATTCGCTATTTTATAAACTGTCACTAAAATTACATTATTGCTTCCAAGAATTACCAGTAGCATTTTTAAACTTTCAAATTCATTATTGTCTCAAGGTTACCTCATTGTTAGCAACTTTTAACCTATTATTCTCACAGCTCCTATATTATTAAATTGCGTAATACATTCACATAACATTATGAAACATGCATACAATAATATAAACATATACAATGACCGTAATATACAATTTTTATATCTTGTTACATACACATATTGCTTTAAGGCGGGCTGTTATTGAATTTATATATTATATAATTAGACTAAAATCATTTAAGTGTTAAACACACTGCCTCATAATACCACAGGTTATATATACCCTATTGTTAGTCAAGGCTAACAGTAATAATAATAATAATAATAATAATAATAATAATAATAATAATAATAATAATTTATTTGCTTCCCATTTTGTGTAACTATACTTTGTGATGGAAACTTTCTTTTATAGGTTTTTCTATCCATAGAAAAACAAACACTAGCAATTCTTTATTCTGTAATCTTAAAAATGTAAACTAATACATATTTTTCATGAAATTGAAACAACTAAATATGAGAAATGTTTCCATGCGCTGTATCATCTCTTGTCTTAAGTTCTAGTTTGTTTCTGCTGGATTCACAGAGTAGATAAATGTAAGGTTGAGAGTGAGTCTTCAAGCCAGGCTGTTGTAGAAACGTGATTTAGTGCGTAAAATAAATTACCTTTTTATCGCAAATCAATTCTGCAGTTACACGAGTAACTCTGTTCCTTCCCCCATTGTTACTTTCTCTACTACGTATAGTAAGTAGGGGAAGTATTGTATTCCACCCAAAAATTCGATACCGAGATTTCACCGGAAATACATGAATCAAAAAAAATTGGAAACATATCCGTTTCTGTGTGTCTGTGTGTGAACAGCATAACTCAGAAACGAACAGTCGGATAGACACCAAACCATACCATATTCTCCTTGCATCTACAAGAAAATTAGCAATAAGATTAACATTTAGATATCTCGATTAACATGAAGCATATGGAGAATAAGCGTTTGTAAAAATAGTTTGTACAAGAGTAGAGAAAGTCATGCGAGTGTAACACATCAGATTTTTTTTTTAAATTTTCTCGAAAACAGCTTTAAATATTATACCATATGTTATGGAATTTATTAACACAAATATATTATATTATATTATATATACACTGAACGTTCTATAAATAGCCTGTTGGGTCCTCTTCCTTGATATTCAGTTTTCAATAAATGGGAAAGAACAAGATATATGCAACTACACACAGGGAATCTCAAACATGTATTTCCTGTGAAATATTGATATATAATTCTTAGTAGAATACAGTACTGTTACCAATTATAGGTAGGTGTTAAAATAAAATGCACATTATATAAGCTCAAGATTAGATTAAGGATATAACTGGACTTGTAATACAAGCGTAACATCAGCCAAGTACCTACGCTAGAACATTATTGGGTTTCGGTAGTAATTTCAAACATAAGTGTAACTTTCGATTGTTTTTCAAGCATAGCCTAGAAAGTGACACAGGTAAACGGCATTTCTAACGGATGTTCATTTGCTTGCTCACGAAGATATCGAACCATTGTTTGTCCAGCTTCTAACTAGGACATTAACGTTCTCCTGCTAACTACCTGCCTTTATTTTTAAATTGCCCAAAAGTTTCACTGAGTGAAACTGAAAGTCATATCCGGTTAAATATGTTGCAATCCTGTATGATGATATGAGCTTAAACGAAGATGTAAGAATCCAGCATTCTCTCTTACTTCTTTAAATACGACTGCACATTGGTTGTGTTTTCTCTTGGAATTCTAGCTATGAAAAAATCTGTGTGTTACACTCACACGACTTTCTCCACTCTTGTACGAACTATTTTTACAAATAGGTACAAGGGGAATATGCTAGGCTTTAAGCTATAGTCAAATATTTTAACAGCTGGTTGCTGTGTGGCGCATTCCATTCTCTTTGCATGTCCAGGACATAAAAAAAAAACGAATAACGAATTCCCATTTGAGAAACAGTACAGGTACTGAAAAGTTCAAACAAATAACAAAGAATGTCACGAAAGGGTTCACTCGAGAAAAAAACGTATATGATATAAATTGTATATTTTAACGAGATCTACATTTTTATGGAGTAAAAATTTGTCTCTTTCTTACAATTTACCAGTTATGCAAAATTCATTCAGAATGAAGAGGACTTTTGAGGACATCACCAGAAAATTCATCATATACATTTCATTTGCCAGGAAAATATCTTAAAACATATGATATTTTAATCAAAATCGTTAGACCCAGTTTTGAGAAAATCAAAATTTTCGAAAAATGTTCCATGTAAAGGGTAATCTGGGGTGGGGAGATTTTCTTAAAAATGTTCGTGTCGGATCTTTGAAAGATACTGAACCTAAATACCAAATTTGTTATTTATCCGACTTTCGTTTTTGAGTTATGCTGTTCACAGACACACACACACACACACACATACACACACATACACACACACGCACACACTACCTTTTTCTAAAAATGCTTTTTTGAATTCCGGACATCTCAAAACAGGCATTTCCTGTGAAATCTTGATATCGAATTTTTTGGTAAAATGCAATATTTCCCCTACTTACTCTACGTAGTATAGAAAATAGAAACTAGGGAGTAAATTTTCCAACTTTTTTAAATTTAAAGTTATTTATGTGAACATTGACACACTTAGTGGTCGTAAATAAAGGAATGACTGTACAAAAGCTGTAGCGCAAGCAGTTTCTCAAATAATATAATGAAATATTTCTAATTAGCGAACAAAATGCAAATTTTCTAAAATACCTTGTGCATTCACATTTGTCAGAGAAATGTCATAGTGACATTTTCTAATAATTAGTGTATGAAAGTAAGTTAGGAATTGAAGTTGTATTATGGTTTGTTTGTTAGCCCCACGTTTGGGAGCCAAATATGCGGCGATATTAATGTATTTGTGTTTACTTGTGTTTTGCCCCACGTTGTGAAACCAAATATGCGACAGTATTTTTTTTGTTAAGTTTGAAAGAATGCTACTGTTTATTTGCCTCACGTATAAAAGACAATTTGTCGCGGTCACTTCGTGTTATCTTTTACTGAGCGCCTATTATTGTATTTAATTTTTTTGGGTTCACTGTCCTCCGGCTAGCTATGATCTTTTTGGTCGAGCACTTATCTTATACAGGTGTGTAAACGGAAAGGAGCTTTTATCCAAAGATAACACTGATGAAAGAATTTGTTTTACGCTTTTATTGTCGAACACATTATTTACTTTCACATATTAATTTTGACACTCGCCAAACTGAAACTGTTATAATAACTTATTTACTGCTCATTCTTAATTCGCGTACTTCAACTTTTTGTGAAATTAACTTTACAACACTTGAGATTTTTCATAACTTTGCTACGCGTACACTGCAAATCGATAAACTATGCGATGTATTCACCATGACTGCTTCTGTTTAACTCAGCGACGTGTAATGCACAAATGTTTCCGATGGACTGAACGAATCTACCTCTGACTTAGCTCTTTTTATACTCCTGCACACCGATATGCCTAAAGATTATAACCGAGCTGCTATTGATTAATAAAACGCGCCAACATTAGCATCTATTTTTATATCCAATGAAAACTATGAACACATATGCTCTAGGGAAAAATGTTCCAGCAAATTCTAAGAAAAACGCGCCAATATTACGTCATTTGCTCGTCTCTAATAATGATAAACAGCTCACCCCCTCGCTACATTATTGCACGCTATTATTGTCAGTTTCAGTAAGGCCGTATAAACCCACTTCTTGACAGTGCTTACAATCATCAAACATCTCAAATCAATGTCACACAATAATGCATATTCACACTATAATCACTCTTGACATTTACATAATTTGTGATACAAATTACTGCGTCAGAATGGCACCTCGATACCTTTGATACCTTCGATACTCGGCGGTATCGAAGCATTTCTAATATTTTGAGCTAACCATTCGATACGTTTTTAATACTTTTAAATGTTTAAGTTTTGAATTATTGAAGGTTGTTACGCTTAACTTTATGCTAGGAGAGGAATTGAGACTTTATGTTATTGCCTCGCACGTGTCCTCAAAAAGTTGTTGCACTCTTGAAAGACCTTGACTGGGGAATGCAACACTCCATGGACTCCTGTGTTCTAAATGAAAACATTAAAAAGAAAATCTGACGTGTTACACTCACATAACTTTCCCTACTCTTGTACAAACTATTTTTGCAAACGCTTATTCTCCATATGCTTCATGTTATTCGAGATATCGAGATGTTAATCTTATTGCTAATTTTCTTATAGATGCAAGGGGAATATGGTAGGTTTTAAGCGATAGTCAAATATTTTAAGAGTTGGTTGCTATGTGGCGCATTCCATTCTCTTTGCATTACCAGAACAAAAAAAAATGAATAACGAATTTCCATTTGAGAAAAAGTATAAGTATTGGAAAATTTAAGGGAATAACAAGCAATATCTCGAAAATGGTTCACTCAACAAAAAAAATATATATGACATAAATTGTGTATTTAACGCGATCTATATTTTTTGTGTAGTAAAATTTTGTCTATCTCTTATGGTTTACCAGTTATGCAAAAGTCGTTCATTTGGAGACATTCCCAGAAAATTCAAGATATACATTTCATTTTTCATGAAAATATCTTAAACATATGATATTTTAATCAAAATCCTTAGAGCCATTTTTGAGAAAATTAAAATTTTCGAAAAATATTCCATGTAAAGTGTTTTCTGGGGTGGGGGGATTTTCTTGCAAACCTTCGTGTCGCATCTGTGGAAGATCTGAACCTAAATACCAAGTTTGGGATTCATCCGACTCAAAACATGTATTTCCTGGAAATCTCGATATCAAATTTTTGGGTGGAATACAATACTTTCCCTACTTAGTATATGTAGTAGAGACAGTAAAAAATAAAATATATAATTTTTGGGCCGTATATGTTGGTTTCTCTACTTTGAGTAATAAAACTGTAGAGAAAGTAAAACAAATTATTAGAACCCGGTACCATTGTGTTGGAAGTCGTGGATACTAACCTTGCGCCACAACAATGGTGGTCAAAGTCATTACACAAGTTTGTTTAGACCTGTTGAAGAGACAGTTCCCACTATTGAGATTATGCGCACTTGAGCACGCTTTCAAATCAAATATCTCTCGATGTGGATTGCAATGGTGTCACCGAGGCATGAGAACTGTTACGTCATCATTACACAAATTTTCTTCACCGGTAACTTCTGAAAGAGTCCCCTACCACCGTCCATAGCATCTCCCTCCTCTTCAAGGTGTGTAACTGGGAAAAAAGAAAAAGGAAGAAATACTTTCTTCCGTAGCGAACGTAAGTCAGTTCCAGCGTAAGAGTCGTTCTGGGGAGTTGTTTCTGCATTGTCGTGCAACCCAAGTGCTGTTTTATTGTTGTAGCATGTGTGTTTATTATTGAATCAAATTGTAATTAGAAGGAAAAGTGAGTGAGCGAATACAGTGAGACATAAAACAAACACTACTAAATCCATCTTTCAAATAGAAGGTAAGTAAAACGACTTTCATTTGTTTGTTTATAAGGGAAGGTTATAATCCCTCTTCCGCCATAGTTAAATCTGCTAGTTTCAGGCGCATTGCCTATTCCTCCCAAAAGCTTAAAGGTTTGTGATTATATAGCCCCCATTTCTACCGATCAAAGTACGTATCAGTTCTGGATTTTTAGGAATTCTCCTATCGAAGTAGGTAGTTCAACTCGTTAATACCATACATTATTCGCGCATCCGTACCTAATTGGCAATAATATTTATAAAATCTGGCGTTTCATTTTTAAATCTTGCGTTTTCGTGTTTATAAGCATAACAAATTTTCGTACTACTTTGCGAAAAGAGAAAAAAAAAAAAAAACATACTTTTTAGTACAATAACCTACATTGAATGTTCTTTAAGCTAAAAAAAACGAACTGTGATAAATTCATATGGCTTTCTCCATCCTTACTATTTCTAAAAGGCCTACATATTATATTATTCATACTAAACGTTTTAACTGGATATTATTTAAAGTTTCGTGAAATTAATTGTACCTATATGCTTATATATACCAGTCAGCTATTGGAACTCGATTTTATTTGTCACGAGATTACAGTGTTAAAAACATTGCGAATTTTCAGACCATTTATGTCATATAAACTCGGTTGGCAACATGTAAACAGGCATGTAGTATGAAATATTTAAAAAAAAATCTGAATGTGTTACAATCACATGACTTTCTCTACTCTTGTACAAACTATTTTTACAAACGCTTATTCTCCATATGCTTCATGTTAATCGAGATATCGAGATGTCAATCTTATTGCTAATTTTCTTGTAGATGCAAGGGGAATATGGTAGGTTTTAAGCTATAGTCAAATATTTTAAGAGCTGGTTGCTATGTGGCGCATTCCATTCTCTTTGCATGTCCCAACATAAAAAAAATGAATAATGAATTTGAGAAAACGTATAAGTATTGGAAAATTTAAGGGAATAACAAGCAATATCTCGAAAACGGTTCACTCAAAAAAAAATGTATATCACATAAATTGTTATTTTAACGGGATCTACATTTTTTTGTGTAGTAAAATTTTGTCTATCTCTTATGGTTTACCAGTTATGCAAAAGTCGTTCACAATGAAGAATACTTTTTGAGACATTCTCAGAAAATTGGGGATATACATTTCATTTCTCATGAGAATATCTTAAACATATGATATTTTAATCAAAATCGTTAGAGCCATTTTTGAGAAAATTAAAATTTTTGAAAAATCTTACATGTAAAGGGTGGTTTGGGGTGGGGGATTTTCTTGTAAACCTTCGTGTCGTATCTCTGAAAGATACTGAACCTGAATACCAAGTTTGGTGTTTATCCGACTGTTCGTTTCTGAGTTATGCTGTTCACAGACAGACACACACACAGACAGACACACAGACACACACACGGACATGTTTCCAAAAATTCATTTTTTGGATTCAGGGTGTCTCAAAACATATATTTCCGATGAAATGTCGGTATAGAATTTTTGGGTGGAATACAATACTTCCCCTACTTACTATACGTAGTAGAGAAAGTAATAGTTGAAGCTAGGAAAAGGTTATTTTGGGCAACTGGTGTAATTTAATGGAGATCCAAGTTTTCCCTAAAGTATGCTTTGACCCATCACATTGGGTTTCCCAGTTATATAAAATTTTCTAATATTCACCAAAAGCAAAGAGGGCTACACAGGCTACTCCCAGGAAATTCAAGATATACATGTTATGTTAATGTTGTAGGCATGTGGTATTTTAATCAAAATCATTATAGCCGTATTTTGAAAAGAAATAAAATAGAAAACATTTACATGTCAAGGATAGTTAACGGTGTGGCGAATTTCGTGAGGTTCTTTGTGTTTGAAGGATGCGTTTGATATTCATCCGAATTTTGGTTTTTACTTTCCCTACTATGTATAGTATGTAGGGGAAGTATTGTATGCCACCCAAAAATTCGATATCGAGATTTCACCGGAAATACATGTTTTGAAGCCTCCTGAATAAAAAAAAGTATTTTTAGAAAAAGGACACTGTGTGTGTGTCTGTGAATAGTATAACTCAAAAATGAAAAGTATCCTCCAAGGATGCGACACGAAGATTTTCAAGAATATCCCCCACCCCAGACTACCCTTTACATGGAACATTTTTCGAAAAGTTTGACTTTCTCAAAATGGCTCTAATGATTTTGTTTATAATAATATATGTTTAAGATACTTTCATGACAATTAAAATGTATATCTTGAATTTTCTGGGAATGTCCCCAAAAGACCTCTTGAATGAATTTTGCATAACTGGTAAACCGTAAGAGATAGACAAAATGTTACTACGCAGAAAATGCCGATCTCGTTACAACACAAATTTATGTCATACACCATTTATGTCGATTGAACCATTTCCGAGATAATCTTTTTTATTTGTTTGAATTTTCCAATACTTATACTTTTTCTCAAATGGGAATTCATTATTCGTTTTTTTATGTCCTGGACATACAAAGAGAATGAAATGCTCCGCATAGCAACCAGCGCTTAAAATATTTGACTATCGCTTAAAGTCTATCAATTCCCCTTGCATCTACAAGAAAATTAGCAATACGGTAGTTTCTGCAGATTTTTATATCGATTAACATGAAGTAGGTGGAGAATAAGCGTTTGTGAAAGTAGCTTGTATAAGAGTAGAGAAAGTCATGTGAGTGTAACACATAAGATTTTTTCGTTATGGTTTTACAGGCCAGACGGCCTTTTTCTGGAAATGAACTCTGCTGAGATACGGGGGACTTCAGAATATGCATTTCCGATGAAAACTCGGCAACAAATTTTTGATTGGAATACAATATTTCTTGCAATCTATCTACCATTGGTAGACTGTAGAGGAAGGAAAAATTAGTTAGCTTACACAATTCAAAATAATGTCCTTAAATAATATTATTGAAGTAAATTGAATTATAAACAACAGCAGTTGATTTTATGCAAAATATAACTGAGAGATATAAGTTGATTTTTGAAGAGATATATGTACATGTCGAGGTAGGAATTGTTACATTAAATATTATTTATTCATGATATTTCTTCTATGTCCCAAAATGGGACACCTGCTAGCTATTAGATCGGTACGGTAGGAATGGTTCCTGCACTCAATTCATGACGTATTTTCTCAGAAACTGTTTAAGGTATCAAACTGAAATATTTACAGGCTGTAGATGAATGCCTTTTAAGTTAACTTATCTACTTTTATAAAATAAATTTGTTTATTAAGGGAGATACATATTTCTCGATTATACCATCCTTTGATTAAACTATCAGAAATTGTAATTGTTTTAAGTAACAATACATTTTTGAACACCAAGGTATACTACAACGGCACTTAGAGGTTGCTTTTATTATCCTCCAATAGTTTCTGAAAAAAATTACATGTAAAATGTTATTAACAGAAAAAGCTGTTCAAAGTAAAAATGAAGGAAATAAACTCGCATAACATATTTGCCATATATTCTGAGCACACAGAAACTGACATACGTAAAAGTAGTACCAACTTTTAGAGTGTCTTTTCCCCTAAAAGTTGGGCTAACATTTACCACACTACTCTAAAATATGTAGGAGTGGTGACTTTTTCAGTGAAGTGTTGCAGAATTCATAGAGCAAACTGACAGATATGTAGCATTTTTAAAATTACCTTAAAAATATACGTATTATGCCTAAAACATAAAATATATTTAAATTAAAGAGGAAATTTCAATATATGAGACCGCATAAAACTGAAAATGTAGTTTTTTTTGGCAGTTTTCAACATTTTTCTTCCCTTAAAACCAGTCTATGTAGTTTGATACACTTAAATAATTTGCCCTGATGTTGTGCTTATATTAGCAGAAAAGTAGTTGTTTATTTTTACCATCCGCGAAGTTTCAATCTAGAAAAAGGTAGGGGACCTTGTGTTCTGATCTGTCGTGCTTCCTGGTCCAGCCGCCTCCTCAGGGGCTTAGGCACAAAAGGTGCTAAGTTCCCCTCCGTTCTTACTCCGTAGTTCTAGTTTATTTTGTTCATAAAAAAGGGAAATTTTCTGCTTGTTTTTATTCGATGAATCTGTAAAGTTTCTGTGCAAGTCAAAATACTTATAAAAATCTGATGTGTTACACTCACATGACGTTCTCTACTCTTGTACAAACTAGTTTTTACAAACCTTATTCTCCATATGCTTCATGTTAATTGAGATAAACATTTGCAGACTCTATCTTATTGCTAATTTTTTTGTAGATGTAAGGGGAATATATATTTACAAGGGCAATATAGAAATACAGTAGCCTTTAAGCACATACATATCTGTTAATAGCTGGTTGCTAGGCGCAGCACCATTCCCTTTTCCGCAGATTAATACTCTTTGTATATCCAAGACAAAAAAATGAATAACGAATTCTCATTTGAGAAAATAAGTATTGAAAAATTTAAGGGAATAACAAGCAATATCTCGAAAGTAGTTCATTAACAAAAAATGCATATGACATAAATTGTGTATTTTAACGTGATCTACATTTTTTGTGTATTAAAAGTTTGTCTATCTCTTATGGTTTACCAGTTATGCAAAAGTCGTTCACAATGAAGAATACTTTTGGAGACATTCCCAAAAAATTCAAGATATACATTTTATTTGTCATGAAAATATCTTAAACAAATGATAGTTAAATCAAAATCGTTATAGCCATTTTTGAGAAAATTAAAATTTTCGAAAAATCTTCCATGTAAAGGGTAATCTGGGGTGGGGTTTTTTCTTCGTGCCGCATCTCTGGAAGATACTGAACCTAAATAGCAAGTTTGGTGTTTATCCGACTGTTCGTTTCTGAGTTATGCTGTTCACAGACAGACACACAGACACACACACACGGACATGTTTCTAAAAATGCTTTATTTTTTTGGATTCAGGGGGTCTCAAAACATGTATTTCCGGTGAAATCTCGGTATCGAATTTGTGGGTGGAATACAATACTTCCCCTACTTAGTATACGTAGTAGAGAAAGTAAAGAGAAGTCAACATAGTATTTTATTCCATAATTTTCTTTGTGTAATATTTCAGTTTTTATTCGAAAGTAAAGAACATCATTAGACTAAAGAAATGAAACTGTACTTAATGAACCATTATTTGCTTTTTCTGCATAAAACTAGGAAAATTAAAATGCAATGTGATGGTGTCACCTTTTGAAAACAAAATTCATCCAGGAGTGATCTATTAATGCGAGATAGCCACTCTTCTTGTATTACATTATTTGTGTTTGTGAGTACAAGAGTAATTATTACTTGGGTTTTAATTTTATGACTGTAATAGAATTGGACATACATCTGTCTAGCAGATAGGTATGGCAAAATATAATGCGTAATTTGCACATTAACGAACCAGTGATACGAGTATAACGCATAAAGGTTAATAATAATAATAATAATAATAATAATAATAATAATAATAATAATAATAATAATAATAATTATTTTCCGTTTTCCTTATGTCATTGGCGTTGAAGCATGCGATCATGTTAGTTCGTATTGCTCGCAGTTAGCCTTTCTTTTGTGTTGAAAATGCCATTTTGAAAGTAGAAAAACACTTATATAGAAAAAATACCTATAATGAGACAATTTTAATTAGATGTTGAATATAATACTTGATAGTTATTTTAATAATAAAATTACTACATTCCTGTTCAGTACATCCTCCAACATTTTACTTTCTCTACTACGTATAGTACGTAGGGGAAGTATTACATTCCACCCAAAAATTCGATACCGAGATTTCACCGAAAATACATGTTTTGAAGCTCCTGAATAAAAAAAAACAGTACTTTTAGAAAAAAAGTCTGTGTGTGTCTCTGTGTCTGTCTGTGAATAGCCTAACTCGAAAACGAAAAGTCGGATACGTACCACACTTGGTATTTGAGTTCGGTATCTTCCAGGGATGCGACACTAACACTTTCAAGAAAATCCCACTGCCCCAGACTACCCTTTACATAGAACATTTTTCGAAAATTTTGATTTTCTCAAAAATGGCTCTAACGATTTTGATTAAAATATCGTATGTTTAAGATATTTTTATGGAAAATTAAAAGTATATCTTGAAATTTCTGGGAATGTACCCAAAGCTTCTCTTCATTGTGAATGGCTTTCACATAATTGGTAAAGCGTAAGGGATAGAAAAAAATTTTGCTATAAAAATGTAGATCTCGCTAAAAGACTCAATTTTTGTCATATAGAATTTTTTGTCAAGTGAACCATTTCTGAGATATTCCAAACTTTTAGTTTGAATTTTTCAATACTTATAAATGGGAATTCGTTATTCGTTTTTTACTTTCTCTTCTACGTATAGCAAGTAGGGGAAGTATTGTATTCCACCCAAAAATTCGATACCGAGATTTCACCGGAAATACATGTTTTAGGATCCCCTGAATCCAAAAAAAGTATTTTTGGAAACATGTCCGTGTGTGTGTCTGTGTGTCTGTGCGTGCGTGTGTGTGTCTGTCTGTGAACAGCATAACTCAGAAACGAACAGTCGGATAAACACCAAACTTGGTATTTAGGTTCAGTATCTTCCAGAGATGCGACACGAAGGTTTTCAAGAAAACCCCCACCCCAGATTACCCTTTACATGGAAGATTTTTCGAAAATTTTAATTTTCTCAAAAATGGCTCTAACGATTTTGATTAAAATATCATATGTTTAAGATATTTTCATGACAAATAAAATGTATATCTTGAATTTTCTGGGAATGTCCCCAAAAGTATTCTTCATTGTGAACGACTTTTGCATAACTGGTAAACCATAAGAGATAGACAAAATTTTACTACACAAAAAATGTAGATCGCGTTAAAATACACAATTTATGTCATATACATTTTTTGTTGTTGAGTGAACCATTTTCGAGATATTACTTGTTATTCCCTTAAATTTTTCAATACTTATTTTCTCAAATGGGAATTCGTTATTCATTTTTTTGTCTTGGATATGCAAAGAGTATTAATCTGTGGCAAAGGGAATGGTTGCTGCACCTAGCAACAGCTATTAAGAGATATGTATGTGCTTAAAGGCTACTGTATTTCTATATTGCCCTTGTAAATATAATTCCCCTTACATCTACAAGAAACTTAGCAATAAGATAGAGTCTGCAAAGGTTTATCTCGATTAACATGAAGTAGATGGAGAATAAGCGTTTATAAAAATAGTTTGTACAAGAGTAGAGAAAGTCATGTGAATGTAACACATCAGATTTTTACTTTCTCTACTACGTATGGTAGGAGGGGAAGTGTTGTATTCCACCCGAAAATTCGATACCGAGATTCCACCGGAAATACATGGCTCCTGAATAAAAAAACAGCACTTTTAGAAAAATTTCTGCGCGCGCGGGCGCGTATGTCTGTGTCTGTCTGTGAGCAGCCTAACTCGAAAACGAAAAGTTGGATACATACCAAACTTGGTATTTGAGTTTAGTATCTTCCAGGGATGCGACACTAACACTTTTAAGAGAATCCCACCGCCCCAGACTACCCTTTACATAGAACATTTTTCGAAAATTTTGATTTTCTCAAAAATGGCTCTAACGATTTTGATTAAAATTAAATGTATATCTTGAAATTTCTGGGAATGTCCCCAAAAGTCCTCTTCATTGTGAATGGCTTTCACATAACTGGTAAGGGATATTCAAAAGTTTACTATAAAAATGTAAATCTCGTTAAAACACTCAATTTTTGTCATATACAATTTTTTGTCGAGTGAACCATTTCCGAGATATTCCAAATTATTTGTTTGAATTTTTCAATACTTATAATTTTTCTCAAATGGGAATTCGTTATTCATTTTTTTATGTCCTGGACATACAAGGAGAATGGAATGCGCCACATAGCAACCAGCTCGTAAAATATTTGACTATCGCTTAAAACCTACCATATTCCCCTTGCACCTAAAAGAATATTAGCAATAAGTTTTTGGAAATGTATATCTGGGTTAACAGAAGAACAGGAGAATAGGCGTTTGTAAAAATGGATTGTACAAGAGTAGGGAAAGTCATGTGAGTGCACATATTAGACTTTTACTTTTCTTCCCAGGTTCACCAAAACCCTGTTTGTTTTCATCATAGCAGTGAATAAAAACAATCAAGTCTCAGTCTGATTTAGCTGTTATTATGGGAATCTCTAAAAATGGACCTAAAGGGTACTTTAGGGCATTTTAAGGCTCTATTAAACCCTATAAATCCATTCAGTTTTCCTAGAGAGCTCTAATAATTTTTTGATTAGTTCTAAAGGAATAAAATAAGTAGTTTATACAAAATCGGAATGCTATTAATGATAATATGTGTGCATTTTTTGTTTCTTTATTGTTATAATTGTAAATAGTCTTTTAGTTCTCTTTATTGTGATAGCTTCACGATTTTTTCGGTTATTAAACCGAGAATCTCCCTTTTAACTCATAAATGATAACGCAATCGTGATTAATCACAGTACTCTTTATCACTTTTACCTGAGTAGGTAATTATATTGTAAAAATGTTAAAATTTTCTTATTAACTTTCCATATTGAACGTGGAGCAGTTATATGGGCAGTATTTTTCCGCGTAAAAATCCATTTGTCCACAAGAAATATGATATATTGTTCTTTCACACAAGCCGTGGAAGGTTGGAAATGTAGAATCAGACTGAAAAGTTTGAGATTTCTTGTGGTCTCTCCTTGAGACCGGGAGAACCGTAGTTCAAATTCAAATTCCGATATTTCTATTATTATTATTATTACTATTATTATTATTATTATTATATTACTTCGCCAATCCGAAGTAAGGGGTGAAGGTACCTCGGATTTGGGATAACTCGGACTGTAGGAGCACCATTGGAAAACTCATTAAAGACGAAATAAAACCAATAACAAATAAAGGTGAAGTTATTTACTGCAAGCTTTAAAATTTTTGTATAGAAACAAACACAATATCCATACATGGGGTTATTTTTTTAAAAAGTCTTTAAGCGTCGTCTGCTTCAGCATATTGAATATTTTTGCGCGACGTCACGCCACCGCTTGAGTAACATGGTGTCGCACGTTGTTGCCTCTGGTTGTTGTTCTACATAGCGCAATGCCGCCTCCAACACAGCAAAACCCTCATTATGATTCATCTCTTGTTTTCTCTTGTATGTCTTCCTACTTGTTTCTTCTGTCGGCTCATTCAGCATCTCCGCAATTGATGTTTCCGTAACTTCAAACTGTTCATCACTCTTCATCCATTCCGTAACTTCACTTTCACTACTACCTGGAAGGTGTGCCATTAGATGTGACAGGGGTACAGCATCTTCATGGAATTCACTCTCGCCAGTCATTTTGTTCCCTAAAATGTTCTTCCACGATTTCACAAGTGTCTCAGGCTTCGCTTCATCCCATGACTCTACTAACCAATACACTACGTCCCTCATGGTTACTCGTTTTAGAAAATTAGTGATGTTTTCCATCCGCTTTCGTTGCTTGTAGAAATGACTGCAACAGGCGGTGTCGACACCTTTTTTTTAAGCATTCCAAAGCGCCCTGATCCATCGGTTGTGCGGAAAAAACAGCCCGAATTCAATCACATCTCGGTACCTCTTCGTCTGGATACGATTCAGCGTTGACCATCAATAGGATTTCTTTACTAGGCAAACCATTTTTCTTCAAAGCGTTTTAGTTTCCGCACATATTCTTCATAACACCACTTCTTAAGTATTCCAAGCATTCTTTTGGTTTCTTGTAAGAGACAGACAGTGCGACAAGGAAATGTCTTTGAGAGCTCTAGGCTTCGCGGACTTGTCCATGACAAGTTTTAATTTTGTGTGTACCTGATGCATTTGATGCGGCGAGTACTGTACGGGAAGTATTGTATTCCACCCCAAAATTCGATCCCGAGATTTCACCGGAAATACATGTTTTGAGACCCCCTGAATCCAAAAAAAGCATTTCTGGAAACATGTCCGTGTGTGTGTGTGTGTCTGTCTGTGAACAGGATAACTCAAAAACGAACAGTCAGATAAACACCAAACTTGGTATTTAGGTTCAGTATCTTCCAAGGATGCGACACGAAGGTATTCAAGAAAATCCCCCAGCGGAGATTACCCTTTACATGAAGATTTTTCGAAAATTTTAATTTTCTCAAAAATGGCTCTAACGATTTTGATTAAAATATCATATGTTTAAGATATTTTTATGACAAATAAAATGTTTAATTTCCTGGGAATGTTTCCAAAAGTATTCTTCATTATGAACGACTTTTGCATAACTGGTAAACCATAAGAGATAGACAAACGTTTACCACACAGAAAAATGTAGATCGCGTTAAAATACACAATTTATGTCATATACATTTTTTTGTTGAGTGAACCGTTTTCGAGATATTGCTTGTTATTCCCTTAAATTTTTCAATACTTATTTTCTCAAATGGGAATTCGTTATTCATTTTGTTGTTTTGGATATGCAAAGAGTTATAATCTGTGGCAAAGGGAATGGTGCTGCCCTAGCAACCAGCTATTAAGAGATATGTGTGTGCTTAAAGGCTACTATATTTCTGTATTACACTTGTAAATATATATTCCCCTTACATCTACAAGAAAATTAGCAATAAGATAGAGTCTGCAAATGTTTATCTCGATTAACATGAAGTAGATGGAGAATAAGCGTTTGTAAAAATAGTTTGTACAAGAGTAGAGAAAGTCATGTGAGTGTAACACATCAGATTTTTTTAAGCATTCCAAACCGCCCTGATCCATCGGTTGTACGGAAAAACAGCCCGGTAACTCTTCGTCTGGATGCGATTCAGCGTTGCCCATCAATAGGATTTCTTTACTAGGCAAACCATTTTTCTTCAAAAACGTTTTAGTTTCGCACATATTCTTCATCACACCACTTCGTAAGTATTCTAAGCATTCTTTTACTTCTTGTAAGAGACAGGCAGTGCCGACAAGGAAATGTCTTTGAGAGCGCTAGGCTTCCGGACTGTCCATGACAAGTTTTAATTTGCGTGTACCTGATGTACTGTAGCTCTTTTTTCTTCTACAAGGTATCATTTTAAAGTTGAGTTGTATAATTGATTATTTGTGAGGTTTTCGCTTTTTATCAGTTGTTCAACATTTTTGCAGAAATTCCCTGCAACTTCAGAATCACCGGAAAGTTTTTCTCCACAAATCTCAAGCTTTCGTACACCATACCTATTCTTCCTACACCCGCGCTGAAATCGTCTTCATCTTCTTTAAACTCTTCTTCTTCTTTCTCTGTTTAACGTCCTCTTATGTAGGACTTACACCCCCCCAGGACTTACAGGCGGGTGCCTGGGGTCAGAGGCCCGTCGAGGAGGAGACCCTCATGGATCAGACAGAATATCCAGGATGGGTGATCAGCCCGATGCCTGGTATGGGAGGAAGGAAGTAGGTGAAACGAAGTGATGGTGAAATGGATGAAAGGAACGGTGATGATGGAGCAGTTGGTGGAATGAATGGCGGGGGAAACCGGAGAACCCGGAGAAAACCCGCCCAGACGCCGCTTTGTCCACCACAAATCCCATATGCTATTGCTATTCAAGGACAAAAACTGCACTTCTAATTCGATTTCGATTTACGTTATAGCCACGGACTCTAGTTTTTACCGAATAATATGATATCGAAGTATTAGATAAATGCAGTGCGTGGTTTTATGGTGATGCCACGTTTCGCGTGTATGCGTGCTCCGCACACAGTCTGTTACACTGAGGGTTTTCCTTCCGTAACTCCCGCGTTACTTACACACGAGTGGTAGTAACATGCACTATAATGAGTACTAACCTTGTTATAAGGGGTGTCCATCGCGTTAAGACATTTCTGGCATCTTGGCTGAAATTTCCATTGACATGCATAAACTCCTGTTGCGTAATGTTCATATTTCTGTTCTTATGTTATCCTTCAGTTCGTCTATGCTTTGGGGATTGTTCATATAAACTTTATCTTTTAGGGTCGCCCACAAATAGATGCACCAATTTCGTAAATGTTTTCCTCCGTTAGAAGATCCCGTTTTCGCTTCTTAGTTTTAAGGCTTAGCGATTCCCTTATCTTAAACTTATTAACCAGACATCTAACAGTTTCTCTATCTGGAACTGGAATACCAGGTAATCTTAATTGAAGTAGTCTACACACCTGATTCAGTTGTTACGTATGTATCGAACATAAAAATTCGTTGTTCAAGCGTGGGTTTGTCGGAGGCATTACAGTGGATTAATAACAAGACATTAACACACTTAAACAAATCACCCACAACATAGATGACTCGAATAAACATTCACCTTTGAGATGCACAACTCTGCGTATAGCACGAACACAAAGCAGCGACTGAAGCGTAGTTGACAAGGATAACATTGAACACGCCATGCGCCGCTAGTATTACATACATAGCCGGTCTGTGGTCTCATCTTAAAACGACCGTGTAGGATGCATAACACAAATTGACACAGTGATGAAATAAGATGGTGATGTTGATGAGACTAAATATGATTATAGATATTTTAGTTAACACATACAGAAATTAATAGGCCTTTTAATCTTCGCAAGAAGTATATAAAGAGTCTTTCAACAAAGGTGTCCTATCTTTAACATGTGATAGCTGCCGTTGTTATTGAGTTACAGCAGTCATTTTTTTCACGTGATTACAGTTGTTATTGCCAAATAGCCATGGAACGCTACAGCATTCAGCAACGCGTAGAAATTTTGAAAATTTATTATCAAAATGGATCATGTGTTCGCCAAACCTTCCGTGTATTGCGTGAAGTTTACGGTGTGCATAATCGTCCCTGCGAGAGAACGATTCGGCGTTTGATCGATAAATTTGAAAGAAGTGTTTCTGTCAGCGATCAAAGAACGCCTGTACGTAATCGACGTAAGCGCTCCATCGAAAACATAGGCGCCGTTCGTGAGAGTGTACGCGAGAACGGAAACATATCAATTGCTCATTGAGCGCAAGAATTGGGGCTTTCGCCGAACACAACTTGGTGAATTCTGCATCTGGACTTGAAGTTTCACGCTTACAAAATGGTGTTAAGTCAAGAACTAAAGCCCAACGACCATAGGTTGCGCCGTGTATTCGCTGACTGGGCTATGAGGCAATTGGAAGCTGACCCGGATTTTTGTCGAAAAATCATGTTCAGCGACGAAGCCCTCTTTTGGATGGATGGTTGTGTTAACAAACAAAATTGCCGCTATTGGAGCAATCACAATCCAATGCAAATTCAAAAACGGCCACTTCATGCTCAAAGGTTACTATGTGGTGTGGTATTGCATCCAATAAAAATTCGATATCAGATTTCACTTGAAATACATATTTCGAGGCCTCCTGAATGAAAAAAAATTAGAAAAAGCTCCGTGTGTGTGTGTGTGTGTGTGTGTGTGTGTGTGTGTCACGTAGTTTCTCAAGAAAATTCTCCTAACCCAAACTATCCTTTACAGGGATATAAGTAAAATACCATAGTAAAATATTTATATAACAAACAAAATGTATATCTTGAATTTTCGGGAAATCTTCCATGACATCCTCTTCATTCGGAGGGGATTTTGTATCATCTTGTATAACTGGTACACGTTAAGTGATAGACGAAAACGTACTTCAAAAGAAATGTAGATCCCTTTAAAACACACGATTTATTTAAAATAAGTTTTTGTGGCATAAGCCGTTTCTGAGATATCCGTTATTAAAGGTTCGAGTTGTTCATTTCTTGCTCATTTTCTTAAAAGTCCTTTCAACATTTAGTTTTTCTCGCGATGTCATGGAAACAGCCTGGAATTTTAAGGCAGTATATAGTGTCCAGTTCTTAAACACTTGACTATCGCTGTTCTCTTTGTATCTATAACGAAATGTGTAATGTAGCTATTTCTGCAAAGGTTTATTTGGATTAAAATGTAGTAGGGAGAGAAATAAGCTTGAATAAGAATAATTTGTATACCCACGAAGACAGTAGATAAAGTCAATGTACCACAGTGAATGTATCACAACAGATTTTTTTCCGCTTTGATTTATTTCATTTTTCAACGCAAATACATCCAAGGACGCCTTCTTTCGTGAATGGCAATTTACTACGGGTATTTGTGGATTCTGAATGTGATTCATTTAAGAACCGTTATCTCAACGCGAGGTTTCCTGTTACTGCACATAAACATTTCCTATTCGTTCCGTTATTCTGTTTGTAAGTTCCTTAAGCACATTCTTCCTAGAATAACAGACGAAATTATTTTTACAACTCATTATTTTCTTCTTTTTACTTTCTCTAATACGTATAGTACGTAGGGAAAGTACTGTATTCCACCCAAAAGTTCGATACCGAGATTTCACCGGAAATATATGTTTAGAGGCCCCCTCAATCCAAAAAAAAAAAAAAAAAATTGGAAACATGTCTGTGTCTGTGAACAGCATAACTCAGAAACGAACACTCGGATAAACATCAAACTTGGTATTTAGGTTCAGTATCTTCCAGAGATGCGACACGAAGGTTTTCAAGAAAATACCCCCAACCCAGATTACCCTTTAAATGGAAAATTTTTCGAAAATTTTAATTTTCTCAAAAATGGCTCTAATGATTTTGATTAAAATATATGTTTAAGATATTTTCATGACAAATAAAATATATATCTTGAATTTTCTGGGAATGTCTCATGTATTCTTAATGTGAACGACTTTTGCATAACTGGTAAAACATAAGAGATAGACAAACTTTTAGTACACAAAAAGTGTAGATCGCGTTAAAAGACACAATTTATGTCATATACATTTTTACTTTCTCTATTACGTATATTAAGTAGGGGAAGTATTGCATTCCACCCAAAAATTCGATACCGAGATTTCACCGGAAATACATGTTTTGAGACCTCCTGAATCCAAAAAAAGCATTTTTGGAAACATGTCCGTGTGTGTGTCTGTGTGTGTGTGTCTGTGTGTCTGTCTGTGTGTGTGTCTGTGAACAGCATAACTCAAAAACGAACAGTCGGATAAACACCAAACTTGGTATTTAGGTTCAGTATCTTTCAGAGATGCGACAGGAAGATTTTCAAGAAAATCCCCCCACCCCAGACTACCCTTTACATGGAACATTTTTCGAAAATTTTAATATTCTCAAAAACGGCTCTAACGATTTTGATTAAAATATCATATGTTTAAGATATTGTCATGACAAATAAAATGTATATTTCGAATTTCCTGGGAATGTCTCCAAAAGTATTCTTCGTTATGAACGACTTTTTCATAACTGGTAAACCATAAGAGATAGACAAAATTTTACTACACGAAAAATGTAGATCGCGTTAAAATACACAACTTATGTCATATACATTTCTTTTGTTGAGTGAACCGTTTTCGAGATATTGCTTGTTATTCCCTTAAATTTTCCAATACTTATACTTTTTCTCAAATTCGTTATTCATTTTTTTATGTCCTGGACTTGCAAAGAGAATGGAATGCGCCGCATAGCAACCAGCGTTAAAATATTTGACCATCGCTTAAAAGCTACCATATTCCCCTTGCATCTACAAGAAAATTAGCAATAAGATTGACATCTCGATATCTCGATTAACATAAAGCATATGGAGAATAGGCGTTTGTAAAAATAGATTGTACAAGAGTAGAGAAAGTCATGTGAGTGTAACACATCAGATATTTTTTGTTAGTGAACCATTTTCGAGATATTGCTTTTTATTCCCTTAAATTTTTCAATACTTATTTTCTCAAATGGGAATTCGTTATTCATTTCTTTTTGTCTTGGATATGCAAAGAGTATTAATCTGTGGCAAAGAGAATGGTACGCCTTAAGCGAGCCAAATATTTTTAGAACTGGTCGCTATGTGTAAAATGTAATTCTCTTTGCATGTCAAAAGACGTTTCTGCAAATGTTTATCTCGATTAATATGAAATAGATGGAGTTTAAGCGTTTGTAAAAATAGTTTGTACAAGAGTATAGAAAGTCACTTGAGTGTAACACATCAGATTTTTATAAGAAGAAATAGTGTAAAATAAAGGTCAACAAGCGGCATTTAAATGGCGTACAATCTCATGGTTAAGTAGTCATTCAGACATTTAAAAGCGATGTAGGTGATCAAGAAACGAATAATTCTTGTTGCAAAGATCTTAAGTAGACTATCCCTTTAAGATTACAACTAAGCTGGTAGGAAGATTCCGGGATGTACTTTAGTTTTAATGCGTTTTTCGGTGTCGCAATTGCGAGGAAATAATAGTACGTATATAGCCATGGCTTTATGGCTCTTTCTTTTCTTCGTCGTTTAAAATGCACTATGCATTCACTTAATAAAGCAAACAGCGATTGTGTTCCCAAGCCAAGTTTGTAAGAAAACTGAGTAAGGGCAAACCTTTTGCTTTCTCCACTTCGTATTGTGACATGTAATGCCAGGCGTTGAACACGAATATTTACTTATTTTAGTGCGTGCTGGATATAAACCACCAAGCAGCCGTCTGGCCATAATAAGTGAAGTCTGTTATAGGACCTTTGGAGCGGTCTAAGCGCATAAAGCACTTGTTTCTTTCTTTTTTACGCTCTCTACCACGTACCTACGAGGTAGAGAACGTATTGTATTCCACCCAAAATTTCCATAATAAGATTTCATCTGAAATACGTGTTTTGAGGTCCACTGAATCAAAAAAATCTTATGTGTTACACTCACATGACTTTCTCTACTCTTGTACAAACAATTTTTACAAACGCTTAATGTCAACGAGATATGCTTAATGTTAATCGAGAAATCGAGATGTTAATCTTATTGGTAATTTTCTTGTAGATGCAAGGGGAATTGGTAGGCTTTAAGCGATAGTCAAATATTTTAAGAGCTGGTTGCTATGTGGAGTATGTCCAGGACATAAAAAAAATGATTAGCGAATTCCCACTTGAGAAAAGTATTGGAAAATTTAAGGGATTAATAAGCAATATCTCGAAAATGGTTCACTCAACAAAAAATGTATATGACATAAATTGTGTATTCTAACGCGATCTACATTTTTTGTATAGCAATGGTGGTGGTGGTGGTGGTGGTGGTGTGGAGTTTAAGGGCCCGTCGACGGCTAGGTCATTTGGGCCCATTGTATAGTAAAATTTTGTCTATCTGTTATGGTTTACCAGTTATGCAAAAGTCGCTCACAATGAAGAATACTTTTAGAGACATTCCCAGAAAATATACATTTCATTTGTCGTGAAAATATCTTAAACATATGATATTTTAATCAAAATCGTTAGGGCCATTTTTGAGAAAATTAAGATTTTCCAAAAATGTTCCATGCAACCAAAAAAATTCGATACCGAGATTTCACCGGAAATGCATGCTTTGAGACCCTCTGAATAAAAAAAACGCATTTTTGGAAACATGTCCGTGTCTGTGGGTGTCTGTGTGTCTGTGAACAGCATAACTCAGAAACGAACAGTCGGATAAACACCAAACTTGGTGTTTAGGTTCAGTATTTTACAGAGACGACACGAAGGTTTTCAAGAAAATCCCCCACCCCAGATTAACCTTTACATGGAATATTTTAGTTTTCTCAAAAATGGCTCTAACGATTTCGTTTAAAATATCATATGTTTAAGATATTTTTATGACAAATAAAATGTATATCTTGAATTTTCTGGGAATGTCTTCAAAAGTATTCTTCATTGTGAACGACCTTTGCATAACTGGTAAACCATAAAAGATAGACAAAATTTTACAACACAGAAAATGTAGATTGCGTTAAAATACACAATTTATGTCGTATACAGTTTTTTTGTTGGGTGTACCATTTTCGAGATATTTCTTGTTATTCCCTTAAATTTTCCAATACTTATACTTTTTCTCAAATGGGAATTTGTTATTCATTTTTTGTCCTGGTAATGCAAAGAGAATGGAATGCACCACATAGCAACAGCTCTTAAAATATTTGAATATAAAATAGTTTGTACAAGAGTAGAGAAAGTCATGTGAGTGTAACACATCAGATTTTTTTAAAAGGGAACTTACCTTTTCTTATGTTGTTTTGTCACTCCTCATAAAAAGCTAAAGAACATTTGTATCAAGTTGTATAAATATTGGCGTTAAATATTGCTGATTTGCAACACGTAGTTTCAAAGCGTTGTTGTTCGTTTCGTTATCTTGGACATGACTGTTTCATTTTCGTTGCGTACATTCTAATGTGATTGCTGATGAAACAGTTAACGTGTTATGAAAGTACTTTGATATTTCGTTCTTATCAGCTTATACGAAGAGTCCGAATCACGTTTGAACCGAGAATACGTGCCGAAGAAACCGGTAGAGCTCGAGGTAAACACCGGTATTCTAGTTGCGCAATTTTCCTTCAGTCCTGCAAGGGCCCACATGTTTCCGGTCGTTACTTAGTACAGGTTAAGGTGTTAGCAGAACACATGTTTGCTCGGGCTCCATTTGCTTTGTACAGTTAGACTGTGTGTTTTCTTCTGTACCTCCTTCTAATCGCGTTTAAAGTCGTGTTCTGTCTGTACATTAAATTAATTATTTAGATAATTGAAATGCCGGCTGAAAAATTTACTCTACATTTATGGACGATACTTACATCTAAACGATTCATACACACAAGCGTGTATGAAATTTATAGACTATAGAAATAACCCAAACAGTGTACATGAATTGAAAGACGATATAAGGACAGAAATAGAGGGATTACAGACGAAGAACTTTTGCGTGTGAACGCAAATTTTATCAAAAGTGAAGAAGGTGGATTGTTACGTTATTTGCACCACGCTTTGGGCGTTAATTTGAAGTACTTTGTATTGAAGGAGTTGTATTATATTTCAACTGTTGCGGAGTCGAACTTGTAGTAGTTGCAACCGCACGTATAGTAAACAGTTTCCGGTAGCCTTCGCCCCAAATGTACTTTCAGGTGGCATTTGCCCCAAGTTTAAAAAAAAAAATTAACTTTGTAATTTGACTGTTTCTTTAGATGTTATATATTTATATTTGCCTCGGCTGCGTCAGTATTATTGTTAGAGATACGTTTCTCTTAGCAGGGTTGTGATGCGACTAAGAATGTAGGCTTACACAGATTATAGTTTTACTTCACTCCTTTTATTAATGCTTGATACAATTTAGATAACACTTCACTGATATAGAGAGCTTTGAGATTCTTTTTATTAATTAATTACACTTTTTAACACGTAAACTTACTTTGCGTCTCACACGAATACGTATTAAATTTCATGAGGACACTTTTTATGTCTGCAGGCAACTGATTTCTAAATTTGTAAAATTTTCTCCTTTTCAGTTTCTGATTGGCTAATCCTACTCCAATATAATACCTTCATTTAACTAAAGCTTTTTCTGGTTGTTGGTTGGCTATTTTATAAACTGTCACTAAAATTACATGGTTGTTGCTCCAATAATGACTAGTAGCATTATTAAACATTCTTACTCATTATTGCCTCAAGGATACCTCATTGTTAGCAACTTTTAACCTATTATTCTCACAGCTCCTGCATTATTAAATTACGTAATCGATTCACATAACATTATTGAACATATTTACAATGATATAAGCATATGCAATGACTGTTACATACATTTTACAAATTATTACATACACATATTGCTTCAAGGCGGGCTGTTATTGAATTTACATATTATATAATTTGACTGAAATCATTTAAGTGTTAAAAATAGTGCCTTAAAAGATGTTGGTAATGTGTAGATTAAGGCTGGCGAAAATGTCTTTCTATCTCGAGTCATCAAATAGTCAACATGCACTACGCCACTCAGCAGCACATGGAAAACAAATGAATGGACGGTTAGAAAAGGAATTGCGCCTGGGAGTCACAGTGCCTCGCGAGTCGCGCTTTCGCCACCATTGGTATAGATGCTGAGGGACACCACTTTGAGCACTAACGTAACAGGTATAATAGGAATTTGTGCATGCCATAGACCAATAAAGATTTATGAGTAGAATACTTGGGAAAGTATGTATCTAGGATGTTGCTACTTACCCGACCTACGTTTTCTCGGCTGAAGCGTGACGCGTACTCTCCGTACTTTAGGTCAGCTTTGAACTTTCAACAGCTGAAAAGGAAGTAGCATAATATATTAATCGCAATGTAGGAAAGCAAGATAATAAGGACAAAATTCCGTATGCACAAAGAAGGATATAAGATCCATAATACATACCTACTCACAGTAGGAGATACCAGGAGATGTTTCGACCAATGCCTGGTACTCACCCATCCCGAGAGGTTGTCTTGTTAATATAGGCGAATTTGCCGATGTTTTTATGTAGTTTCCGGCAACTTAATAACGCGAAATTTAGCGAAGCAATGTAGCGAGTGTATGCAAATGTAGCGAAATGAGGTTATAAAACGCGGAAAAGATTAGCGTAAGGTTCACTAACCTTAAGTTGACTTTGAAACTTACAAAATGGATTGCAACGGATGTGAGAGCATCAATTATTAGCGTTCACACGAAGGTTTTGGGACAAGCAGGTTGAATATAAGCATCGTTAAAGATAATTGTTAACTAACCTAAGCTTATATAAAAAAATCTGATGTGTTACACTCACATGAATTTCTCTACTCTTGTACAAACTATTTTTACAAACGCTTATTCTCCATCTACTTCATGTTAATCGGGATAAACATTAGCAGAGTCTATCTTATTGCTAATTTTCCTGTAGATGTAAGGGGATAATATATTTACAAGGGCAATTAGGAAATACAGTAGCCTTTAAGCACATACATATCTCTTAATAGCTGGTTGCTAGGTGCAGCACCATTCTCCTTGCCACAGATTAATACTCTTTGCATATCCAAGACAAAAAAATGAATAACGAATTCCCATTTGAGAAAAAGTATAAGTATTGAAAAATTTAAGGGAATAACAAGCAATATCTCGAAAATGGTTCACTCAACAACAAAAATGTATGACATAAATTGTGTATTTTAACGCGATCTACATTTTTTGTGTTGAAAATGTTGTCTATCTCTTATGATTTATCAGTTATGCAAAAGTCGTTCACAATGAAGAATACTTTTGGAGACATTCCCAGAAAATTCGAGATATACATTTCATTTGTCATGAAAATATCTTAAACATGTGATATTTTAATCAAAATCGTTAGCCATTTTTGAGAATGAGTTCGTTTCTGAGTTATGCTGTTCACAGACACACACACACACACACACACACACACACACACAGAGGCATGTTTCCAAAAATGCTTTTTTTAGATTTAGATTCAGGGGGTCTCATAATATATATTTCCGGTGAAATCTCGGTATCGAATTTTTGGCTGGAATGCAATGCTTCCCCTAATACAATAGTAGTAGAGAAAGTAAAAACGCTCTGTATATCATTGCCTCAGTTGCGGAAATATTTCTCTCATATAACAATGAGCATGTTTCCCGTCCCTGCCTACCGTGCTTGAGATGACCTTAAAGGATAAACTAAGAATTAACGAACAGCTTGGATCCTTCCTGAAAACTTGAGGCGGCCTTTTGCATTGCTTGTCGCTATGACGTCAAACGTTCATGCAGAGTATACGTATGTATCTCTGTGGTGAATCTTCTAAGCACCAGCAAGTATTCCATATCAGTATAGAACAGGCGTCTCACGTGTAGCAGCGCTTTATTCTCCAGGCTCAATAAATGTATTCCTGTAATGAAATTGATTATGTAATATTTACTGTATTTATTTCTGTAGTTAATTTATGTTGTACTATTTTATCCATATTTATTATTCTGCCAAATTACGTAGTCTTGAAAATTGCAACATACCTACTTTTAATTCTTAAGCCGCTTGTACACGATCAAATTTTTGTCAAATACAATACTTTACAAGACCTTTCAAGAGATGTCACAACTTTACAACTTTTCTTGTTAAATTGCTTGCAATACATTTAAACCCTTCGAAAGTCTTGAAAGCAAATAAGGACATGCTCTAAACGATTAAAGATTTGAAAATGATTTGATGGCTTTAGCCAATGAAATACGAGTATTTACAGTGCGTCACGAAATCTGCAACATGGCGGAAAGTGAAAAGTAAACAAAAATGGCTACCCGGCCAAGGTATGTTGTATGCGAACTGATAAGGTTATACATGAGCTAGTCATGTCCATGTCTAGGGCTGCGTGAATTACCACAAGATGAAGCAGATGAAGGTGATTATGATGAAATAATTGCCAGGCAGATTTCCGAACTAAGTATACATCAATGCAATGTTATATAGTGTGGTTAACCTACCAGTTGGTGTTATTTCCATTGTATTCTATAATCGTAATGCGATTTCATTGGATATAATACGTAAAAGTGCTACATAATATTAGTATAGAAGAGTATTTCATTGCAAACTGTTGTACCGTGACGCAAATAGTAAATTGCTTTGTGCGTGTTAAATTATCTATTAATGTGTTCTGAAGGGTTTCAGTTTGAAAAAAGACAACTTCTAAATACACATTTAGGACATTGTCAAGTCTAGTCCAATCTTGTCACACATTGAAAATGTTTGACAATTTTTTTGTAAACTCTTGAATTGAAAAAAAGGTTGATCGTGTACAAGGGGCTTTAGAACCAGTATTATTATTTGTGAACTAAATAGTGTTAAGAAAATAAAGAAACTGAGAACATACCAAAGAAACATAAACAATTTTAACGCAACATCTGAAACTGCTCTGTTTTATGAAGAATATTATTGTAATGACATTAACCTGTTAATTATTCTTTCATAGCTTTTGTAGATTCTTAGCAAGGATATTTTTTAAATGTCTAAAAGCTATGCTAGTTATAACAACTGAATGACGGTGTAAAATAAAATAAAGGAAAATATAATAGGCAATATCAAAGAAGTCTCGGGATAATCGATTAAGTTACCCAGTGCTTATCTGGTTAATCACTAAACCTTGACGGAAATTATTAGGAGTATTTCAGGAATATATTGCCTTAATTACTACAAATTACAGGGTTGGAATTATGAGAAAGTACCTGCCATCGGGCGGGATGGCTTACGCGGTAACATCTGTAGCCAGCATTCAGGAGGTCCCGGGTTCAAATCCCATATGGCGACCAATCTGTGATTGTCTTCAGTCGCCAAGTAAATTTAATACCACGTCTCAAAGTTCCACCTTAAGCCTAAAACAACAGTTAAAATGAAAGTAGATGGTAATAGCGAACTCTGGCATTTATCCACAAATAATGAAAGCAGGTAGAATATACGGCACCCTAATGCCATCTGCCCAGCACGTGTGGAAGTAGAGATACAGTTGCCTAGCACTAAGGCCTCTGTGGACACGTGATGAAGTAAGATAGTATCATACAGTGATGAGACCTACAAGACCACCTATCCACGAGGTATCTACTCGTGAAAGTAAAATTCCATATTAACACATAAAAATTTAAAAAAATTGTTTTTAAAATATATACTTCATGTATGAAATCTGGAAAGAATAGGTCGACCTTAGCTCATTCGATTTGCAACACAGGAGGAAATGAGTATCCAATATCTGAGTCTATTATTACTGTGTTCCTCTCACCAGAATGTGTCTATAAGGAATGTGTTGACATCAACAATTCTATCGCTATCTGAGAAAGATTACGGCTCTACTTTCAACACATCAACAAGACTTAAGGCCTCTTAGAAAACATAGGCTCTTCTGCTAATAATACTGAATGACCAGTTGCTTTTGTTTGCTTTCTCGTCACAGATTTTAACGTTAGCAACTGTTTCTCGGGCTTGACTGTGTAGAGTTCTCCCTTTCTTACTGGGCTTTGTAAATAACTTTATAAATAACTAGAAAACACTTACATACTGCTCAAACTGAAACACGCTGGAATACTAACGCTGTGCGATGTTATTACTTTCTCTACTACGTATAGTAAGTAGGGGAAGTATTGTATTCCACCCAAAAATTCGATACCGAGATTTCACCGGAAATACATGTTTTGAAACCCCCTGAATCCAAAAAAAGCATTTTTGGAAACATGTCCGTGTGTGTGTGTGTGTCTGTGAACAGCAAACTCAGAAACGAATAGTCGGATAAACACCAAACTTGGATTTAGGTTCAGTATCTTCCAGAGATGCGACACGAAGGTTTTCAAGAAAATCCCCCCACCACAGAGTACCCTTTACATGGAACATTTTTCGAAAATTTTAATTTTCTCAAAAATGGCTCTAACGATTTTGATTAAAATATCATATGTTTAAGATATTTTCATGACAAATAAAATGTATATCTTAAATTTTCTGGGGATCTCTCCAAAAGTATTCTTCATTGTGAACGACTTTTGCACAACTGGTAAACCATAAGAGATAGACAAAATTTTACTACACAAAAATGTAGATCCCGTTAAAATACACAATTTATGTCATATGCATTTTTTTGAGTGAACCGTTTTCGAGATATTGCTTGTTATTCCCTTAAATTTTCCAATACTTATACTTTTTCTCAAATTCGTTATTCATTTTTTTATGTCCTGGACATGCAAAGAGAATGGAATGCGCCACATAGCAACCAGCACTTAAAAATTTGACTATCGCTTAAAATCTACCAATTCCCTTGCATCTACAAGAAAATTAGCAATAAGATTGACATCTCGATATCTCGATTAACATGAAGCATATGGAGAATAAGCGTTTGTAAAAATAGTTTTACAAGAGTAGGGAAAGTCATGTGAGTGTAACACATCAGATTTTTTAATGTAGATCGTAGAGCTGCCACGTGGTACTATCCCCCCTCACTCCTGCGGAAAGCAGAATACCCCGCAAACGTTTTCTCGTCAGAGGCCTACAGCTGTTTATCTCCAAACCTGTCTGTGGTGTGACAGAGTGGTCTATTGTCATCTTTCTCTCTTCTCTCGGAGTAAGGAAACAGGGCACAAGTTGTAAACGCAAGCGGCTGTTGGCATGGGAAGGAATTCAGCGACTCCGACACTAATCCATAGAACCAATCACGTGCCATAATCTACTAAGCGCAGCAATAATGCTACCGGTTTATTTGTTTATGAAGTAGTAGAATCTTAATTACTGGTTACTCCGGTTGTCGAGAAGACAACTATGTGAGAGAGTAAAAAGTGACTTTGAATTTATACGTGTAATATAAACACACTGGGAAAGAGAGGGCAAGCAACAGAAGAAATAAACATATACACTGTTAAGAATTATAACTCCTGATTGAAGCTAAGAAGAAAAGAAATAGTACACAGAGCTTAAAAAAAATCTGATGTGTTACACTCAGATGACTTTCCCTACTCTTGTACAAACTATTTTTACAAACGCTTATTCTCCATCTACTTCATGTTAATCGAAATAAACATTTGCAGAGTCTATCTTATTGCTAATTTTCTTGTAGATGTAAGGGGATAATATATTTACAAAGGCAATTTGTAAATACAGTAGCCTTTAAGCACATACATATCTCTTAATAGCTGGTTGCTAGGTGTAGCACCATTCGCTTTCCCACAGATTAATACTCTTTGCATATCCAAGACAAAAAAATGAATAACGAATTCCCATTTTAGAAAATAAGTATTGAAAAATTTAAGGGAATAACAAGTAATATCTCGAAAATGGTTCACTCCACAAAAAAAATGTGTATGACATAAATTGTGTATTTTAACGCGATCTGCATTTTTTGTGTAGTACAATTTTGTCTATCTCTTTTTGTTTACGAGTTATGCAAAAGTCGTTCACAATAAAGAATACTTTTGGAGACATTCCCAGAAAATTCAACATATACATTTTATTTGTCATAAAAAAACTTAAACATACGATATTTTAATCAAAATCGTTAGAGCCATTTTTGAAAAAATTAAAATTTTCGAAAAATGTTCCATGTAAAGGGTACTCTGGGGTGGGGGGATTTTCTTGAAAACCTTCGTGTCGCTCCTTGGAAGATACTGAACCTAAATACCAAGTTTGGTGTTTATCCGACTGTTCGTTTCTGAGTTATGCTGTTCACAGACACACACACACACACACACACACACACACACACACATAGACACACACACGGACATGTTTCCAAAAATGCTTTTTTTGGATTCAGGGAGTCTCAAAACATGTATTTCCGGTGAAATCTCGGTATCGAATTTTTGGGTGGAATACAATACTTCCCCTACTTACTATACGTAGTAGGGAAAGTAATAATGCACTGCGACATTCAATAGTACCGAATACGAGAACTGCCAAAGAACTGCTGTTACTAATGGAAATATTGTCGCTATTCGAGCAATGCTTGAAGAACATCGACGGACATCTTATGAATTTATTTGGCGACATTGGGATTGGTATGAGTCAAATCCAAAACATTTTACATCAACAATTAGACGTGAGGAAACTTGGTTGTCGATGTATTCCACATAAACTGACTCCCGATCAAAAACAGGCATTGGTTGGTGCAGAAAAGCTCTGGAAAAATTCCAACGCTGCACTTCAAATGTGGTTTAGAATATCGTTACTGGTGATGAATCTTGTATTTATTGCTATAATCCTGAAATGAAAAGTCAATCGGCTCAATGGGTATTTCTAACAGAACCTATGCCTACTAAAGTCCAACGAATTCGCAGTGCTAGTAAGCAGGTGGTTACTAGTTACTTTCTCTACTACGTACAGTAAGTAGGGGGAGTATTGCATTCCACCCAAAAATTTGATACTGAGATTTCACCGGAAATATATGTTTTGAGGACCCCTAAATCCAAAAGAAGCCTTTTTGGAAACATGCCATGTGTGTGTCTGTGTGTGTCTGTGAACAGCATAACTCAGAAACGAACAGTCGGATAAACACCAAACTTGATATTTAGGTTCAGTATCTTCCAGAGAGGCGACACGAAGGTTTTCAAGAAAATCCCCCCACCCCAGACTACCCTTTACATGGAACATTTTTCGAGAATTTTAATTTTCTCAAAAATGGCTCTAACGATTTTGATTAAAATATCATATGTTTAAGATATTATCATGACAAATAAAATGTATATCTCGAATTTTCTGGGAAGTCTCCAAAAGTATTCTTCATTGTGAACGACGTTTGCATAACTGGTAAACCATAAGAGATAGACAAAATTTTACTACACAATAAATGTAGATCTTGTTAAAACCTACAATTTATGTCATGTAAATTTTTTTGTCGAGTAAACCATTTCCGAGATATTCCTTATTATTGGCTTGAATTTTCCAGTAATTATACTTTTTCTCAAATAGGAATTCATTATTCGTTGTTTTATTCCTGGACATGCAAAGAGAATGGAATGCTCCACATAGCAACCAGCGCTTAAAACATTTGACTATCGCTTAAAGCCTACCATATTTCCCTGCACCTACAAGAAAATTAGCAATAATATAGTTTGTGCAAATGTTTATCTGGATTAACATGAAGCATATGGAGAACAGCTTGTACAAGATATCAGATTTTTATTATAGTGTTGACTAAGTTCTGCGATTTGGTAAGCCTTACAATCGTATAGGGTATTCTAGAAATTCTAACTGTGAATTTTAAGTGAAGCAACCTACATTTCTTTCCATAAATCAGTTTTTCTCTCTAACCTAATTAAAGTGCTGGTTTTATTCAGGAAATTTACAAAGCAAATGTAACTTTAACTTCATGTGTGCAAATTTCGCTATTATTCCAACGCCATGAAACCTTGTTTTATTTGTCCAGAAAATATTACTCATATATAGGAATTAGGAATCATCGCTTTATAAATTATTATTTGGAAAGTGAAATACAAACCTCTCTCATAATTCGATACGCCCTTCTTATTTTATTTGAGTCATAAGTGGTGTAACAAATTAATGAAATCAAGTATGAGATTTGCATTTAAAAATACCCAGTTTGTGTTGTTAGGGTTTTCTATAACATTTATATAATTGCCAACCACTCCAAACCATATACTTCGGCCTACACTGTAACTTAAATGTAACACTAATTTAGATCCACTAATATATGCTAGCTATGGGAGTCTTCAAAAAGTTAAGAGGACATGACAGTTCAAGAAAATCGAAAGCAGTGTGCAGCGCTCCGATGACCCCATTATTTTTAATTTAATGATGCTTTTTAAACAAATTTAGCTCTGTCTTAGTTACTTAGAAAAGTCAATATTGTTTGTAGTAATTGACTCTAAAAATGATCTAAGAGTGAGTCATACCAGAGACTTGGGAACTTGCATGCTGGATGTACACTGGCTTCCATTTATGCCGTCCCCGTAGCTTTGAGAGGCATTCTACTTGTCTTCACAGGTATGTATAGCAAGGAGGAGGTGCGTGTATCTGTTTACCTTTTCGCGCTTGCAGTGGCGTCCTGTTTTACGTGCACAATTCTAGATTGTATATGAATATTTAACTTTGAGATATATCTTTACTCTTGATCACTTATAATAGCCATGTTAAAATAATAAAGAACTAAATAAAATAATGTTTTATGCAATATCTCTACAAAAATATATTTTTAAGGACAATATAATGTAAAATTGAAATATATTATGCCTTTTACCCTCAAAGAGGATACATTTACTAGTCATTGTTGTGATAATCTGTCCACTCTCCATTCTTATTCAGTGCCTGATTTAGTCGCTTAGGTGCTGGAAGAACTCTTGACTCTAAACGCATATGTTCCCACATTTCATAACACTGTTCCTAGACGGCGACAGCACAGCAGTCGTCATCAACTCGCTCGGAGAACAGCACTTTTTGTCGCACACAAAACGCACTCACTAACAACCAGCACGCTTCCTCCATACTGGCGAGAGTGCTCGCTTGTATAGCAGCTGGTTAAAGTTCGAACGTTCTAGAAGGGAAACTTTCAGAAGACTGGTTATCTTACGATAGCACTTCCGGTGTTTACACTGGGCGAGAACGCTACTTATCTTTGTTTATTTCCACTGCCCGGCGCCGACCTCCCGAAGCTTGAACCATATCCGCTCCGTCACAGTATTGTGTAATAGTTCATATTAATCAATGGTGACTTCTAGTTTTGCGGGACTCACTTGTTTTTCAATTAACAATAAAGCAGAAGCCAATTAAATGTGCAGTTGTTAAACTGGCTTTTCTGTCATTAGAAGTAATAATTACTGCATAAATACGCTGTTACATGTATAGTAGTGAGGAAAGGTAATTAACAGGTAACTTTCCTTTGCTTGCAAAGAAGAAAATTATCAGCGATTGAAGTCATGATTAAGACTATCCAATATGCTCCTAAAAGTTATTGATTTGTATAATGCTTACGTCATACAAGGGTAATCATTACACCTAAATAAGGAACCAGATAAGCTTTTGTTCTATAGAAGTAGTCCTAAATACAACGTTTATATTTGTTACGCTGCAAACGGAGCTTACCATTTCTTTCGTCCTTGGTGGTAGATACTGTTGAGCACTGTTTGCGGACTAGATTCCAGACTAATGGAATTTAAGTGTGCTTAAATGGGACAGCCTCATGTTAGTAGATTTAGTGCTACTTAAAAGAAGGGAGGAAATTTCGGAATAGCGGCAGTGATAGTGTTGCCATTGTAGTTGCTTGCATAGTTAAATAATCTTAAGGTATTATAATTATTATTATTATTATTATTATTATTATTATTATTATTATTATTATTATTATTATCATCATTATGTCGCAGTATCGTCATGTTATCTTATTTGCTGAGCGCCTGTTATCGTTTTACTGTTTTTAATTTTGAGTTCTTTGTCCTCCGGCTAGCTATTATTATTATTATTATTATTATTATTATTATTATTATTATTATTCAGTCGAGCAAATCTCTTAAACAGGGTGTGTAATCGGAAAGGAATTGTTACTAAAATATAACACTAATAAAAGAATTTGTTTTATACACTTGTATTGACGTCACACTTTATTCATTTCATATAATTACTCTTGATACACGCCCGACTGAAACTGTTGTATTTTTGAATGTAACTATTATCACTTATTTGCCTCACATTATTAATTCGCGTATTTCACATCTTTTAACTAACTTTACGACGCGAGAGATTTTGTAGAACTCCGCGACGTTTAACGCGTGAATGATTCTGTTGAACTGCGCGACGTTTGCCTTGTGAATGATTCTGTAAAACTGGATGACGTATAACCCGCGATTGATTCTGTTGGACTAACGTTACCCGTCTCTGGCTTTAGCTTTTTATACTCCCACACCCCGATATGCCTAAAGATTATAATCGAGCTGCTATTGGTTAATAAAACGCGCCAACATTAGCGTCTATTTTTATATCCAATCAAAATTACGAACACATATGCTCTAGGGAAGAAATTCCCTCCATTTCTAAAGAAACGCGCGATACTCTGACGTCATTTGCTTGTCTCTTCTAATTAATAAACAACTCACCCCCTCGCTCATTGTTACCCGCTCCTGTTGTCAGTTTCAATGAGGCCGTGTAAACTTATTTCCTAACAATGCTTATAATTAACAAACATATCAAATCATTATCATACAATAATGTTAATTTACACTACAATCACTCTGGCATTCACAGTGTTGTGATACAAAATACTGCCTCAATTATTATTATTATTATTATTATTATTATTATTATTTATTTCTGAACTATATAGGTTAAACTGAAGCGCCGTAATCAGCATTTCTCTAAATGGTAGACAAGTTACGAGCGTAAGTGTACTGTTTTGGCTTACCAGACGGAGAATCGTATTAAGAATGTTGCTTTTTGCCTAACGACCTGGGGAATTCTCTGTTGTAATTGCTTCTAAAGAGCGCCTTTCAGCTAATATACTGTCTCATTGATATCTTATACATCAATCAGAAACGAACTTAATCGATAGTGCAGTGACAAAAACCTAATAATTGATAAGTTTGCTTTCTCTACTACGTAGAGTAAGTAAAGAAAGTGTTGCATTTCATAAAAAAATTTCATATCGAAATTTTACAGGAAATACATGTTTTGATGCCCCATAAATCCAAAAAAAGCATTTTTAGAAAAAGGTCCGTTTGTGTGTGTGTGTGTGCCTGTCTCTCTGTGTGTCTGCGAAGAACATAACTCAAAAATGAAAAGTCGAATAAATACCAAAGGTGGTATTTGAGTTTAGTATCTTCCAAGGATGCGACACGAAGATCTTCAAGAAAATCTCACGTTATAAGGAACATTTTTAATCTTCAATTTTCTGGAAATGTCACCAAAAGTACTCTTCATTCTGAACGACTTTCGCATAACTGGTAAACCGCAAAGGACAGACAAAATTTACTATAAAAATGTAGATCTCGTTAAAATATACAATTTATGTCATACATTCTTTTTGTCGAGTGAACCATTTCCGAGACATTCCTTGTTATTTGTTTGAATTTAACAATACTTATACTTTTTCTCAGGTGGGAATTCGTTATTCATTTTTTATGCCCTGGACATACAAAAAGAATGGAATACTCCACATAGCAACCAGCTCTTGAAAGATTTGACTATCACTTAAAGCCTACCATATTCCCCTTGTACCTACAAGTAAATTAGCAATAAGACAGTTTCTGCAAATTTTATATCGATTAATATGAAGTAGACGGAGAATAAGTGTTTGTAGAAATAGTCTGTAAATGAGTAGGGAAAAGCTTATGAGTGCAACACATCAGAATTTTTCTCCTACATTAATTTTTTTATTCCTATAATCTCTCCTTCGATTCGGCTAAGACGTGAGAAGCCTATTCTTATGCAGTTTATAATTAAAAAGAAATGAGTATTTGTGGTTATAACAGTTCATAGTTTGTAGTTTGAAAAAAGGGGGGTTTTATGCCCAAGCACTGCGACCTTAAAGATCTATTGCGCATCCCCCCTTTCATCAGTTAAGTAGTCTGTTGCTCGATATGACCTTAACCAGACTGCTAACTGAGGCTTTCGATAGTTCATCTATCTTTGGAAAGTGACGGCCAAAAATACTTGCTTTTTGATTCGCAAGAGCAGGGCAATCACATAACAGTTTCATCTCCTTCTAGGCATCTACTACAGATAGGGTTGTTTAACAATCCCATTCTGTATAGATTAAACTTTAGGGCACAGTGTCCTGTAATGAATCCTGTTGCCCATGCAAGTCTTCTTCTACTAAGACCACGCAGGTACTTTGCCCGGCTGTTATCCAGGTCTGTAATAAACAACTTGAAATGTCTGCAACCCTCAATGGAGTTCCAGTAGTTCTTGTGTTCTGCTTGAGCCCAGCACTTAATAGCCTGTTTCACTGGTCTGTAGGACACCCCCAGTACAGGCTCCGGACCCAAAATTGGGATTTCGCTGCCAATCTTGGCTGCTTCATCTGCTTTCTCATTGCCTGGTATACCTGTGTGTACTGGCACCCACATAAGTTGAACCTTATTGTGTTCAGCCAGTGTCATTAAAGATTCCCGGCATTCTGAGACCAACTTTGATTTTATTGATGGTGATTCAAGTGCTTTAAGAGCAGCTTGACTGTTTGAGAGGATAAGAACACTTCTATTCATATATCTCCTTTTAATACTTTCCATGACACTGGCTAGGATTGCATAAACCTCAGCTTGGAAAACTGTAGCTAAGGTACCCAGACTATAAGAAATCTGGGTACCATTACCGTAAAGCCCAGCTCCCGTTCCTGATTTGGTTCTAGAACCATCAGTATACCGGATTGGGCCTTTGTTATTATGAGGTTTTACCAGTCTTTCCCATTCACCCCGCTGTGGATAGGAGACCGTAAATTTCAATTCAAACTTGAATCTTGGTTCAAGAATGTCAGTCCTCATGTTGAGTATCTGTTGTCCATTCTTATCCCAAGGAAGCTTGAGATGATTAATATGTCCAGTATTAGACACTTTGGTTTGGCGACAAATACGGTGATACGTGATCATGGCTTCTGCCTTCATCCATATGTGGAGAGGTGTGAGCCCAATCAGCATGTCCATTGCCGCAGTTGGAGTAGTTTTGAAAGCTCCCATAATTGAAATGCAGAAGGTCCTCTGTAATTTACAGAGTTACTTTCTGCACACCTTTAAATTAACTCTAGGCCACCACATCAGTGAGGCATAGGAGAATATAGGTCTCACCATGACAGTGTATATCCAATACACCATATTAGGTTTCAGACCCCATGTCTTACCAAGCATACCTCTACATGTCCAAAAGATTCTGTAGGCTTTAGTAATGCATAATTCCATGTGATGTTTCCAAGTTAATTTCTTGTCTAAAACAAGCCCAAGATATTTAACTTGTGTGGAATAGGGCACTACTTCACCAAAGAGAGAGAGAGAGAGAGAGAGAGAGAGAGAGAGAGAGAGTCTGGTTAAATCAGGCCCCCTTCTCCTGGTGAAGGGTACCACTACTGTTTTGCTTGGATTAACAGTTAGATTATTCATCTTGCACCAAGCTTCCACTTTCTCAAGCGCCATTTGTAGCACTTGAGAAACTATGTGAGGAAATTTCCCTCTTATGATTATTGCAATATCATCTGCAAAACCAACTGTGAAGTAAACATCACTATTGAGTGCGCAAAGAAGTGTGTCCACTACAAGGTTCCATAGCAAGGGTGATAAAACACCCCCCTGCGGGCAGCCCCTCTCCATGGACACATCGAGCGTCTCCCCACATAGATTCATGGTTATCTTCCTATGTTGTAAGACAAAACGTATCCACTCACAAAGAAGTGAAGGTACATCGTGTCCATAGAGGGCGTTCGACACCACATCACAAGACGTCATGACAAACGCACCTTCAATATCAAGAAAAGCACCAATGGCTATTTCTTTGGTATTAAGCGTCTTCTCAATAGTCGAGACCACTTGATGAAGGGCTGCTTCCGTTGATTTCCCTATTTGATAGGCAAATTGATATTTGTTTAATGGATGTTCCATTAAAACATTATCCCTAATGTGCCTATTCACTAAACTCTCCAGAATTGTAAGCATAAAAGAGGAGAGACTTACAGACAGTTCATAGAAAATTTATTTATTTTCTCGCGGTTCTGCTTGGGATAAAACCTAATAAAATAGGTGTATGTTTTCAAAAAGATGGAACAGTTAACCTACTCCAGTAATTATACTAAAAGTGCAAAAAAATGGCATCGTGCTCAAATTTAGTTACCTTGTCGAATTTTGCTCTTGCTTATAATTTTTCTTAGGTAACTTAATTCAGCTTTCAAACTCATACATGTTGTCATTAAATAATTATTTTGAGACCTTCTGTCTCAAAATCATTATCACGACGGCAAGTATTCCTTAGTCTGAATTTAATTGCTGAAAAAGCATCAGCACTTGTGCTACAACTGAGGATAAGCACAAGTCATACATTTCAAGAGTGTTTAGAAATTATGAGAATAGGATGTTGAAATATTAAAACAGTATACTTGAAGCGAAAATATCGACGATATCTTTATTATTCTAGTCTAGTCTATCAACGATATACCTGTCTACTAACACTTTTAGTAATATCCTGTACTTGTCAGACGGGTTATGAGAGTTCAGAACAAAGAGCGGAGGTGATTCAGTGACGTAACAGTCCCGGATTATCCCGCTTCCATCTTAATTGCTTTCATGCACATTTCACTATCTCGTCGTGCACTTTCTGTAATACGCTTCTGCATATGTGCATGTTTGCCTTCCAACTGGAAGGACTCGAGTTGTGGTTGTCTGACAGGGTTTTTGCGGGTGTTTCTCTCATTGCCATAACATATAGCAGGTGACTATTCAATAAACCCCAGGTTTATGTCAGTATCTTAAACCCGGACATCATTTCACAGGTTTTATTCGCCCTCTTTGGGGAGCTCAATCATTAAAAGGGAAGTAAAAAATTACTTTATTCTTATTTTATCTTTATATATAATAAAGCGGAACGTTTTCAGTTTTTTTTCGGTTTTGAATGAGTAAGTGACAGTAACTTAAATCGGAGGATGCCATTCTTTAAACCAGATATAGATCTTGACGAGTACCTTACAAACATTTATGAACTCTTTTCTTTCTTTCCTTCCTTATTTCATAGATTTGTACAAAAATTCCATTGGGCAACTCTGCCTTTTCTCTTGCAGGCGGGTGAGAAAATCTCGCTTAATGGGTAAGGTCACCTTCGTTGCACTTTTTCTGAAGTTAATGCTGCCTTACGGAAATGGGGTTTAATTCTCAAAACTATTTTCTTCGAGCATTTTCAACGAAAAGTTTAATGAACACAACCCACGCTGAAAACACTTATGAAGAAGAAAATAAATGTTTCAACATAGCCTTTACTTTTATACCTTTGGTGCAAAAACCAAATCACTAAGCACTTTATAACTATCAGAATCAAATATATTGAAACGTTTATTGAAGAATTCCACGAGAACAAAAAATTAAAATGGATATTTCTATTTAACAGTTTAAGGAAATAAAATATAAAGAAGGCAATTATTTTATTTAAATATTTAATAAGCGACACTAATAGTTACGCTGTATTGTTTTGAGTTAAACACCAAATAAAAGGAAATAGAAACGACATAAAGTGTTGGTAACGAGGTTACCGAAGATACAGTCACGCGATAAGCGAATGGGGCAGAGATCCGTAGCTATGTGAGGCGTGTGTGTGGTTAGTTTTCAGCTGTCTTTGCGAAGTCGCAACTTCAGCGTACATTGCGATTTGTAAAAATCGAAAACCTCACTTGTGGCGAAGAGGCACTTAAGGAATAACTGAGAATAACAGAAATGTATAGTAGTTACTGCTCTATAAAATATCTCAGTAAGACTTCTCTTAATGATTCCTAACATATGTGAATCATACTCTCATGGAAAACTTGAAAATTGTATTTTTACTTTATCTACTACGTATAGTAAGTAGGGGAAGTATTGTATACCACCCAAAAATTCGATACCGAGATTTCCCAGCAAATATATGTTTTGAGACCCCCTGAATCCAAAAAAAGCATTTTTGGAAACATGTCCGTGTGTGTGTGTGTGTGTGTGTGTGTGTGCGCGCGCGCTTGTCTGTGAACAGCATAACTCAGAAACGAATAGTCGGATAAACACCAAACTTGGTATTTAGGTTCAGTATCTTCCAGAGATGCGACACGAAGGTTTTCAAGAAAATCCCCCCACCCCAGATTACCCTTTACATGGAATATTTTTCGAAAAATTTAATTTTCTCAAAAATGACTCTAACAATTTTGATTAAAATACCATATGTTTAAGACATTTTCATGACAAATAAAATGTATATCTTGAATTTTCTGGGAATGTCTCCAAAAGTATTCTTCATTGTGAACGACTTTTGCATAACTGGTAAACCATAAGAGATAGACAAAATTTCACTACACAAAAATATAGATCACTTTAAAATACACAATTTATGTCATATACATTTTTTTGTTGAGTGAACCATTTTCGAGATATTGCTTGTTATTCCCTTAAATTTGTCAATACTTATTTTCTCAAATAGGAATTCGTTATTCATTTTTTTTGTCTTGGATATGCTAAGAGTATTAATCTGTGGGAAAGGGAATGGTGCTGCACCTAGCAACCAGCTATTAAGAGATATGTATGTGCTTAAAGACTACTGTATTTCTATACTGCCCTAAATATATATTTCCCTTACATCTACAAGAAAATTAACAATAAGATAGAGTTTGCAAATGTTTATCTCGATTAACATGAAGTAGATGGAGAATAAGCGTTTATAAAAATAGTTTGTACAAGAGTAGAGAAAGTCATGTGAGTGTAACACATCAGATTTTTCTCTTCTGTTATAAGCTTTCACAGGCTAAAATGTGTTATTTATTGTTAATTTTGATGTTTCCATTTTCACCATTAGGAGGATGGAATCTATACCCCTTTCACCCGATAGAACTTTACAATCAAGCTTAAATATTTACAAATGAAATTTTAAAGAATTTACAAGCATTTTGGAATTAATTGTTCTTCCATAGAAGCCGTGTGCATGGCAAGGTTAGAAAGGTAGAAGCAGAAGACTAAAAAATTATAGCCGGGATTTGAAACCACAGATCCTCCGGTTTCCGTGCGCTTGCTCTAACCAACTGAACCACCATGGCAACATACCAATACGACTTTAGATTCCCTGACTGAGTCGTATTTTACCCGCTAAAACACAAGGAGATCTCAAATTATTTTGAGGTGACACCCCAATGCCGGCTTGCAATGTTGTAAGTACTTCAACTTGGGCTTCATAGTTTAACCATTGTTATTAGTTTACAAGGATTTTGTTTTATGATCAAATAGTAATTTCACACATTTGCAAGGTGTATTTGTAAAGTAAGCAGTCTATTTACAAATGGCTTAAGGTTTATAAATATGTTTAATAATATATTAGCCAAAAGTAAAACAGATAAAAATATATACAATGTTTTAGTAAGAACACAGCAACATATCACTGAAAACAACATAAAATGCTAATTAGCAATAGTTCAAGTGATTCAAATAATGATGGTATTGAGGCAGTATTATTAACACTTAAATAATTTCAGTCAAATTATATAATATGTAAATTCATTAACAGCTCACCTCGAAGCAATATGTGTATATAATAATTTGTAAAATGTATGTAACAGTCATTGCATATGCTTATATTATTGTAAACATGTTCAATGATGTTATATGAATGTAGTACATAATTCAATAATGTAGGAGCTGTGAGAATAATAAGTTAAACGTTGCTAACAATGAGGTAACAATGAGGTAACCTTGAGGCAGCAATGAGATTGAGAGTTAAAATGTTACTTGTGATTCTTGGAGCAACAATAATGGAATTTTAGTGACAGTCTAAAAATAGCCAATCAACAACCAGAAAAAGCTTTAGTTAAATGAAAGTATTCTATTGAAGTAGGATTAGCCAATCAGAGACTTGAAATACAGAACAATACAAGTTTAGACGGTTGAAATCAATTCAGTTGCCTCCAAACAGTGCTCATAACCAGACGCGAGATGTGTCCTCGAGAAACTAATTACGTATTCGTGTGAGACGAAGATAGTATACGTGTTAAAAAGTGCAAGTATTAAATAAAAGAATCTCACAGCTCTCGATATCAGTGAAGTGTTATTTAATTTGTGTCAAGGATTAATAAAAAAGAGTGAATTAAAACTTAAAATCTGCGTGAGCCTACATTCTTGTCGCATCACGCCCTGCCAAGATATCCATGTCTCTAAAATAATACTGACGCAGCCGAGGCAAACATAAATATTAAATATTTAAAGAAACAGTTTAATTAAAAGTTAATATTTTTTTAAACTTGGGGCAAAGGCCACCTGAAAATACATTTTGGACGAAGGCTACCGGAAAATGTTTACTATACGTGCGGTTGCAACTACTACAAGTTCGGCTCCCCAACATAAGAAATATAAAACAACTCCAACAAAACTAACTTTTCTCAATTTTGCGCCCAAATTGGGGCAAATAACGTAAAGATAATACATCATCTTCAAACTGACTTTCCATAGGTGGAGCTGAACAAATGATCTACTTCAGTATCCATGCCATTTTAGGCTTGGAATAATTTAATGACTTCACATTTGTTTATGAATACAATGAGGGTTTGAAATGAGTCTTTTAGCAATGGAATTACTATTGTAAGATACTGGTCATCACATTTAGCATACACGAGACAGAAGTCCTAATTTTCTCTAAAATAGCAATTTTATTTTCATTCAGGCAGTATTTTTAACACAAAAATGATTTCAGTCTAATTATATAATCTATAAAATATAATAACAGCCCGCCTTAAAGCAATATGTGTATAAATAATATATAAAATGGATGTAACAGTCATTGTGTTATTGTTTATATTTTTATGTACATGTTCAATAATGTTATGTGAATGTATTAGGTAACTAATGTAGGAGTTGTGAGAATAACAGGTTAAAAGTTGCTAACAAGGAGCTAACAATGAGGTAGCCTTGAGGCAATAATGAATTAGAAAGTTTAATAATGCTACTTGTAATTCTTGGAGCAACAATAATGTAATTTTTCAGACAGTTTATAAAATAGGCAATCAACAACAACAAAAAAAGCTTAAGTTAAATAAAAGTATACTATTGGAGTAGTAATAGCCAATCAGAAACTGAAATAGGACAAATTGTAAAAATTCAGAAGTCAGTTGCTTGTAGATAGGGTTCCTAACCGGACGCGAGATGCGTCCTCGAGAAGTTTAATGCGTATTTAGTGTGAGACAAAAATAGTTTACGTGTTAAAAAGTGCAAGTAATTAATAAATAATCTCACAGCTCTCTATATCAGTGAAGTGTTATTTAAATCGTGTCAAGCATTAATAAATGTAGTGAAGTAAAATTATAATCTGTGTAAGCCTACATTCTTCAGCCGCATCACTCACTGCTAAGAAATTCATGTCTCTACAAATTAATACTGACGCAAACATAAATATATAATATTTAAAGAAACAGTCAAATTACAAAGTTAAAATGTTTAAAACTTGGGGCGAAGGCTACCGGAAACATTTTTTTTACCATACGTACGGTTGCAACTACTTCAAGTTCGGCTCCCCAACATAAGAACTACAATACAACTCCTACTTCAAATCGACTTTCCATACGTGAAGCAACAAACTACTTCATCATTTGTGACCTAAAGTGAAAGTCCCGTGTTCAAGCTTAGACAAATCAACACAATGTACAAAATAAAAAAGCATACTCAGCAAACGACCTATCAAATCACACGTCATGGCCAATATACTACAATGCGTATGTTTTTAATTGCGTGTTCTCAATATTTTACATCTAATTTTTAAATACAATCCAATATCTTTATACGGAGTCATCAGATTATGCGGTCACGGTTTTAACGGCACCTAGGTCGCTGTCGCGCGCCGCTTCCCTTCCGACAGTTTTTTCCCCGCGCGGACCGTTTTATACATCGTATCAAATAGGATGAACGAACAAGGTGATTATTATTTTACAAATTATAATATTGAATGTCCCTTACATTGCTTACGTTTTCAAAGATCTTGGAAAATGTTCCCCTTGTCTCGAACACAGATATTGCAGCATCTTAACACGTTATCATAAACATGTTGCAATTCTTCTTGGGATATGTTGGTTATTTCTTCGCCTATATTGTTTGCAGTTCTTGTAATGTTCGGGGATTAGATTTATACATTTTTTTCTTTTCAAATTTTCCCACAAATAAAAATTTCAAAACGTGGGTTCTGGGATCCTACTTTTGAATTTCTTGAGTATTTTATGAACCGTGCTTCTATTAGGCAGATTAGTATCAGGGATGAGCTATGATACAGAGACGGAGATTCGTGTTTTATGAAGTTGCAACAAACAGTTGTTCTGTAGTAGTAAATTAGACCATGAATGGACTAGTACACAAATCAAACCCACCAAAGAACGTTATCTATTGCCTTCGTTTGTCATACGTGGCGTGAGTCAACTAACGCAATTGTGGGAGTGGCGCGCGCCCGAGACCAGGTACCGTCAAGAGCGTGGCCACTTAATCTGATGTCTTTCATTCATTCATTATCTGTTTACCCTCTTCTTATGTAGGACTTACACCCCCAGGACTAACAAGCGTGTGCCTGGGGTCAGAGGCCCGTCGAGGAGCAGACGCTCATGGATCAGACAGAGCAACCAGGATGGGTGATCAGCCCGATGCCTGGTATGGGATGATGGAAGTAGATGAAACGAAATGTTGGTGAAATGGATGAAAGGAAAGGTGATGATGGAGCAGTTGGTGGAATGAATGGCGGGGGAAACCGGAGAACCCGGAGAAAACCCGCCCAGACGCCGCTTCGTCCACTACATATCCCACATGTAGGTCCCTGGGATTGAACCCGGGCCGCCTCGGTGGGAGGCGAGCGGTCTAACCACTCGGCCACGGCGCCGCCTGATGTCTTTCAGAGTAAAAAAAATACACATACATCGAGTGTGCTAGAAATATGGACTCTTAAACGTACACTATGTGATCAAAAGTATCCGGACAACCCCACAAACATACGTTTGTCATCTTAGGTGCATTGTGCTGCCACCTACTGCCTGATACTCATTATCCGCGACCTCAGTAGTCATTAGACATCGTGAAACAGCAAAATGGGACGCTCCGTGGAACTCACGGACTTCGAACGTGGTCAGGTGATTGGGTGTCACTTGTGTCAGAAGTCTGTACGCAAGATTTCCACACTCCTAAACATCCCTAGGTCCACTGTTTCTGATGCGATAGTGAAGTGGAAACGTGAAGGGACATGTACAGCACAAAAGCGTAGAGGCCGATCTCGTTTGTTGACTGACAGAGACCGCCAACATTTGAAGAGGGTCGTAAAGAGTAATAGGCAGACATCTATCTACACCATCACACAGGAATTCCAAACTGCTGCAGGATACACTTCAAGTACTATGACGGTTAGGCGTGAAGTGAGAAACCTTGGATTCCATGGTCGAGCGGCTGCTCATAAGCCACACATCACGCAGGAAAACGCCACACGACGCCTTGCTTGGTGTAAGGAGCGTCAACATTACACGATTGAACAGTGACAAAACGTTGTGTGGAGTGACGAATCACGGTACACAATGTGGCGATCCAATGGCAAGTTGTGGGTATGGCGAATGCCCGGTGAACGTCATCTGCCAGCGTGTGCAGTGTCAACAGTGAAATTCGGAGGTGGTGGTGTTATGGTGTGGTCGTGTTTTTTCCTGGAGGGGGCTTGCACCCCTTGCTCATTTGCGTGGCACGATCACAGCGCAGACCTTCTTGCTTCCCACTGTTGAAGAGCAATTCGGGGTTGGCGATTGCATCTTTCAACACGATCGAGCATCTGTTCATACTACACGGGCTGTGGCGGAGTAGTTACATGACAATAACATCCCTTTAATGGACTGGCCTGCACAGAGTCCTGACTTGAATCTTATAGAACACTTATGGGATGTTTTGAAACGCCGACTTCGTACCAGGCCTCACCGACCTACATCGATACCTCTCCTCGGTTCCGCACTCCGTGAAGAATGGGCTGTCATTCCCCAAGAAACCTTCCAGCATCTGATTGAAATTATGCCTGCGAGAGTGAGCGCTGTCATCAAGGCTAAGGGTGGACCAATACCATATTGACTTCCAGCATTACCAGGACAAAAAATGAATAACGAATTTTCATTTGAGAAAAAGTATAAGTATTGGAAAATTTAAGGGAATAACAAGCAATATCTTGAAAATGGTTCACTCAACAAAAAAAAATCTGATGTGTTACACTCACATGACTTTCTCTACTCTTGTACAAACTATTTTTACAAACGCTTATTCTCCATATGCTTCATGTTAATGGAGATATCGAGTTGTCAATCTTAATGATAATTTTCTTGTAGATGCAAGGGGAATATGGTAGGTTTTAAGCGATAGTCAAATATTTTAACGCTGGTTGCTATGTGTCGAATTCCATTCTCTTTGCAAGTCCAGGACATAAAAAAATGAATAACGAATTTGAGAAAAAGTATAAGTATTGGAAAATTTAAGGGAATAACAAGCAATATCTCGAAAACGGTTCACTCAACAAAAGAAATGTATATAACATAAGTTGTGTATTTTAACGAGATCAACATTTTTTGTGTAGTAAAATTTTGTCTATCTCTTATGGTTTATCAGTTATGCAAAAGTCGTTCACAATGAAGAATACTTTTGGAGACATTCCCAGAAAATTCGAGATATACATTTCATTTCTCATGGCATTATCTTAAACATATGATATTTTAAACAAAATCGTTAGAGCCATTTTTGAGAAAATTAAAATTTTCGAAAAATGTTCCATGTAAAGGGTAGTCTGGGGTGGGGGGATTTTCTTGAAAACCTTCGTGTCGCATCTCTGGAAGATACTGAACCTAAATACCAAGTTTGGTGTTTATCCGACTGTTCGTTTTTGAGTTATGCTGTTCACACACACACAGACACACACACAGACACACACACACACACACAGACACACAGACACACACACGGACATGTTTCCAAAAATGCTTTTTTTGGATTCAGGAGGTCTCAAAACATGTATTTCCGGTGAAATCTCGGTATCGAATTTTTGGGTGGAATGCAATACTTCCCCTACTTACTATACGTAGTAGAGAAAGTAAAAATGAATAACGAATTTGAGAAAAAGTATAAGTATTGGAAAATTTAAGGGAATAACAAGCAATATCTCGCAAACGGTTCACTCAACAAAAGAAATGTATATGACATAAATTGTGTATTTTAACGCGATCTTCATTTTTTGTGTAGTAAAATTTTGTCTATCTCATACGGTTTACCAGTTATGAAAAAGTCGTTCATAACGAAGAATAGTTTTGGAGACATTCCCAGAAAATTCGAGATATACATTTTATTTGCAATGACAATATCTTAAACATATGATATTTTAATCAAAATCGTTAGAGCCGTTTTTGAGAAAATTAAAATTTTCGAAAAATGTTCCATGTAAAGGGTAGTCTGGGGTGGGGGGATTTTCTTTAAAACCTTCGTGTCGCATCTCTGAAAGATACTGAACCTAAATACCAAGTTTGGTGTTTATCCGGCTCTTCGTTTTTGAGTTATGCTGTTCACAGACACACAGACACACAGACAGACACACACACGGACATGTTTCCAAAAATGCTTTTTTTGGATTCAGTGAGTCTCAAAACATGTATTTCCGGTGAAATCTCGGTATCGAAATTTTGGGTGGAATACAATACTTCCCCTACTGACTATACGTAGTAGAGAAAGTAAAAAATCTGATGTGTTACACTCACATGACTTTCTCTACTCTTGTACAATCTATTTTTACAAACGCCTATTCTCCATATGCTTTATGTTAATCGAGATATCGAGATGTCAATCTTATTGCTAATTTTCTTGTAGATGCAAGGGGAATATGGTAGCTTTTAAGCGATGGTCAAATATTTTAACGCTGGTTGCTATGTGACGAATTCCATTCTCTTTGCAAGTCCAGGACATAAAAAAATGAATAACGAATTTGAGAAAAAGTATAAGTATTGGAAAATTTAAGGGAATAACAAGCAATATCTCGAAAACGGTTCACTCAACAAAAGAAATGTATATAACATAAGTTGTGTATTTTAACGAGATCAACATTTTTTGTGTAGTAAAATTTTGTCTATCTCTTATGGTTTACCAGTTATGCAAAAGTCGTTCACAATGAAGAATACTTTTGGAGACATTCCCAGAAAATTCGAGATATACATTTCATTTCTCATGGCATTATCTTAAACATGTGATATTTTAAACAAAATCGTTAGAGCCATTTTTGAGAAAATTAAAATTTTCGAAAAATGTTCCATGTAAAGGGTAGTCTGGGGTGGGGGGATTTTCTTGAAAACCTTCGTGTCGCATCTCTGGAAGATACTGAACCTAAATACCAAGTTTGGTGTTTATCCGACTGTTCGTTTTTGAGTTATGCTGTTCACACACACACAGACACACACACACAGACACACACACACACAGACACACAGACACACACACGGACATGTTTCCAAAAATGCTTTTTTTGGATTCAGGAGGTCTCAAAACATGTATTTCCGGTGAAATCTCGGTATCGAATTTTTGGGTGGAATGCAATACTTCCCCTACTTACTATACGTAGTAGAGAAAGTAAAAATGTATATGACATAAATTGTGTATGTAACGCGATCTACATTTTTTGTGTAGTAAAATTTTGTCTATCTCTTATGGTTTACCAGTTATGCAAAAGTCGTTCACAATGTAGAATACTTTTGGAGACATTCTCAGGAAATTAATTTTCGGAAAATGTTCCATGTAAAGGGTAATCTGGGGTGGGGGGATTTTCTTGAAAACCTTCGTGTCGCATCTCTGGAAGATACTGAACCTAAATACCAAGTTTGATGTTTATCCGACTGTTTGTTTCTGAGTTATGCTGTTCACAGACACACACACACACAGACATGTTTCCAAAAATGCTTTTTTTGGATTCAGGGGAGTCTCAAAACATGTATTTCCGGTGAAATCTTGGTATCGAATTTACTATACGTAGTAGAGAAACTAAAAATGTTGTATTGTTTCATCCGCAGACGGCAACGAGCGACGAGGACGCAGACAGGAACAGCACAGTTCGGCCGGTTCGTAGTTTTTTGGCTCTCTCTGTATAAGGGTCCAGCGACCTAGTCTATGTGGCACGCAATATTTATTAGTAATAATAGTGTTCATCATGCCACCACCCCTTTGTGCGGTTTCACATTTGTTACGTTTATTTCCATTCTGCCAAAGAAAAAGATATATTACAATTAGATGACTCTGGCAGTTGTGTTTACTTTCAGAGGCATTCATTAAGTTGTTAATCCTAATTCCCCAGATTATACTGTAAATACTTAGGAGTACACCGAAGGCCCAAAGGGCACTCAACTATCTGTGTGTTTGCTCATGAGACACAAAAGAACGGCTATTTAAATTTTAAAAGCACAGTGCTTAGAACAGAAGCGATTATTGGTTCATTTATTACTTTCTCTACCATGTACATGGTAGGTAGAGAAGGTATTGCATTCCGTCCAAAAATTTGACACAGATTTCACCGGAAATGTTTTGAGGCCCCCTGAATAAAAAAAAATTCAGAAACAGGCCGTTATGAGTGTCTGTGAACAGCATAACTCAAAAACGAAAAGTCGGATAAACATAAAACTTGATATTTAGGTTCACTACCTTCCAAAGATACTACACGATTTTTTTCAAGAACATCCTCCCACCCCGACCTACCCTTTACATGAATCTTTTTTGACATTTTTTATTTTGCAAAAATGGCTCTAAGGAGTTTCATTAAAATACCATACATTAAAGATATTTATATTACTAATATAATACAGCTCCCGAGGTCGCGGGTTCAAACCCGGCGGAGGTGATGGATTTTTTCGGAAGGGAAGTAAAGCTGGTGGTCCCTTGTCGTAGATTTACGGCACGTAAAAGAACCTCAAGCCTGATAAAGAGACCTCTGAGCAAAATTACCGGTCTTTCACGCCCAATATAGAATGGGACGCTGAGGACCACAGTAGTTAAAGATCGTCCATAAATAAAACAAGTTTAACTAATAAAATATATATCCTGAATTTTCTGGGATTAGCCTGTGAAGTCCTCTTCATTCGGAAGGAATTTTGTACACAAAATAGAGCTCTTTAAAACGCACAATTTATTTCAAATAACCTTTTTTGTAACATCAGCCATTTCCGAGAAATCCGTTATTAAGGTTTCGATATGTTCAATGTCATTATTTTTAAGTTCCTTCTCGCAATGTCACGGAAAGAGTATGGAATTTTAAGGCCAACATATAGGATCAAGTTCTTAAAACTTTTGGTTGTCGCTATTCTTTCTGTATCCATAACGAAATGTGTAATGCAACTGTTTCTGCAAAGGTTTATCTCGATTTAAATGAAGTAGAAAAATAAAATGTTTTAAGAATAATTTCTATGGCCACCAATAAGCGAGAGCGGATAAATATAGAAAGTCATGTGAATGTAACGCATTAGCGTTTTTAGTTTAACGGCTTTTAACCGGATAGGTCATATTGGACGATGAGTGAATGAAATGGCGGAAATGATACTCAATTGAGCCCGAAGTACATAAAGTTTAAAGTTACCGGACACTCATATTTTTAGGATAAGGGAAAACCTCGGAAAGTTATCCGGATGATTTGTCAAAACCGAGATTCGAACTCATGACCGGTTGAAAGTGAGACAGACACGCTACCCCAACTCTACAGAGGGGGTATAGCTTATTTGATATTGAGTGTTTATATACTTTTTGCCTTAGCTTTTCCTTTTTGAGTTATGATCGTCACAGACATACAGACAGAAATCACATACACACACATTCCCCTTTCTCTATTGAATTTTATATAAAATGCCATTTTAGATGCCACTAAGGAATTTATTTTATTATTTCATTTGTGTATACCCCTTTGACTTGAGAAACAAGTCGATTAGCTGCCGGGATGTGGTAAAGGCAACGATTAGCTTCGGAAGTTCGAATCTAATACAAACACCAAATTGTTTTGGTTATTTTTTTCTTTCTCCTTGCGTTTATTTTCTGTATTTTAATATACTAATATATTTAGTTATGTCATTGCCTCTCCTGTGAGCCAAAGACACAAGAATTACAATCAGATAAATGTGTATCATGCTTACGATAATAATCTGTACCTATTTGGTGTTGTAAACCGTGTCACGTAGTTAGCTTTTATTCTTTTGGGCACATATCGACGATATTAAATCTAACAGTTTTTGTTTCATGTTTAAACCTTATATTCCACTTCTTCTACTGACAAAGGATTTGTAAATGTGCTAAGTTCATGGTAAACAGAATAATACATTGTTAAAGAGCGTGGATTTCATCAGCGAAGTAATTGTCAAAATGTCGACCCTCTTCATCAATGCACATTTATGTACGTGCCGGAAAGACCTTCTTGCATGTTGTAACATGCCCGGTGTAATCTGCCTGCATTCTTCAGGTATGAGTGCCCGGAAATGATTTGGGCTTTGCGGTTCTTCTTCTTTACGGTAGAAAAAAAAACATGGTGATTATTCTATTTGTAAACACTTATAATGTTATCAAAAATGTTCTTTGTATCATAATATCAAATTATAGGCCAAAAGAGATAAAACAAAAGGTAATAAAATGTTTTGAACTTAACACGACGGATTTGAACCCGCACTAAAACGACACAGTGGTAAAGCAACTATGATAATACCATTCGCCCAATGCTACATTGCAAGTGGGGGTTCCTATACGAATTAATAATAGCAAAACTCAACCCCACCTCAAATCTTTACGTGTTTTTTGCAACTTCATACAGCGTTTGGAGGTCATTTTGGTAACTTTAACTCAAATAAACAAACTGCATCAGCCATATCAATTCTGTATGAACAGAAATATCCATAGTTTGTGACAGAAGAGAAATTATCTACCTAATGCTTAGCATTTTTTGACAAGGCTGTACAACAAACCTTTGTTGGCTGACGGCTTAAATCCAATTGGTCGCACTGCTAGATCTGCTATTTGTTTTCAAGTAGTTTTGTCAACCGATTCATGTGATAAGTTGTTCCTTCAGGGGCGTTTTCAAAGGTGTGTATCAAAGTATGCTAAAGATTGTAAAATCAGCTTAAAGTGCCACTGAAGCTCCCAGTGTCAGGGTGGGATGTTTTTGGCATCGACATACATGACGATAGCATTTTGTCCCGTAAAACACTTATGCGCCGTGTTATCTATCCCTCCTCTATAAAGTGTTATGCAAATCAGCCTTTAGAAGGAATTTAAGAAAGGCGTAAGTCACATATGTCGCTTAGCACGTTGCATAAATTCAAAAATAAATAGGCGCAGCTGACTCACCTGATATATTACATATCAAAGCAACTCTGGTTTTGGGTCAAGTCAACGCGAATAATGTGTAAAGTTTCAAGGTCTATAAAATCATATATAAATAAATGCACTTCCGACCCTGAAAGAGATTTAACGGGGTGAAGGATGAATGAAATGATGAATGGCACGAAATGGAATGACAGAAAGTTCGGGACTGAAAGAAGCCATTCCAACATTCGCCTGACGACCCAAGAAAATGCACGAAAAAACCCATGAGTCGCCGGAAATCGAACTCCGCATTATCACGGGCCAACTCACATGGCATACTTCCTCTTAGGAGGTACAAAATGAATTGCATAGTCATGTGACCCCTGTAAACCTTATGTCTTGACAGTTTGCAGGTCTGATTAGTGTGAAGCTGCACCTTTTTGAAGCAGTAAGTCTCCTAGTATGCGCAGAAATGCACTTGCTAAACAGAAAAGTACAGAGTGATTTTAAATGATGGACCCATTTTATAAAATTCATATTTATTAAAGCACAAATCCAACATGAACAATCTGTATATCAATGAAAAGAGGAAGTTTCAAAGTTTTTTTTCGGCTGGCGGTGATGGTTTTAGAAGCGGCCGGTAGAGTGCTCGCGCAATAAACCGCCATTGCGTTTCACTGTCAGTACGTAGTGAGATGGCTACTGTGGAGCACAAGGTTTTCTGCGTTATTGAGTTCGCAGCGGGCATTTCGTAGCAAATTCGGTATTGAACCACCAACTAAGAAAAGCATTAGCCATTGGTTTACGCAATTTAAACGGACTGGAAGTGTGTGTAAAGGAAAAAAGCACAGGCCGACCGCGTGTGTCAGAAGAGGACGTCAGACGGATTGAAGACAGTTTTGTTCGCAGTCCACGTAAGTCTACCCATAGAGCTAGTAGAGAACTTGGAATACCCCAACCAAATGTATGGAAAGTTCTGAGACGGCGTTTGCTGTACAAGCCCTACCGATTACACCTTGTGCAGGCTCTTAAACCTAAAGACAAAGAGAAGCGTCTCGAATTTTGTGATTATGTGCTAGGAATGATGGAGGATGACGCGTTTCTACTGCGTATCATTTTTAACGATGAAGCAACTTTTCACCGTAGTGGAAAAGCTGTACAACAGACACAATGTTCGCATATGGGAGTTTGCAACACTAAAGAGACTCACCGAAGGTAAACGTGTTCTATGCCTTATCCCGTACAATGGTTTATGGACCATTTTTCTTTGCGGAAAAAACTCTAACTGGAATAACGCACCTGGACATGTTGGAACAATGGCTGTTCCCTTAAATTATGGAAGATTCATAGGACCTCATTTTCCAACAGGATGGAGCTCCGCCCCATTGGCAAAGCGATGTACGAGGCTTTTTGAGTGAAGCCCTTCCTCAGCGCTGGATAGGTCGCAGGGTAAATGAAGATCTAGCTCTACACTTCTAGCCACCGAGATCTCCTGATCTCGCCCAATGTGACCATTTCTTATGGGGTTATGTTAAGGACGCTGTTTACGTCCTATCTACAACTCTGGACGACCTGCGGAACCGTATCACTGCTGCCCTGCACTCAGTAACAGAAGATACGCTTGCTCGTGTGTGGGACGAGTTTGGCTATGTTTGCCGTGCAGCAAACTTTGGACACATTAAACATTTATAATGTATTAAACAAAACTTTGAAAATTTCTCTGTTTATTGGTATAAAGATTGTTCATGTTGGATTTGTACTTTAATAAATGCGACTTTTATAAAATGGGTCCATCATTTAAAATCATCCTGTATAATGCAGCCAGCAATTACGGTGCACGCCATCACAAGGTACGGCAGTTGTCGCTAGAGTAACTTTCTATTAAAATGCTTTAGATTGAATGAATGCTCATGCTTCAGCAACTCCCTGCTTATGCAGGAAGCCAATGAACCGCTAGACTACCCCGCCTACTTCGAGTTTAGCAAGTACAATAAGCTGTTAGATCGTTGAAAGTAGGAGAACATTCTTCAGAGGGCGAGACGAGTTTATTTAGAAAGAAAGCGAAAGTGTTACCGAAACACAACAGGTGTTCATGCTCCAAGTTGCGAGGAATTCAGGCAGTTGACCTTTGTCTTTAATCACAGATAAAACACATTTATTCTGGCTCTGTGGTTCAGCCGGTAGAGCAGCTGTGTTAGGGTTACCGGGTTCAATTACCGGCTGGGGTGCGAATTTTTCTCAAGCCAAGATTATCCCCTAACCTCCCAAGTATGGAAGTATGAATGAGTGTGTGTGTTGTGTGTGTGTGTGTGTGTGTGTGTAATCTCTAATGTATAAAACACAAAGAAAATTCAAAATCTAATGACAAATGCATACGAATTAGCACCATTCTCGATAGACAACATGTTCCAAAGGCCACCGATGTGACCATTGCAATTAAAGTTGAGGTACAAATAGAATAATAATAAAAAAGTTAAAAAAAAATAATTTCGAAGTGAAATATTGCATCACGGTACACTAAGATATTAAGTGCGTGGGGTGGGAAGAGGAACTAAACAGTGGGCGGGGAACAGCATCCGCTATTCCGAATTGAATTCACTAGCGAGGCTGTGCACTGTACATTCCTCTATCGCCTTGCTCCTCACTCCCCTCTGATCGCTAGCCTTGACGACGTTCGCATTGCCAACAAAACAGTGGTGCTCCACTTTCATTTCGTAGCTAACTAGTATGCAATGTAGCAGGTAAAACAAAAAAATATGAAAGCAAAGCCTAAAACAAGTCAGAGGGGAATCGGTGGAAGGGGTGTAAATAATATCGAGTCACCTTTTTTTCCACCTTTGTGTTAAGATATTGTGGCGCAGTTAAATGCTGAGCTTATCGCGTGGATGGTAGTGTCCTTCAGCGCAGGCCAACTGTTTGGTTGGATAGATAAAGAGGGCGGGACTATCACCCAACGCAAATCTCAAAGTGCTACCGAGAGATAACGAGATTATTCTGGAAGTTTCTTTACCCCGCCTTCCGCGAACACTCAAAACTCCCGGGACTATATATGACCTGCGTGCTCGCGGCGACAGTTAGTGAGTTGTTCTTGCTGCAACGTAAAGTACGAATTATTCGGTGTGTTCTACGATTGAGTGATAGTGCGACCGGAGCAAGAAGTGGAATCCTGTGTTCGACTCTGCCTGAGCGACCGAAAAACGAAATAAAATTGAATTGACAATGAAAACTGAGCTATGTCACATTATTGAAGCGACAGACAAACTGAACTATGTCACCTGAGTGAAGTAACAGTGAAAACTGAACTTTCACATTAGTGAAGTGACAGTAAAAACTGAACTATATCACTTTAGTGAAGTAACAATGGAGACTGTGTCACATTACTGAAGTGACAGTCAAAACTGAACTATGTCACTTAGTAAAGTAACAGTGAAAGCTGAACTGTCACATTAGTGAAGTGACTGTGAAAAGCTGTCGCAGTAACCTGTCCCTTGTTACATCGGTGAAATTTTGCCCAAAAGTGGCCAAAAAGTTGATTTTGAGACTTTAGTGTTTTATTCTGTTTTTACTTTCCACTTTTATACCGTGTTTTGAGCATTCCAGTAGCTGAGATATTTATGAAGCAATCCAGGAATTTAAAAATTGATATTTTGCTTGATATTCCAATTTTGAAATGTCTTTTTCTTGAATACCTTTTTTTCAACATCTTGCAATATTCAGATTGCTCCAGGTGACATAAATCTGAACCAATTTTCCTGGAAGTTTCAGCATTTTGTAAAACTGTTGAACAAAGAAGTTTACTTGGACTTTTTTATATAACACATATTGATTGTGAAATTAAATATTTTGTATAATATGTAGTGCATAAACTGAGGAAAAGTATTTGAGAATTTGTTAAGGCCAAACTAATAAAAATTTCGAAAAAGCGCAAATATTACGGTTTAATGGCGCAGAAATTAAATTTTGAGCCAGAAGTCTGTAGTCGTTCATTCCGAGGAGCATTTTGAAAAAGTTAATGGTTAATTTCTTAATAATGGTTTAACTTATATGTTTCGAATTTAGTGTTTTATTTGTAGATTAGATGTCAATTACCACATATCAATTGAAGTTATAGGTCAAGAACTCTCCAATTTAGTGTTTTCACCGGCGGGTTGCCTTAATTTCTGTAAAATGCTAAGCAGAAAATCTGATCCGCCTTAGGCCCATTTTCGTCGCTGTGTGTTTGCTTTGAAGAGTATAACTCAAAAAAAAACTTCATTAACTTCAAGGATGCGACACGATGGTTTTCAAGAAAATTCCCCATCCCAAACTACCTTTTATATGGAAAAATTTCGAATTTTTTTATTTTCTGAAAAATGGCTCTAGCGATTTTCATTAAAACACCGTAAAATAAAGGTATTTACATGATAAATAAAATGTACATCTTGAATTTTCTGGGAATAGCCTGTGTAGTCCACTTCATTTGGAAGAAATTTTGTATAATCCTATATAACTGGTAAACGTTAAGAGACAAACTAAAACGTACTGCACAAAAATTGTAGATCTCTGTAAAACACACAATTTATTTTAAATAACGTTTTTGTGGCATCAGCCACTTCGGAGATATCCCTTATTAAAGGTTGGAATTGTTCAACACTTTTGTCATTTTTAGGTCCCGTCGATTTCCAGTTGTTTCTCGCGATTGCATGAAAATGGTATGATATTTTAAGCCCAGCATATAGCGCCCAGTTCTTAAACATTTGACTATCGCTGTTCTCTTTGTATCATAACGAAATGTGTAATGTAGCTATTTATGCAAAGGTTTATCTGAATTAAAATGAAATAGATAGAAAAATAAACTTTCGTAAGAGTAGTTCGTATAACTACTAATAAATAATGGAGGTAGAGAAAGTTGTGTAAATGTAACACATATTTTTTATCTATACGGTGTACCATCTAAACAACAATGATACTGTCTGAAAATATGCCATCAATGTTCTCTGTAAAAGGGCACCTAATCCGTACACCATAACTGACACGCTGCAGCAGTTAGCAGAAGTGGGCACTTAAATGTCCTAGTTCCATTTTCAGCGCTTCACTTTGAGAGATGGTTGATGCCTCACGTATGGTACAAATTTCGCCCCACTTTTTTAAAACATCAACTATGTATTTAAATGTTTATTTAAACATTATATATGTATGTTTGCCTCGGCTGCGTCAGTAGTAATTTGCAGAAACACGTATCTCTTAGCAGGGATGGTGCGGTTAAAGAATGAAGGCTTACACAAATTATAATTTTTCTTCACTCATTTTATTAATCCTTCACACGATTAAATGCACTTCACTGATGTATCCTACTGTAAATCTGTGAGAATTTTTTATTAACTGCACTTTTTAATATGTAAACTTTATATTATTCTCGCCATAATGAATTTTTATATCTCCCACTGAATACGTATCGAACTTCCTATATTTCAGTTTCTGGTTCGCTAATTCTACTCCAATAGAATACTTTTATTTAACGTTTAGATTTTGTAGTTGTTGATTGGCTATTTATAAACTCTTTTAAATATTACATTATTGTTTCAAGAATTATAAAACTTTCTAATTAATTATTGCCTCAAGGTTACTTCATTGTTACCTTATTGTTAGCAACTTTCGGCTTCTGTTTGCTACGGAAAGCAGCTTGTTTCTATTCTCACAGCTCCTATATTGTTAAATTACGTAATATATTCACATAATATTATTATACGTGTACATAATAATATAATGACTGTTACATACATTTTATATATTATATTATACACATATTGCTTTTAGGCGGGCTGTTATATTTTATATTATATAATTAGGCTGATATTATTTAAGTGTTAAAAATACTGCCTCAACTTAAAAAGAAAATTAAACAACGAATCAAATAAGCTTAATTAATCGCCACTAGTAACAAAGTTAGACATTACAGCTGTTAAGAGAAGAGATTCCAAACACCATATGCGTCATCTGTCTGTAGTCGTCCGACACACACGCCAGGTGTCAACCTGTAACGTGAAAGAGGAAGATGAAATGAGAGGGAAAGAGGGAGAGAGAAATTCTTGGAAAACAATGATCCTTCCCAGTATTCGCCTAGTGCCTCCGAAACAACCCATGGTTCAGGAAGGTCAGCCACGGGAATCGAACCCACGACCTTCCGAATGCGGGCCACAGACGCAACCGCCTGAGCCATCCCTCTCGGTTTAACATAGTACTAACGTCATCTAAAGTAGAGTTTCTGCTGTCACTTTGGCGATATTATCTAAGAAATATAGCGCTACCAGTGATACAATTAGGAAGTATCTGGTTCCTGCCAACCTAATAATACGCTATTATTTTAACGAGACTGTTTTTGCTATTCATTTTTACATTTCTTTTAGCAAGGGGGGTTTCCAACCCCCAAAATCCCTCCCCAGCTACGCCTCTGTCTCCATACAGTCATAAAATGACAACAGTGTATAAGATACTACATAATTACCTCACCTAGCAGGTGTTATTACTGCTGACATTGTAATGGCGACCTTCTCGTGGCATTGCTTTTACTAACAGGAGCCTCGCGTTCATCCTAGTGTTTCTTTCTGGCGTTTATAATTAAACTGTAGGGGCGTAACAACTGCTTATCTCTGTTGAGTTCACACTGATGGCAAGTACCGCACCCTGGCGGAGGAGAAACATAAATATCAACCGATGTGACGTAAGGTGTGTTTCGTTATTTCTTGGAGAAGTGTGGATCTCTATCTGTGCAGCACCTGACAAGCGTAGCAAATCCCATAGTTCAGTTTTGGTTGCAATTAGCTCAGTGGAAATGATACCGTAATTATTGACAGGAAGATGTAAATAGTTAAATAAATAAATAATAGTAAGATAGAGAAACACTTGCAATAAATAATTTCCGTATATTCAATGAATGTGTAAAGCCTGAGTTAAAATTTTTGTACGGAGAAAAAGGTCATTAGCGAGTCATGTAAAAGAAAGGCATTAGTAACAGCCGAGTAGAAAACCCATTAGCGTAAAGGTTCCTAGAATGCAGCTAGTGTTGAGTTCATACGCTTGCAAAGTCACTAGACACGAATTCTTAGATTCGAGCCAGGCACCGTGTAGAAACAGTGTCGGATACACATACGTAGAGTTTTAAGATTGGACCGCGTAAGAAGGAACGTTAGTAGGGGTAGTGATAGGTAGGCGGAACTTTAGTTAAGAAAAGAGCATGCATTCTAAATCAGACTGATTTTACTTATTTAGATTTTAATCATGTGACTTATTTGTGTGACGACTCTTGAACCTACTCATGTGGTCTTTAGTTTCATTTTTAACGCGCTTGAGTTAGAAAGATTTAGCGGCTATTCCGAGGGAACTTTTCGAGTAAAATTTCAGAGACTTAAGGCAACTAACGTTTCGCTTCATTACTATTATAGAAATAATTTAATTCTTTAATTCAACAGTCGGCGACTCTCTTCAACAGGATATTTTATTAACATTAGAATTTATGAGATAACTAAATTGATATTATTCTTTCATATTACACTCACGCACACCATGAGACAACTCATAGCTATACCACTGTAGCAACTGGCGAACAATGCAGAACGAATTGGAAGATTGACATCGTAAGTAATATTAAAGGTTATCCAAATTGATGCAACTTCGAGATAGCAGCATTAAAGTTTGAAGCAAAGAGTACGGCTTCAAAAAAAATCATATTGGCTACAATCATATTGGGAAATAAATGATCTTGCTTACTAACTCATAGGTTCAGAAAAAATGCATGACTCACAAATACAGAGAAAAATCATTAACATATGGTATTATAACCATTAGAGCCGCTTTTGGTAAACCGTTGTCGGACTTGAATATTATGTTCGTTTTTAGGGAACTACTATTAGCAGCGCTTTGTCCGCCTGTCTCTACGCATGAAACGCATGAGTTGAGATTTTATGTACAGGAGTTTGAATAAAATTTGTGAACAAATTTCAAATTTGGTCGAAACTGGCAGTTAGATGATATTTTCAATTTTTAGCGAACAACTGCATGTACAGAAAATAATTCAGAATAAATAATCCAAATTCTAGGTCATATAATTATTATAATTGTCATAACAATAATAATTTCAAAAAACCGCGTTTCTAATAAACAGTCGTGCGAAGTGTTTGTCTAATATTTATATTTACATTTAATTTAAACTATATTTAAACATACAGTTGGAATTGTAATACAAAACAGTAGGGTAGAAATGGGCATTCACGCGCAGTTAATTTATGCATGGCTATTCATATGCAAATGAGCTCCCCCACCTCCTCTCCCCCCACCTCCTCTCCCCCCACCCTCAGCTCCTTGGCATGGGCATTCTGGCGCAGTTAATTTATGCATGGCTATTCATATGCAAATGAGCTCCCCCACCTCCTCTCCCCCACCCCCAGCTCCTTGGTAGTTTTAGTTGCAGCTGCGGTCGTAAATCATGTTGAGTACAATGGAGGCTTGACAGTTAAGCAATTAAGGCTGTCAATCAACTGTCAAAACGAACAAAGGGGTCATAAATTTAAGGTTCTGTAACAAAGGCGAGATGTTTTTCCTACCCATCCCACATTAGGCCACTTCTGCACCTGGTCAGTTACCCACCCCCACTTCCATTGTGTGTCGAACACGTGGCATACTCGTTCCACTAGCTTTTAACAAAAGAACAATGCTTAACCTTCAGCTGTCAAAATGAACAAAGCCCATGATGAATTAGGGTTGTAACAAAGCCTGACCCTTTCCATTGTGTAAGAGATTCTATTGTGTGTGCCTTTCTATTGTCCTTGGCAAGGCTAGTTTAGAAAGACACCTGCAGTGTTCCCATCCCAATAACAAAGCCTGACCCTTTCCATTGTGTAAGAGATTCTATTGTGTGTGCCTTTCTATTGTGCTTGGCAAGCATTCTTTAGAAAGACCACCTGCAGCGTTCCCATCCCAATAACAAAGCCTGACCCTTTCCATTGTGTAAGAGATTCTATTGTCCTTGGCAAGGCTAGTTTAGAAAGACACCTGCAGCGTTCCCATTGTTTGGCCACCTGCTAGTTTAACAAAAGAATTCGAGGGTTGCTTTATACTCGTCCTGTCCTTGTTTGTGTGAAAGAGAGAGAAACTTGTTTACCAACTCTGCGTGACGTCATACTTTAGAAAGACACCTGCAGCGTTCCCATCCCAATAACAAAGCCTGACCCTTTCCATTGTGTAAGAGATTCTATTGTGTGTGCCTTTCTATTGTTCTTGGCAAGGCTAGTTTAGAAAGACACCTGCGACGTTTCCATTCTTTGGCCACCTGCTAGTTTAACAAAAGAATTCGAGGGTTGCTCTATACTCGTCCTGTCCTTGTTTGTGTGAAAGAGAGAGAAACTTGTTTACCAACACTGTGTGACGTCATTGTCGGCCATCATGATTTTGCCTGAGGGAGTTCTCTCCGATGTTTTTACGACCTCCTACGAATATACCCGAGCATAGTTAACAAGCATTCTGTTTCAGCCAACGACTCCGAAAAAAGCGCCTAATATACATTTCATTACGTGCATTAAACCTCTGAGTGATACCATAGATCGGTGTTCGATTCTTACTGTAATCAAGAGTTTATTGCTAATGAGAAATTAATGATTGATATTATTATATCATTACCCTAATTAATAAAAACGCGTTCAGAGAATTCTAGCTCGAGTCTTACCAAGTGAAACTCTAACGCGTAATAACTATTAAACTATGCAAGGTCAGATTAAAAAAATGTATTTATCAATTATAATTTAATTTTTTATATATCATTACCCTAATTAATGAAAGGGTGTTCAGAGGGTTCTAGCTCGAATCTTACCCAACGAAACTCTAATGCTTAATAAATATTAAACTATGCAAGGTCAGATTTAAAAATGTATTTATCAAATATAATTTTTTTATACATCATTACCCTGATTAATGAAAGACCGTTCAGAGGACCCTAGTTCGAATCTTACGCAGCGAAACTCTAATGCTTAATAAATATTAAACTATGTAAGGTCAGATTAAAATGTATTTAACAAATATAATTTAATTTTTATATATCATTACAATAATTAATAAAAAGGGTGTTCAGAGGGTCCTAGATCGAATCTGCGAAACTCTAATGCCCAATAACTATTAAACTATGCACGGCTAGATTAAAATGTATTTAACAAATATAATTTAATTAATGAAACGGTGTTCAGAGGGTTCTAGATCGAATCTGCGAAACTCTAATGCTTAATAAATATTAAACTATGTGAGTATTGGGCGGTCAGATTAAAACGTGTTTAACAAATATAATTTAATTTATACAACATTACAATGTTTAACGATCTGTATTGTTAGGAACCAGAGGCCCCTAGTTCGAATCCAACCCTGTGAAATGCTATAATAACTATTAAGTTATTGAAGCAGCGGGCGGTCGGATTAAAATTGCATTTAACAACTATAATTATTTATATTAAACCCTGATGCATACTTAGATATCCCGAAGCCTAGACAACATTCTTTCTTCTTCTCCTCTCTTTTTCTTTCTATCTATCTCTTTCTTTCTCCACGACTTGTACACATTCAGGCGTTCACATATACACGAGCACTTGTACACGCATCAGCAAACATACACTGGTGCACGCATGCAAGCACACACACACACACGCACATACATACACAAGCACACACACATGCACATACATACAACAGTACACACACACACATACACCAGTACACACACGCATTCACGCACCTCATGCGTATACATACATACACCAGTGCTCTTACACTCACACATTCACGCACCTCATGCGTATACATACATACACCAGTGCTCTTACACTCACGCATACATATACATGGACACACACACACGTGCAAGCACATATGCCTGTTCACTTACACCCAACAGCAGCAACCCACACACGCACACACCAACTCACGCGCATGTCCTGAATGAAAAGAGACAAAATGATGCAATAAAAACTAATTATAGCTCGGGATGCAAGGCTCCATTTACGATTGCTCGAAACCGGTCTTCTAATAACTCCAAAACTAATTAAAATAAAGACAGTAAATAAACTTTATTACTTTTATGCCATTAGCTCGTTTCTTGTGCATGTATATTAGAGTCCGGGTGTCATGGGTTCGATCCTTAACTTTAAAATCTCAATTATCTCAGAAACTAGCAGGGATTAAGGTGCGGACCAAAGCACGATTTTTAGTTCCTACGATGAACAATTAATGCTTTATATAATTTCCAATCAGTGTCCCTAGCTCGAATCCCGATCTTTCAGTGACTTCCTTAATTTTCCACTGTGTTCTAGAATATATCACTTAGATCAATGTTGCAACTGCATACAGGTCTTTTAAACACATCAAACTAATATTATAAATAATTTTGTTTCTGGCGTTCTGAGTTCGAATACCGATTCAATGAAGTTTACTTATAAATTTAATAACAGTAAATAATTAAGACAAAGGTACCAAATAAACCTATTACGTTTATGTCATCAGATAATATCTTGCGGGTGTATATTAGGGTACCTGACGTCCAAGGTTCGATCTTTAAGTTTAAATCTCAATTATCGCAGAAACTAGCAGAGATAGAGCTGTAGACGAGAGCATGTTTGATACCTCATACAATGAACAATTAATGCTGTATATAATTTTCAATCAGTTGCCCCTAGTTCGAATCCCGATCTTTCAATGACTTCACTGATTTTCCTCTGTACTCTAGAATACATTACTTAGATTGATGCTTTAACTGCATGCAGCTTTGTGTAACGACATTATGGATGTACTCTGTGTGAGAGAGAGCGAGAGAGGAGAGAGAGAGAGCGAGAGAGGGAGAGGAAGTGAAACAAGCAGGGATAGAAGTGCTGAGGGCCTCTGCGCATGCGTAGCAAGAGATGATGTCATTGGCTGCAATAATCACGTGACGTGTAAGCATCACAGCCATGATGACGTGCAGGCATCGCCTGGAGGGGGTTTAGATCCCTATATAAACAGACATCTTTCCCATGTTAGAACTGTTGTGTACTTATTAACTTTACATTCAAGTTTTAAAGAGCTTTAAAAGCAACGTGAGCTGCAGGCCGTCTACACATTCAGCACATATCAAAACGGGGGCAATGCAAGGTGAGTTTTAAATAACTATACAAAATCACTGTTGGCTTTTACAATACATTTAATTTTATTTAAACGTTACAGTACATGAAAGACGATTCGTTACAAAGATCATCATATTTTCTAATCTGTGCTTTACATTCACATGATATTCTCAACACACATTCTTCTGTAACATTTATATGATTTTCTCTACATCTTCTTTGTAAACATTCATACGATTTTCCCCTCATTCTTTGTTTCACTATACACTCACATGATTTCCTCTACTCATTCTTTATTCCACCTACAGGTTCATGCTCTGTTAACATTCACATGACTTTCTCTTCACATTCTTTGCTTCCATTAACATTCACATGATTTTCGCCACACCTTCTTCTTACATAAACATTCATACAACTTTACCCTCATTCTTTGTTTCACTATACACTCACATGATTTCCTCTACTCATTCTTTGTTCCCCTGCAGGTTCATGCTTTGTTAACATTCACACGACGTTCTCAGCTCATTTCTCTATTGACATTCACATGATCTTCTCAACACATTCTTCTTACTTAAAAATTCATACGATTTTCCCCCCTCATTCTTTGTTTCACTATACATTCGCACACGATTTCCTCTACTCATTCTTTGGTTCTCTGTTGGCTCATCTTCAATGACCATTCACATGATTTCTGTACTTATTCTTTATTTCTCTACACCTTCATAGGCTTACTTACAAAACATACACACCCTAGTTCTTCAACTTGAATAATGTAGTGAAAATAATAATTCATGACAATGTCTGTTACAGATTGTTTAGCTGATAGACTTAACAAGATGGTGGAAGAGCGTAGTTTCCTACCGACTCGTCGAGTTCAAGATCTCGAAATAGGTCTTAACTATGAGATAAAGTCCTTAAACAGAGTTCAAACAAGATATGGTACCAGGATCGTATCTTCGCTGGAGGATTGTCAAGTGTTCTTGCCAGAGCGCTATAATTCGTTAACCGATCAAGAGATTGCAGAAATACCTGGGAGCGTATACCTACAGTATAATGGCATGGCAGAGAAGGGGAAATTTAAGACATGTAAATTGTCTTTTTTACACGCAAAGAAGGTGCGTAGAAGTGTCAAACTTAAGTATTGAATGTTCTCCCATTTCACAATGAAAAATTCATAAATAAAACAACTGACTCATTGATATTACATATAAAGATACAAAAGATTCATATTATAGAATTTTATAAAAAATTAACGAAATTACAATATCACATGCTTGAGTTTAATTATATCTAGCGCATTGAAATAACTCTAAATATCCGAATGTTTATACAAATCATTGTGCTTCTTTTACATGTGTCATATGCTTCATTTTACATGTATCATAAAAAATGTAATTCTTTCCAGGTTGCCTTTACTTGACCAAGATAGTTTTCTAAGACTTTCATTGTGCAATGTTTCAGGGTGTGCAATAAGAGGAAGAAGAAGAGGAATAGCCTGCTACCATGCAATGGATGCTGACGCTATTGGAGGGTAGAATACCTACAAGAAACATTTCGGCAAGAAACGGGTGCTGAGACATCTACATCACCGAAACACATTAAGACAGGATCCTTATATAACATTACAGGGTATACAATGAAAAAATACGGTCAATTTTGTATACAATTCAATGCACGGCTGAGAGTTAGCTCGAACTAGTCTCCCTATATTCACTGAAATTAAGCATTGTGAGCAATAATTTAAGTGACTGTGAAAATACTTTAAGTAATGGTGAAATTTGTATCCTAAAAGACTTGAGCCCTGTATACATTAACAGCATTAAGACTGTTTGCCACGCTGGAATACAAATTATGAAAATAAAAAGACTTTCATTTAAATAATAAGGAAATTTGCATAACCTGCTGTTACAAGTGTAATGACATATACAGAAACAATGGGTCGGGCGAGAAAGTGATGGAAATGTAAGATAAATAATAACAATAAAAGAATTAAGGTATGCTTTTACATAGTGTTTTTATTCATTAAAAATCCTTGCATTCCTAATGAAAAATAAATCATTACAATGATTAGTTTAAGTTATGTTACAATGATCAAAAAGAGAACCGTCTTTAGATGCATTACTCGATCTTAAGTCAGAGCACCAAAAAATGACAAATCACGGCTTCTCCATTTTAGATGTGGTGTCACTATTCAGGTAAATTCCTGTAACACAGCAGGTTGAGTATGCAGATCTGTGGTCCTAAATGGGTGAAACAGAGTCTTATCCAGCTTAACAGTCTTGAGATCTCAGCATCAGAAAGTCGAATCACAAGCCTTCTCCACTCGATGAGTACAGGTTTAACAACAGCATTCTCTTCACCCTGAGACGGTGTAATGTATATAAATGTTCAACTTGACAAGGGATTCTAAACTCGTTGTTAGAGTCCAGAACTGATGTATTATATAGTGAAAACACATGTTCCTCTTCTTAGTGATCTTGTCGTCGAATCTCGGTGCCGGTAGCATTGAAGATGTCCATGATTATAGGATTCTGAAGCCCAAAAACTGTAGGAACTGCTGATTGCGTGATGTTAACCTGATGGGCGTCAAGGGCAGAGCATGATGTGTGCGTCGAATCATTCCATTATTATATCCTCGACTCGTTGACTTCTTCTAAAATCTATAGGCATTATGCTTATATCCTTGTTTCTAAAGGCAATGATATTGCTGTTAGGCTCCCCTGTTTGCTCTATGAAGCGGATCTTTATGAACAACAGGTAAAATTTGATTTGATGGTTCCTGTGAAATACGTTATCCAGCCGTAACAGATGGGAAAACTGGTAGATGGAGTGTCCACTTTTACTATAGAGGAAGGAGACTGATGCAATACTGCGCTAAATTCGTATGATGTTCAACTTAAATATATTCACTAGGAAATCAGATTCAGACAGCTGATTAGATGGAATAACTTTGTCACTGAAGGGCCACAGAACGTTCCTATAGAACAATCACTGCAGCTCACGTTGCTTTTAAAGCTCTTTAAAACTTGAATGTAAAGTTAATAAGTACACAACAGTTCTAACATGGGAAAGATGTCTGTTTATATAGGGATCTAAACCCCCTCCAGGCGATGCCTGCACGTCATCATGGCTGTGATGCTTACACGTCACGTGATTATTGCAGCCAATGACATCATCTCTTGCTACGCATGCGCAGAGGCCCTCAGCACTTCTATCCCTGCTTGTTTCACTTCCTCTCCCTCTCTCGCTCTCTCTCTCTCCTCTCTCGCTCTCTCTCACACAGAGTACATCCATAATGTCGTTACACAAAGCTGCATGCAGTTAAAGCATCAATCTAAGTGATGTATTCTAGAGTACAGAGGAAAATCAGTGAAGTCATTGAAAGATCGGGATTCGAACTAGGGGCAACTGATTGAAAATTATATACAGCATTAATTGTTCATTGTATGAGCTATCAAACATGCTCTCGTCTACAGCTCTATCTCTGCTAGTTTCTGCTATAATTGTGATTTAAACTTAAGGATCGAACCTTGGACGTCAGGTACCCTAATATACACCCGCAAGATATTATCTGATGACATAAACGTAATAGGTTTATTTGGTACCTTTGTCTTAATTATTTACTGTTATTAAATTTATAAGTAAACTTCATTGAATCGGTATTCGAACTCAGAACGCCAGAAACAAAATTATTTATAATATTAGTTTGATGTGTTTAAAAGACCTGTATGCAGTTGCAACATTGATCTAAGTGATATATTCTAGAACACAGTGGAAAATTAAGGAAGTCACTGAAAGATCGGGATTCGAGCTAGGGACACTGATTGGAAATTATATAAAGCATTAATTGTTCATCGTAGGAACTAAAAATCGTGCTTTGGTCCGCACCTTAATCCCTGCTAGTTTCTGAGATAATTGAGATTTTAAAGTTAAGGATCGAACCCATGACACCCGGACTCTAATATACATGCACAAGAAACGAGCTAATGGCATAAAAGTAATAAAGTTTATTTACTGTCTTTATTTTAATTAGTTTTGGAGTTATTAGAAGACCGGTTTCGAGCAATCGTAAATGGAGCCTTGCATCCCGAGCTATAATTAGTTTTTATTGCATCATTTTGTCTCTTTTCATTCAGGACATGCGCGTGAGTTGGTGTGTGCGTGTGTGGGTTGCTGCTGATGGGTGTAAGTGAACAGGCATATGTGCTTGCACGTGTGTGTGTGTCCATGTATATGTATGCGTGAGTGTAAGAGCACTGGTGTATGTATGTATACGCATGAGGTGCGTGAATGTGTGAGTGTAAGAGCACTGGTGTATGTATGTATACGCATGAGGTGCGTGAATGCGTGTGTGTACTGGTGTATGTGTGTGTGTACTGTTGTATGTATGTGCATGTGTGTGTGTGCTTGTGTATGTATGTGCGTGTGTGTGTGTGTGCTTGCATGCGTGCACCAGTGTATGTTTGCTGATGCGTGTACAAGTGCTCGTGTATATGTGAACGCCTGAATGTGTACAAGTCGTGGAGAAAGAAAGAGATAGATAGAAAGAAAAAGAGAGGAGAAGAAGAAAGAATGTTGTCTAGGCTTCGGGATATCTAAGTATGCATCAGGGTTTAATATAAATAATTATAGTTGTTAAATGCAATTTTAATCCGACCGCCCGCTGCGTCAATAACTTAATAGTTATTATAGCATTTCACGGGGTTGGATTCGAACTAGGGGCCTCTGGTTCCTAACAATACAGATCGTTAAACATTGTAATGTTGTATAAATTAAATTATATTTGTTAAACACGTTTTAATCTGACCGCCCAATACTCACATAGTTTAATATTTATTAAGCATTAGAGTTTCGCAGATTCGATCTAGAACCCTCTGAACACCGTTTCATTAATTAAATTATATTTGTTAAATACATTTTAATCTAGCCGTGCATAGTTTAATAGTTATTGGGCATTAGAGTTACGCAGATTCGATCTAGGACCCTCTGAACACCCTTTTTATTAATTATTGTAATGATATATAAAAATTAAATTATATTTGTTAAATACATTTTAATCTGACCTTACATAGTTTAATATTTATTAAGCATTAGAGTTTCGCTGCGTAAGATTCGAACTAGGGTCCTCTGAACGGTCTTTCATTAATCAGGGTAATGATGTATAAAAAAATTATATTTGATAAATACATTTTTAAATCTGACCTTGCATAGTTTAATATTTATTAAGCATTAGAGTTTCGTTGGGTAAGATTCGAGCTAGAACCCTCTGAACACCCTTTCATTAATTAGGGTAATGATATATAAAAAATTAAATTATAATTGATAAATACATTTTTTTAATCTGACCTTGCATAGTTTAATAGTTATTACGCGTTAGAGTTTCACTTGGTAAGACTCGAGCTAGAATTCTCTGAACGCCTTTTTATTAATTAGGGTAATGATATAATAATATCAATCATTAATTTCTCATTAGCAATAAACTCTTGATTACAGTAAGAATCGAACACCGATCTATGGATATCACTCAGAGGTTTAATGCACGTAATGAAATGTATATTAGGCGCTTTTTTCGGAGTCGTTGGCTGAAACAGAATGCTTGTTAGCTATGCTCGGGTATATTCGTAGGAGGTCGTAAAAACATCGGAGAGAACTCCCTCAGGCAAAATCATGATGGCCGACAATGACGTCACACAGAGTTGGTAAACAAGTTTCTCTCTCTTTCACACAAACAAGGACAGGACGAGTATAAAGCAACCCTCGAATTCTTTTGTTAAACTAGCAGGTGGCCAAAGAATGGAAACGTCGCAGGTGTCTTTCTAAACTAGCCTTGCCAAGAACAATAGAAAGGCACACACAATAGAATCTCTTACACAATGGAAAGGGTCAGGCTTTGTTATTGGGATGGGAACGCTGCAGGTGTCTTTCTAAAGTATGACGTCACGCAGAGTTGGTAAACAAGTTTCTCTCTCTTTCACACAAACAAGGACAGGACGAGTATAAAGCAACCCTCGAATTCTTTTGTTAAACTAGCAGGTGGCCAAACAATGGGAACGCTGCAGGTGTCTTTCTAAACTAGCCTTGCCAAGGACAATAGAATCTCTTACACAATGGAAAGGGTCAGGCTTTGTTATTGGGATGGGAACGCTGCAGGTGGTCTTTCTAAAGAATGCTTGCCAAGGACAAATTGAAAGGCACACACAATAGAATCTCTTACACAATGGAAAGGGTCAGGCTTTGTTATTGGGATGGGAACACTGCAGGTGTCTTTCTAAACTAGCCTTGCCAAGGACAATAGAAAGGCACACACAATAGAATCTCTTACACAATGGAAAGGGTCAGGCTTTGTTACAACCCTAATTCATCATGGGCTTTGTTCATTTTGACAGCTGAAGGTTAAGCATTGTTCTTTTGTTAAAAGCTAGTGGAACGAGTATGCCACGTGTTCGACACACAATGGAAGTGGGGGTGGGTAACTGACCAGGTGCAGAAGTGGCCTAATGTGGGATGGGTAGGAAAAACATCTCGCCTTTGTTACAGAACCTTAAATTTATGACCCCTTTGTTCGTTTTGACAGTTGATTGACAGCCTTAATTGCTTAACTGTCAAGCCTCCATTGTACTCAACATGATTTACGACCGCAGCTGCAACTAAAACTACCAAGGAGCTGGGGGTGGGGGAGAGGAGGTGGGGGAGCTCATTTGCATATGAATAGCCATGCATAAATTAACTGCGCCAGAATGCCCATGCCAAGGAGCTGAGGGTGGGGGGAGAGGAGGTGGGGGGAGAGGAGGTGGGGGAGCTCATTTGCATATGAATAGCCATGCATAAATGAACTGCGCGTGAATGCCCATTTCTACCCTACTCAAAACACTTGGGCAAAATTTGTCGACACATTTAAAATTTAGTGAAAATCGCTAGAAATGGGTAGTTAAGGTAAAAATCCTTCGGACTGAGGTTGCAGCTTACTTGCACTAAACAGTGCTTTTCCTTCACAGTGTGGCCAACGCACGGCTGCTTACGCATCGGTCGCCACCGCTTGGACTCCCGCAGAAACAGCTATAAGATCCACGCAACCGCCTCACGTTCTCGTATTTACAGTTAGATTAAAATTATAGTAAACATAAAGAGATGTTGGAAATGCCATTTTCTCCTAGAAACTTCCGACATCTTCTCAGGAAATTTTAGTTCACAAACGAGAGTTCAATATCCGAAATTGAGTGAATTTTTCGTCTGATGTTTTCTTTTGATTCTTACCTGTATGTGGCTTATTAACATGTCTTATTCTTCATGTGATCATCAGAGTCGGGTAAATTTGTGTAATTGATTTTACGAAATGATAGAATAATTGATCCACACTTAATATTGTTCTCTGAGGAAACATTGTTCAATTTATATGGCTATGTTTGTCGCAAAAAACACATTTTGGAGTACAGAGAAACCCGATTTTACACACGAGATTCCCTTACATGACGCAGTTTAATAGGATCTATATTACTTTCTCTACTACGTATAGTAAGTAGGGGAAGTATTGTATTCCACCCAAAAATTCGATACCGAGATTTCACCGGAAATACATGTTTTGAGACCCCCCGAAACCAAAAACTTTTTTTGGAAACCTATCCGTGTGTGTGTGTGTATGTGTGTGTGTGTGTGTCTGTGTGTCTGTGAACAGCATAACTCAGAAACGAACAGTCGGATAAACACCAAACTTGGTATTTAGGTTCAGTATCTTCCAGGGATGCGACACGAAGGTTTTCAAGAAAATCCCCCACCCCAGGTTACTCTTTACATGGAACATTTTTCGAAAATTTTAATTTTCTCAAAAATGGCTCTAACGATTTTGATTAAAATATCATATGTTTAAGGTATTTTCATGACAAATGAGATGTATATCTTGAATTTTCTGGGAATGTCTACAAAAGTATTCTTCATTGTGAACGAGTTTTGCATACTGGTAAACCATAAGAGATAGACACAATTTTACTACACAAAAAATGTAGATCGCGTTAAAATACACAATACACATGTACATTTTTTTTGGCTGGGTGAACAATTTTCGAGATATTGCTTGTTATTTCCTTAAATTTTCCAATACTTGTACTTTTTCTAAAATTCGTTATTCATTTTTTTATGTCCTGGTAATGCAAAGAGAATGGAATACTCCACATAGCAACCAGCTCTTAAAATATTTGACTATCGCTTAAAGCCTACCAATTCCCCTTGCACCTAAAAGAAAATTAGCAATAAGATTAACATCTCGATTAACATGCAGCATATGGAGAATAAGCGTTTGTAAAAATAGTTTGTACAGGAGTGGGGAAAGTCATGTGAGTGTAACATATCAGATTTTTTTTTGAACAAACAATAAATGCAGAGAAGCAAAGAAATGGCTACTCTCAGGATTTACTGAATACCGACCGACGTTGGAAGTCACTCTGGATGTTTCCAACAAGACTTTGCTACCGCGCATTCAGCTGATGAGTCATTAAATTTAAATCAGGACATTTTTGAAGATATGATAATTAGTAAATAACTATGGCCCTCACGATCTCCTATTTTAACTGTATGTGATTTTTATCCATGAGAGAACTTGAAAAATAAGGCGTGTGTAACAAACCCCATACATTGTAAAAACTAAAAGAAAACATTAGGCGAGAAATTCACTCAATTTCGGATGTTGAATTCTTCAACGCGAGTGAAGATTTCCTAAGACGACGCCAAAAATATGCTTATAGAGAAGGACAAATTTCCAATATTTCTTATGATAAGGTATGCACTTATTACACTAATTGTATCTGTAAATATGAGAACGTGAGGCGTTTGTGAGGACATAAAATATTTCGGCGGAAGTCCGAGCTGCAGCGACTGTCGTGAGCCGCCGTGCAGTGGCCGCAGTGTGGCCTTATGTTCAATTAATAACTTAATTAATAAAACTAATACATAGCATTAATAACTTAAATTAATAACTTAGTAACATTGAAGCGAAAATAAACGCAGATAGGCGTGCTCAAACTTTGTTGATATAACCTTGATGTGTAAAATAAAGGGTAATTAAATAATATTCGAACCCATTCGCGGCCTCTCTCTACTGCGCGAGACAGCCGGTAGTCGCCGGGGAAATTACGCCGGCAGATGCGGACTAAAATCCTTAGCTTATAATACAGAGACTCCAAACCGCCTGCGCGGTTTTTTTCCTGTCCGCGTCCTGGGCGCTCGTTGCCGTCTGCCGCTATCACACAAAGGCGCGGACGAAACCATACAACATTTTTAAAACTACTTTTAAAGGCTTTACTTATCAACTTTATGAAAGGAAATGTTGGAACCGGCCACCGTCGTTGTCCATACATTTTTGTTACCTCTTAGGAAACTATCTATCATGGAATTTTTGGGGGCAATTTTCCAAACGATGACCGATGTCTTCTGATGTTTCTTCGGTAAGAACCGAAACCCGTCTTTTAGATTTCTTAGCCTGAACACTTCCCGTGACCTGAAATTTACTGTAAAGTTCATGGATTGTTGAACGGCCTGGAACTTTTACACCTGGAAATCTTTCTGCAAATCGTACTTTCACTTGGCGAGCTTAACGAGTTAACACATACGAATTAAAAATAAATACATGCGGTGCAGTAGAAAATATATGTGAGCCATAATATACAAAGATATTATGAACAAAATAATAAATAACTGGTAATAACTGAACTACATCACATCACCGTCAATTCAATACTGCACTTCACGCTGCAAAGCTAAACCACAGCGTGACTCTGTTTATAGCAGCAGTACGTTATCATGTTATTATATTTCCACACGCCCAGATGAAAAAACACCATGCAGCCGGCAATATTGTTCATAAAATACCCCTCCGGGATAACATAAAACATAATGTGTACAAGACAAACCCACACACACTGGAAGAATTAAAACAAAATATCCGCCAGAAAATTTCTCAGCGTGAACTACGGTGAGTGATGGATAGTCTCCTAAAGTGGTGCCAGAAATGTATGGACAACGGCGGTGGCCAGTTTCAGCATCTCCTTTCGTAATGTTGATAGGTAAAGCCTTTAAACGCAGTTTTAAAAATGTATGGTTTCATGCGCGCCTTTCTATGACGGCGGTAGACGGCAACGAGCGCCGAGAACTCGGACAGGAAAAACACCGCGCAGGCGGTTCGGAGTCTTTTGGCTCACTCTGTAGATGCTGGAAATGTTGACCTTCTGCTCTCAAACAGGCAGCATATCTCGCATAAATATTCTCGCTCACTCTACGAAGCTCAGCAGCAGGTATTCTTTTGATTTATTGCACAATGTTTTCTCTAAGTTCCTGTAGTGTGCGAGGATTGGAACGATACACTTTCTTTTAAAGAACCCTATAAATAAAAATCACAACTCAATAGGTCAGAGAACGAGGGGGCCACAAGTCAACCCAATTATTGTCATCAAACACCTTTCTTATTTGATGTAATGATTCGGCAGCCGTATGTGCTATTGCAGAATCTTGCTGGAACCAACCATCGACTGTTGTCACTATTCACACGTTCACTTAGATGAGACCAAGATTCATCAGTGAAAAACAAAACCTGTGCGTCAATGAAACCCCTTTCTACGGATTGGAAAAACCAGTTACAATAATTCATACGTTTAGCGGGATCATTTGGCTTTAACGCTTGCACTCATGTGTAGCGATAGGGCTTCAGTTTCAACAGACGTGCAGGATTTCTCGCAGAAGATCCAGATACACCTGTTTGCCGCGATAGTTTTTTCAGCGATTTTCAAGGCGAACGCTCCAAAGCGGCACCAGTGTCATCCAGTTTATTTTCTGCTAACACAGACCTCTTCCTCGAATGTTTCTTGTCCAACACCGAACTCGAAGCTTCAAATTTATTTACGGTCGCGTGCACGGTTGACCTTGCAGGTGGTACAAAGTTTTTTTTTTATTTTTTTATTTTTTTTATCCGACAGTTTTTTTTTTAAATTGTCGACGTCATCACTGCTTTTTTATTTATTTATTTTTAATAGCAAGTTACTTATTTATCTAACCTCTTTTTTTTACAGCGTAAAATCTAACTGCAAATTTAATACGTTCCATATCCGGGGTTGTCGCCGAAGCTTGTATCGCTCTGACCGAAGCCATTTTTGGAAAGTGAGGAGAGATGGGGATTCTTCGTGCAAACAGTAATGATATAGTGCCCATGTTAACCACACCTGTGTAATTTTGGTAGCTCCCTTCTGAAAGTCCCAAGCTAATAGGACAGACGTAGTCCGATGTTCCAAACAGCTGCCGATTAAATGACCTATATGTTTGTTGGTCCAATTCCAGATGTCCCGGATACTGACACAGGTGGTTATTCGATGAATTTGTGTGTCCACACCACCACAACGCTTACACCAAGGTGCCGAGGATAAATTATGTTTATATCGCTTGGACTCTGTGGGTATCAATTCGTTGATGAAGAAATAAAAAGAAACCTTCCACTCCAAGGGTATATAGTTTATAAGCAACATTTTCCATACCCGCTGCCATGGTGAATTAGGGTATTTCCATTCTATCGCAGGCACTGTCATGGAATCTTTCAGCAACGTGGTATATAACGTTTGGGTGGTGGGAATACTGAGCGATGTATCTATCACAGGTAGTATTCTTCTATAGTCTGTCAGAACCTATTTGAAGTGTCCGGCAGCCATCCCAGCCATGTTCATACAAAACTGCACAACCTGATGGTTTCGGAGCAGATTCATGTTTGATGTAAACTTTACAAATAAACACGTATTCTTCCACAGTCCGAAGTCCCGGCAGCTGGTGCGGGAGTAGCGAAGGAGAGAGAGAGGTCGCGAATGGGTTTGAATATAATTTAACTACGCTATATATGTTCTCCAATTGCAATTTAAATGGCACAGAAACTATACATGACCTGTCTAGTGAACACCAAATAACCTTTTAGTACTCAAATTTTAATGCATTTTGTGGTGTTTGAAATTAATTTCCCCATTTAAGAAATTTTCCCCAATTGAAATTTAACACCCAGACAATCGGTTGTAACGCTGGACCTGTAGTATCTCACGACCTGGTACTATGTGATCATGAAGGCAGTGTTATGTTCACTACTACCGAAAAATAAGTAAATAACGTGATACTATTGAAGTTCTTTTATTCTTCACATAATCCGGAAGGGTAGAATCAGACGACTGAAAAATTCAATGTCATAGCCGGAATTTGAACCCAGGATCTACTCGTTTCCGTTCGATTACTCTAACCAATTGAGCTACCATGGAACATGTCTGTAGAACATTAAATTCCCCATATGATTCGCATTTATCCCGGTAAACCGAAAACAAATCTCAAATTGCCTTGAGATGACACCCCAATGGCGACTTAAAACGTTGTAAGAATAAATTGTTCTTCCACACAAACCGTATGTAGGACAAGGTTGAAAAGTAGAATCAGACGACTGAAAAATCTGATGTGTTACACTCACATGACTTTCTCTACTCTTGTACAAACTATTTTTACAAATGCTTATTCTCCATCTACTTCATGTTAATCCAGATAAACATTTGCAGACTCTATCTTATTGCTAATTTTCTTGTAGATGTAAGGGAAAATATATTTACAAGGGCAATATAGAAAAACAGTAGCCTTTAAGCACATACATATCTCTTAATAGCTGGTTGCTAGGTCCAGCACCATTCCCTTTGCCACAGATTAATACTCTTTGTATATCCAAGACAAAAAAATGAATAACGAATTCCCATTTTAGAAAAATATTGAAAAATTTAAGGGAATAACAAGTAATATTTCGAAAATGGTTCACTCAACAAAAAAAATGTATATGACATAAATTGTGTATTTTAACGCGATCTACATTTTGTGTATAGTAAAATTTTGTCTATCTTTTATGGTTTACCAGTTATGCAAAAGTCGTTAGCAATGAAGAATACTTTTGGAGACATTCCCAGAAAATTCAAGATATACATTTTATTTGTCATGAAAATATCTTAAACATATGATATTTTAATCAGAATCGTTAGAGCCATTTTGAGAAAATTAAAATTTTCGAAAAATGTTCTATGTAAAGAGTACTCTGGGGTGGGGAGATTTTCTTGAAAACCTTCGTGTCGCATCTCTGGAAGATGATACTGAAAATAAATATCAAGTTTGGTGTTTATCCGACTGTTCGTTTCTGAGTTATGCTGTTCACAGAGAGACACACAGACAGACAGACACACAGACACACGCACGGACATGTTTCCAAAAATGCTTTTTTTGGATTCAGGGGATCTCAAAACATGTATTTCCGGTGAAATCTCGGTATCGAATTTTTGGGTGGAATACAATACTTCCCCTACTTACTATACGTAGTAGAGAAAGTAAAAATTCAATGTCATAGCCGGGATATTCAATGTCCTGCCAGGATGTTGCCATGGTAGCTAAGTTGGTGGAAACCGGTAGATCCGTGATTAAAATCCCGGTTACCGTATTGAATTTTTCAGCCGCCTGATTCTAGCTTTCCGACCTTGTCCTACACACGCTTGTGTGGAAGAACAAATAATTCTATTGTCATAAACCGATTTTAATTCTTAAGTATAGCTTCATCAAAGATTTTTATATATGCAGTACCAAGTAAATGAGATAAGATTCACTATTTCGTTCCGAAAAACGTCTTATTTGTCGTGTCTATAAATTTAATTTAGGTCGTTCTGCGAAAATTTGAAAACTATTTCGTCCTGACGGAGTCACAGTAAAAGTACACAATGACTCAAGTAATATAAGTTTTGAACCAAACTTTTTATATATTTAGCCTGCAGAGGACTATTCTCAAGATCATTTAGGACTAATTTACTTAAACTATATTCACTCTTAGGTTGATCCGCGGCAAAACAAACCCACGTGGTCAGTGCACCGTGGTGTAACACGGTAGCGATGCGCCCAGGAGAGTAGTCCCATGCTAATCTGTGAATTTAGAATGAATTTATCCTTTAATATTCTATACAAATACCTAAGGTTTTATTTAACGCTGATTTATACCGTAAAACAGAGCTACAAGTCCCATCATGCAATTCGTATGAGTCACCTGACATCCGGGTAGGCGCAGAATATTGTTTACAGCCAGAAACCAGCAGTTGTGTTTAGTATCATGGAGGACGGTGAATTTGCTGTTGTGTTTTCGTCGAATTACGTAAAGCATTACCCGCGCAAACCATTGACTAGTGGTGAAAAACAATGGTGTTGAATCTTTATTGTAAGTTAATTGAGAAATATCCAACACCTTCCGCGAAAGAAATGGTGAAATTAACTTCTGGGTTCACCGGTGTTTCGAGTACAAGTATAAACAGTGTTGAAACGAGAAAAGTGGTTACACCCGGAAAAAAAAGCGATGCAAGAATGTAGTGATTTTAAGAAGAATGCAATTCGCGTAACAGTGCACAATTTCTTTTTTAAAATGAGCCGCCAATAGTTAATAAAGTGCCGCTTCCAGAGAGCGAATAAATTAGGTTAACGCATACCTGTTACTTTATTTTTCGCTCATTTATTTTAGAATTAACTATTATTATATGTGCAAACGTTTATTTTGTTGCAACTATCAATCTTATCACCTTTAACCCTTAACAGAATATGCTAGTCACCATTTCAGTTGTCGAAATGAGGACTCTGTTCTTTTTTGCACTACGTGCCGCTTGTATTCGCCACATGGTCTGAAAGTGTGACAGTATTTCTAGTGCGAATGGCGGAAGGATACATTATAACGGTGCACTGGTCACCTGGGGTTTGTTTTGACGCGGATCAACCTAAGAGTGAATACAGAGTAGATACCGTCACTGAACCAAAGGTGTCTGCGTGAAGCTCAAGAACGCTAACTACTTGATTAGCAAAACTACAGATACTTAGACGCAACTTAAATGCTAAGGGCCATTTTTTCGTTTAATAAGGCCAAAAAATCTTCGGTTTATTTTTGTCATGGACCTACCTGTCAAAGTTTGAGCGAAATCGGAGACCACATCGACTTTTCCTGGAGGGTTCTTGGCTTTTTGAACGGTTAGATCTGTCAGGAAAACTAACAACATATTCATGAAGGAATATTTTTTGCTGTATTTTACAGGAATTGATTGATCACGATAAATTCAATGAAAACTGCCCAGCTGTCTGAGGGTATCACCAACTTTTTTCAATTCATTTTATAATTTTTTTATGTACTTGTTACAGGACCATGGCACCTAAAGTGGGAAAAGCAAAATGGTGCCCACCAGAACCGCTGCCGGACGCGAAAGATGAGGAGGACGTTAGCTCATTGCCCAACAGGGTAGCTGAGACAATGGCTGGACGCACTCTACTAATTACCGGCGGCACAGGTTTTCTCGGCAAGGTGCTCCTCGAAAAACTACTTAGATCCTGTCCCGAACTGGAAAAGGTGTACTTGCTTGTTCGCTCAAAGAAGGGCAAGGAACCTAGACAGCGCATTGAAGAGATCTTCGCCTCTGCGGTAAGTTAAATTTGATCTGATCTGTTGTGTTACACTCACATGACTTTCTCTACTCTTGTACAAACTATTTTTACAAACGCTTATTCTCCATACGCTTCATGCTAATTGAGATGTTAATCTTATTGCTAATTTTCTTGTAGGTGCAAGGGGAATATGGTAGATTTTAAGCCTTAGTCAAATATTTTAAGAGCTGGTTGCTATGTGGCGCATTCCATTCTCTTTGTATGTCCAGGGCATAAAAAAAATGAATAACGAATTCCCATTTGAGAAAAAGTATTGGAAATTTTAAGGGAATAACAAGCAATATCTCGAAAATAGTTCACTCAACAAAAAAAATCTATATGACATAAATTGTGTATTTTAACGCGATCCACATTTTTTGTGTAGTAAAATTTTGTCTCTCTGTTATGGTTTACCAGTTATGCAAAAGTCCGTTCACAATGAAGAATACTTTTGAAAACATTCCCAGAAAATTCAAGATATACATTTTATTTGTCATGAAAATATCTTAAACATATGATATTTTAATCAAAATCGTTAGAGCCATTTCTGAGAAAATTAAAATTTTCGAAAAATCTTCCATGTAAAGGGTAATCTGGGGTGGGGGGATTTTCTTGAAAACCTTTGTGTCGCATCTCTGGAAGATACTGAACCTAAATACCAAGTTTAGTGTTTATCCGACTGTTCGTTTGAGTTATGCTGTTCACAGACACACACACAGACAAAAACATGTTAAAAATAATTAATATTACCAATTTATTATTCCACAGGCCAGGGATAACACGAATAAAATTGACAATAATTATGCCAAATATAAAACCATTTTCTCAACAAGCCCTTAAACTTCTGTGTTGAAAGCCCCCCACTAAAAGCCTACACACATTGGATTTATTGGAGAAATAGCGAAGCGCAATTATTTAAAACCTTGATAGCAAGCCAACTTCTCTGATGGACATTTTTTGTATCATGACCATGATATGATCCTTTAACGGAATAGCCTTATACCTGTTCCTTTTTTCTCTGCTTGATTAACTTCGCTTTAACTACAAGGTCGTATCGCAATGGTATATGCAGATTCTTTGGCACAACTGACTCGGTGAATGCCCCAATTGTGTAGTCATCTTCCTGTACCATTTGCTTAGGTAATCTACTGAAAGATGACCTATCATCTATTTGTTTGCAATTAAAGTGGAGTGTGGACATTTGGAATCGTGGAATTGTTGCTCTGTACGTTTTTGAAACACGTAGTTAATGTCATGGCGGACACAATGCTCATTTTTACTTTCTCTACTACGTATAGTAAGTAGGGGAAGTATTGTATTCCACCCAAAAATTCGATACCGAGATTTCACCGGTAATATATGTTTTGAGACCCCTGAATCCAAAAAAAAAATTTTGGAAACATGTCCGTGTGTGTGACTGTGAACAGCATAACTGGTAAACCATAAGATATAGACAAAAATTTTACTACACAAAAAATGTAGATCGCGTTAAAATACACAATTTATGTCATACATTTTTTTTTGTTTAAGTGAACCATTTTCGAGATATTCCTTGTTATTCCCTTAAATTTTTCAATACTTATTTTCTCAAATGGGAATTCGTTATTCATTTTTTTGTCTTGGGTATGCAAAGAGTATTAATCTGTGACAAAGAGAATGGTGCTGCACCTAGCAACCAGCTATTAAGAGATATGTGTGTGCTTAAAGGCTACTGTATTTCTATATTGCCCTTATAAATACAAAACAAGGGGAACATAGTACGCTTTAAGCGAGAGTCAAATATTTTTAGAACTGGTCGCTGTGTGTAAAATGTTATTCTCTTTGCATTTCAAAAGAACGTTTCTGCAAATGTTTATCTGGATTAATATGAAGTAGATGGAGATTAAGAGTTTGTAAAAATAGTTTGTACAAGAGTAGAGAAAGTCATGTGAGTGTAACACATCAGATTTTTATTTGTTTAATCCTTAGGTGTATGTAATTTCAGGTCACGGTAATGAAATAAACAAAACTATTTATCTGAAGACTGAAGGAATTCATGAGAAAACAAGGTTCGGTACACGAGTTTTGAAGCTGCAATCTTCGAATGGGAGCCAAAAACATTAGTACTCTTCTTTCTTTCTTTCTTTCTGTATGAAGGTTAGGAAATTGCATATATTTACTCTCTGTACCAGGTATATAGTAGGTAAACAAGAGATTTCATCGCAAATACATGTTTTGAGGCCCCTCTGATTGCGAATAAAGCATTTTTGGAAACATATCCGTGTTTGTCTGTGTGTAGTACCAAACTTGGCATCTGAGTTCAGTGCCTTCCAAGTATGCGACATGAAGGTTTCGGAGAAAATCCCCCTCCCCAACTCCGCTTCACATGGAACATTTTTCGAAAATTTTTGTTTTCTAAAAATGCTATAACGATTTGATTAAAATACTATATATTAAAGATTTCTACCTACATAACAAATAAACTGTGTATCTTGAATATTCTAGGAAGCCTTTGAAGTCATCATTCGGAAGGAATTTTGTATATTCTTGAATAACCTGTACGCGTTAAGCGATAAACGAAATCGTACATACAAAAAACATATAATTTATTTCAAATAAGTTTTTTGCCGCATAATCCATTTCTAATATATCCGTTATTAATGATTCGAATTGTTCATTTCTTGGTCCTTCTTTAAAGTCCTTTCAACGTTCAGTTGTTTTTCGCGATTGCATGGAAACAGTATGGAATTTTAAGACAGCATGCAGCGTCTTCTTCTTAAACATTTGACTATCGTTATTCCCTTTCTATCTATAACGAAATGTGTAATGTAGCTGTTTGTGCAAAGATTTATTTGGATTAAAATGTGGTGAATATAAAAAAAAACTTTAGTAAGTATAGTTTGTATACTAGCTAATAATCGATAGAGGGTAGGAAAGTCATGTGAATGCATCACATCAGATTTTATTAGAATGAAAGTGTATTAACCCTTCCTGAAAGGGATCAGGTATAATCAGTTTCAAACCTGAAAATAAGTTGCCACATAAGCGTATATAAGTTGCTAGAAGCCTGTTACAGTAAAAGAACATTTCCTCTCGCACGTTTTGTAGCATTTTTAGCCTGCATTTTCAGTGATTAAATGTTCACTTTGATATACAAAATTCTAATGTGTTACACTCACATGACTTTCTCTACTCTTGTACAAACTATTTTTAAAAGGCTTATTCTCCATATGCTTCATGTTAATCGAGATGTTAATCTTATTGCTAATTTTCTTGTAGATGCAAGGGCAATTGGTAGGCTTTAAACGATAGTCAAATATTTTAAGAGCTGGTTGCTATGTGGAGCATTCCATTCTCTTTGCATTACCAGGACATAAAAAAATGAATAACGGATTTGAGAAAAAGTATAAGTATTGGAAAATTTAAGGGAATAACAAGTAATATCTCGAAAATGGTTCCCTCAACAACAAAAAAATGTACATGACATAAATTGTGTATTTTAACGCGATCTACATTTTTTTTGTAGTAAAATTTTGTCTATCCATTAGCAGTTATGCAAAAGTCGTTCAGAATGAAGAACACTTTTGGGGACATTCCCAGAAAATTCGAGATATACATAGCATTTGTCATGAAAATATCTTAAACATATGATATTTTAATCAAAATCGTTAGTCATTTTTGAAAAAATTAAAATTTTCGAAAAAGTGTAATCTGGGGTGGGGGGATTTTGTTGAAAACCTTTGTGTCGCATCTCTGGAAGATACTGAATCTAAATACCAAGTTTGGTGTTTATCCGACTGTTCGTTTCTGAGTTATGCTGTTCACAGACACACACACGAACATGTTTCCAAAAATGCTTTTTTTTGGATTCAGGGGATCTTAAAACATGTATTTCCGGTGAAATCTCGGTATCGAATTTTTGGTTGGAATACAATACTTCCACTACTTACTCTACGTAGTAGAGAAAGTAAAAACTGAATACATTGGAAGCAGCAAAACAGATGTTCAATATTAAACTCTATGATGTTTTATATATTTATTGTGTTTTCGGTATAAAACCTGACCGCTCGCAAGGAATTTTGCATTTGGGTATAACGACATGTCATAGCGGCCAATGCCAGCACTCTGTCTTCGCTTCTTAAGTCTGAATTATGTAAACCTGTACATAAAATATTACAAAATTAACTCTTATCTCATAGAAACGCTGTATGTGCTGACGTCCTGAAACCTCAATTTGTTTTGTGCTAGTTTCAATAGTGATTTTTATGGCGAACGTTCACGATTTTCGCCAATTTCGGGTAATGTTTCTTCTGTTAAAACTGTACGTCTTCGCATGTGTTTCCTGTTTTGAACTGAACCAGAAATCTTAAATTTATTCACAAGATCGTGAATTGAAGCTCTGGAAGGAGGCAATTGTGCAGGAAACTTCAGGAAGAATTGTGCACGAACGCGACGAGCCGATTCGTATTTAAAATAACGTTTACATACAGAAATACTTTGTTCTAAAGATAAATTTATCTTTGTAAATGAAAGTGGACTACTGACGCTAATAACTAGGTGCTAACTGAAGAACAGAAAGCCTGTCGTGAGTGCGTTACTAGCGGTCAGCTTATACATCGAAGACCCAGTACATGATATCGCATCGCGTGTTTTCACAACGATATTCATCCAAAAATCATCATTTTATCAGTAAACAAGCTTTCTCCCAAATATAATTTGCTGCATAAGACTTCAAATTACTTGCCTACTCCATGTGATGCAGAAGAGGTATATATTTCTGTAGTTATTCTTTGAAAAAGGTGAAGGCTCAAAACTTAATACTCAATCATTGCATACGTGTAACCGTACAAGTGACGGTGAATGCAGTGTTTTTGCATATGATGAATTCCGCTGGTCATCTGGAGGTATTGCAGACATTGATGTATAGAATGAGTCGGCAAATTGCCTTATTGTAGTAAGAAAAAGGTTACATTGTATAAGTACATGTTGTTTATGCGAGAGAAGAGGAAAATTAATAGATACGGGTTTGTAATTGACGTCATGTTACGGAGGTAAAAAGTGCTTCAAGCAACATCAGTAACGTTTTACCCGCTGCATCCTTACTGAAAGAATTAAAAGTATTAAATTATGTGTTTTTTAGACAGCATGGCCTAAAAGTAGAACTTCTAACAGAGTGCATACGAGCTAAAAGTTCGTGGGATAATCTTCATTGTGGCCAACTTTGGCTTGATTAGGTTTACTCTTCATTATGTCTTTTTACAACATTAATTCCTCATGGCGCTCGCAATATCTATTCACAATACAAGTCGTCATACTTCAATTTATCGCAATTCGTTGTAGAGTTAACGCCTTCTTCTTTCTTTGATCTAAAACATTATTCTCTTATCTAGTAGGGTCAAGTCCTGTAATACGGCCAGTCTTGTAAAACGGCCAGAAATACTTATTTAAACTCTGCCGCCCTCCTAGTTGCTGATATAAACGATAGAGTGCTGCAGAAGCATCGCCATATTAGTTGTATGTGTGCTGCGCTTGGTTGTGAGAAACATCTGGTAGTTTTGTGTATGCTATAAGGAAATATATCACATCGCTTATTAAAAGGTAAGTCAAACGAAGCCATTTTGTTTACCTGTGTCTGTAAGCCATAATTTATTATAGCAATACGAGTTTTAAATGACAAAATATGGATAGCGGTAGTAAAAGTATAACCTTCGAGGACTATAAGCGTGTTGCTGCATGCATGATTGGTGCTGCTACCTATTAGCTAAGTCTTGAATTCCTTGAACATGTGTTTTCTTGTAATATGGCTAGCTGCTTGGCCATTTCACAAGACTCGTTGGACTTTATATTTTTTTGTTTTTACAGGGAGTGAAATTTATGTAGCATAATACTGAATGTATTAACAATGTCTATAGTGATTGGAGGATTTATCTAATTTAATTTATTCCTTTTCGTATTTTTTTAAATTAATTAATTTAACAAGGAGCAGACCTAGTTTCTACACTATTTAAATGCGTTACAAATAATTATTTTTAGGAAGTATGAAAAGTTACTTTATTTATTGCTTGATATTTGTAGGCATTTAAAATGAGAGTCAGTACAACACAGCGTCAGAGCTGGGATATCCAGAGAATACAGGAAGCAGTAGATGCTGTAAAATCAGGTCCAAGGTCTCCTCAGATGCGTCGAAGTTCTATGGTGTCACACGGACTACGCTACGCAGACAACTGCAAACTTCTTCAGCAGAGAAGAAGATGGGGCGAAAGCAAGACATCCCATTAGAAATAGAGCAATCGCTTGTAGACCGCATTCTTTTCATGGAATCTAGATGATTTGGAATGACGATGCGGAACGTTGAATTTCTGACGTACAAACTGGCTGCGAAGAAGGGGCTAACGATTTGACAAACTGGAGTTGTCAACTACAATTTGGAATGCTGCTTTCTCAAGCATGGGGAAAGGCTTGTTCCGTTGAGAATGGGATGAGTGTGCTTCGTGCCTGTGGACTGGTGCATCTCAACCCAGGAATTATTCCTGAATCCTCCTATGCCCCATCCGAAGTGTTCCATAGTCAAGAAAATGAGAAACTGAACTTTAAGACCCTGCCCAGGTCCATCAGGTCAAACAAGCAGATCACTGGAAAGAGATCCTACTCCAGGAACCTCTGGTCAAATAGGCAAGCAACCTAGAAGTGGCAAAAGTGAGCGACTTCAAACACCATCAACAGATTCATCAATTAATGAAAAAATATGTTGGAGGTTCTAGCAGCAGCGAAGATGACGGTCCTCTCCTTGAGCGACTCTGTCCTCTGCCTTCAGTACCAAGGAAGAAAAAGACAATTTATTCTTCACCGGTACATATTAATAAAAGAAGAGCTAAAAAAGTCGAAATAAAGAAAAAAATCTGATGTGTTACACTCACATAACTTTCTCTATTCTTGTACAAACTATTTTTACAAACGTTTATTCTCCATATGCTTCATGTTAATCGAGATATCGAGATGTCAACCTTATTGCTAATTTTCTTGTAGGCTTTAAGCGATAGTCAAATATTTTAAGAGCAGGTTGCTATGTGCAGTATTCCATTCTCTTTGCATTACCAGGACATAAAAAATGAATAACAAATTTCCATTTGAGAAAAAGTATAAGTATTGGACAATTTAAGGGAATAACAAGCAATATCTCGAAAATGGTTCACTCAACAAAAAAATGTAAATGACATAAATTGTGTATTTTAACGCGATCTACATTTTTTGTGTAGTAAAATTTTGTCTATCTCTTATGGTTTACCAGTTATGTAAAAGTCGTTCACAATGAAGAATACTTTTGGAGACATTCCCAGAAAATTCAAGATATACATTTCATTTGTCATGAAAGTATCTTAAATATATGATATTTTAATCAAAATCGTTAGAGCCATTTTTGAGAAACTTAAAATTTTCGAAAAATGTTCCATGTAAAGGGTAATCTGGAGTGGGGGGATTTTCTTGAAAACCTTTGTGTTGCATCTCTGGAAGATACTGAACCTAAATACCAAGTTTGGTGTTTATCCGACTGTTAGTTTCTGAGTTATGCTGTTCACAGACACACACACACACACGGACATGTTTCCAAAAATTATTTTTACTTTCTCTACTACGTATAGTAAGTAGGGGAAGTATTGCATTCCACCCAAAAATTCGATACCGAGATTTCACCGGAAATATATGTTTTGAGACCTCCTGAATCCAAAAAAAGCATTTTTGGAAACATGTCCGTGTGTGTGTCTGTGTGTGTGTGTGTCTGTGTGTCTGTGTGTGTGTGTGTCTGTGAACAGCATAACTCAAAAACTAACAGTCGGATAAACACCAAACGTGGTATTTACGTTCAGTATCTTCCAGAGATGCGACACGAAGGTTTTCAAGAAAATCCCCTCACCCCAGACTACCCTTTACATGGAACATTTTTCGAAAATTTTAATTTTCTCAAAAATGGCTCTAACGATTTTGATGAAAATATCATATGTTTAAGATAATGTCATGAGAAATGAAATGTATATCTCGAAATTTCTGGGAATGTCTCCAAAAGTATTCTTCATTATGAACGACTTTTGCATAACTGGTAAACCATGAGATAGACAAAATTTTACTACACAAAAAATGTAGATCCCGTTAAAATACACAACTTATATTATATACATTTTTTTTGTTGAGTGAACCGTTTTCGAGATATTGCTTGTTATTTCCTTAAATTTTCCAATACTTATACTTTTTCTCAAATTCGTTATTCATTTTTTTATGTCCTGGACATGCAAAGAGAATGGAATGCGCCACATAGCAACCAGCGATAAAATATTTGACTATCGCTTAAAAGCTACCATATTCTTCTTGCATCTACAAGAAAATTACAAATAAGATTGTCATCTCGATATCTCGATTAATATGAAGCATATGGAGAATAGGCGTTTGTAAAAATAGATTGTACAAGAGTAGAGAAAGTCATGTGAGTGTAACACATCAGATTTATTTTGGATTCAGAGGGTCTCAAAACATGTATTTCCGTTGAAATCTCGGTATCGAATTTTTGGGTGGAATTCAATACTTCCCCTACTTACTCTAAGCAGTAGAGAAAGTAAAAAGAAAACAGGAACAAGAATCTGCACCCAGCACAGGCGATTCTAGGTGCAGATATTGTGATGGACTCTTCAACGAAGACCACGACGAAGAAGTGTGGGTGTCTTGTGCAGGATGTGCCGTCTGGCTTCATGAAAAATGTGCAGGTACAAGGGGTGCTAAGGTTTTTGTATGTGAAATGCGCTCTTAAATATAATCTTCCTTAGGTGCCATATTACAAGAATCTCCTTTATAATGGCTAATTCTGCCTTGTTATAAACAAAGTTAAATATAATAAAATAATAACATATTTGAATTACAATTCTACATAATACTTGTTTTACAGGCATGTAGGTATAACCTCCGCATGAACTGTTCATTGTACTCCTATTGGTTTTCAAGTGAATTACAAAATAAATTTTGGTGGCCATATTACAAGACTTGACCCTATAACCTATATAAAGATTAAATGGCGGAAATTATGAATTCAAAGGAAACTGAAATGGAAGAGCCATTATTTTATTATACAGAAACAGCAGAAAGAATTACACTAGAAGTACTTACCCAACAAATCCAGGAAGCAATACCATATAACATTTACTCGCTACATTGGTTGGTGTAAGACAAAATATGTTGAAAATATATTCGCTGAAAATTAATCCACAAAATATCAAAACATCTGACTTCTCGATTTTTTACTTTCTCTATTATGTATAGTAAGTAGGGGAAGTGTTGCATTCCACCCAAAAATTCGATACCGAGATTTCACCGGAAATACATGTTTTGTGGCCCCCTAAATCAAAATAAAGCATTTATGAAAACATATATGCGTGTGTGTATGTCCGTACATGTCTCTATCTGACTGAATATCATAACTCAAAAACGAAAACTCGCATAAATACGAAACTTGGTATTTGAGTTTAGTATCCTACAAGGATGCGACTCGAAGATTTTCAAGGCAATCCCCAATCTAACTACCCGTTACATGGAACACTTTTCGAACATTTTGATTTTCTAAAAAGTGACTCTGGCGATTTTGATTAAAAATATCCGTATATGAAAGATATTTACTTGACCAATAAAATGTATATCTAAATTTTCTGGGAATAGCCTAAAAAGTCCTCTTCATTCGGAAGAAATTTTGTATAATCTTGTGTAACTTGTAAACGTTAAGTGATAGACGAAAATGTACCACATAAAAATGTAGGTCACTTTAAAACACACAAATTACTTAAAATAGGTTTTGTTTGTGGCATAAGCCATTTCTAAGATATCCGTTATTAAAGGCTCGAATTATACAATGCCTGTCATTCTTTTATCCCATCCATTTTCACTTGTTTCTCGCGATTGCATGGAAACAGTATGTAATTTTAAGACCTGCAGTTCTTAAACATTTGACTATCGCTGTTCTCTTTGTTTTTAAAACGAAATTTGTAATGTAGCTGTTTTTGCAAAAGTTTATGTGGATTAAACGTAGTAGATAGAAAAATAAACTTTATTAAGAATAGTTGTGTACCCACAAATAAAGATACAGGTTAAACAAAGCCATGTGAATGTAAGAGATCGGATTTTTTAACGTATTTTTCTTGTTTCAAAAAACCGTTTTAAACGTGATGTCTGTTAGTTTCAGGAATGAATACAATATTATTATTTATATTTTACAAATTCGAGCGCTGTCTAAAAAATCTGATGTGTTACACTCACATGACTTTCTCTACTCTTGTACAAACTACTTTTACAAACTCTTATTCTCCATCTACTTCATGTTAATCGAGACGTTAATCTTATTGCTACTTTTCTTGTTGGTGCAAGGGGAATTGGTAGGCTTTAAGCGATAGTCAAATATTTTAAGAGCTGGTTGCTATGTGGTGCATTCCATTCTCTTTGTATGTAAAGGACATAAAAAAATGAATAACGAATTCCCATTTGAGAAAAAGTATAAGCATTGGAACATTTAAGGGAATAACAAGCAATATCTTGAAAATGATTCACTCAACATGACATAAATTGTGTATTTTAACGCGATCTACATTTTTTGTGTAGTAAAATTTTGTCTATCTCTTATGGTTTACCAGTTTTGCAAAAGTCGATCACAATGAAGAATACTTTTGGAGACATTCCCAGAAATTCAAGATATACACTTTATTTGTCATAAACGTATCTTAAATATATGATGTTTTAATCAAATTCGTTGGAGCCATTTTTGAGAAAATTGAACTTTCGAAAAATGTATCATGTAAAGGATAATCTGGGGTGGGGGGATTTTCTTGAAAACCTTCGTAGGCTGGTTGCTATGTGGAGCATTTCATTGTCTTTGCATATCTTGGAACATTCAAGCCAATAACAAGGAATATCTCTACTACGCATAGTAAGTATTCCACCCAAAAATTTGATACCGAGATTTCACCGGAAATACATGTTTTGAGACCCCCTGAATTAAAAAATCTGATGTGTTACACTCACATGACTTTCTCTACTCTTGTACAATCTATTTTTACAAACACCTATTCTCCATATGCTTTATGTTAATCGAGATTTCGAGATGTCAATCTTATTGCTAATTTTCTTGTAGATGCAAGGGGAATATGGTAGCCTTTAAGCGATGGTCAAATATTTTAACGCTGGTTGCTATGCGGCGCATTCCATTCTCTTTGCAAGTCCAGGACATAAAAAAATGAATAACGAATTTGAGAAAAAGTATAAGTATTGGAAAATTTAAGGGAATAACAAGCAATATCTCGAAAACGGTTCACTCAACAAAAGAAATGTATACGACATAAGTTGTGTATTTTAACGAGATCTACATTTTTTGTGTAGTAAAAGTTTGTCTATCTCTTATGGTTTATCAGTTATGCAAAAGACGTTCACAATGAAGAATACTTTTGGAGACATTCCCAGAAAATTCGAGATATACATTTCATTTCTCATGACATTATCTTAAACATATGATATTTTAATCAAAATCGTTAGAGCCATTTTTGAGAAAATTAAAATTTTCGAAAAATGTTCCATGTAAAGGGTAGTCTGGGGTGGGGGGATTTTCTTGAAAACCTTCGTGTCGCATCTCTGGAAGATACTGAACCTAAATACCAAGTTTGGTGTTTATCCGACTGTTCGTTTTTGAGTTATGCTGTTCACAGACACACACACACAGACACACAGACACACACACACACACACACACACACACACACATACACAAACACACGGACATTTTTCCAAAAATGCTTTTTTTGGATTCAGGAGGTCTCAAAACATGTATTTCCGGAGAAATCTCGGTATCGAATTTTTGGGTGGAATGCAATACTTCCCCTACTTACTATACGTAGAGAAAGTAAAAAAGCATTTTTGGAAACATGTCCGTGTGTGTGTGTGTGAACGACATAACTCAGAAACGAACAGTCGGATAAGCACCAAACATGGTATTTAGATTCAGTATCTTCCAGAGATGTAACACAAAAGTTTTCAAGAAAATCCCCCCACCCCAGATTACCCTTTACATGGAAATTTTAATTTTCTCAAAAATGGCTCTAACGATTTTGATTAATATATCATATATTTAAGATACTTTCAATGACAAATAAAATGTATATCTCAAGTTTTCTGGGAACGTCTCCAAAAGTATTCTTCATTGTGAACGACTTTGGTATAACTGGTAAATCATAACAGGTAGACAAAATTTTACTACACAAAAAATGTAGATTGCGTTAAAATACACAATTTATGTCATATACATTGTTTTTGTTGAGTGAACTATTTTCGAGATACTGCTTGTCATTCCCTTAAATTTTCCAATAGTATACTTTTTCTCAAATGTGAATTCGTTATTCATGTTTTTTGTCCTAGAGATGCAAAGAGAATGGAATGCTCCACATAGCAACCAGCTCTTAAAAGATTTGACTATCGCTTAAAACCTACCAATTCCCCTTGCATCTACAAGAAAATTAGCAATAAGTTTAACATCTCGATTAACATGAAGCAGATGGAGAATAAGCGTTTGTAAAAATAGTTTGTACAAGAGTAGAGAAAGTTATGTGAGTGTAACACATCAGATTTTTAGAATAGCATTTATGGCGAATAACATAGCGTGAATGGAAGATTATCTTTTTATTTAAATCGTATAATACATAGGGAATAAATCTGAAGTTATAGTAGATAAAGTAAGTCCTACAATATTAATGGATTTTTTGGACAAGAAGTATATGTTAATTAAATAATTTTACAGCGTTTATTTAATTAATAATATATAAAATTCGAAATTCCTAAATTCCGTGAGGATCATATTACTGTAGACTAAATGCCTTCCTCAAATGATGTGCTAGAATATGATAGGACGGTGGAGGACATAAGCGCTTCGATGTGCGCAGATACTTTGTGCCTAAGCTCCTGATGAGGCGCCCTCGGGAGGGAGGGAGGAATGAGATAAGAGGAGAGACGGGCAGAGGGCAGGGTCCCCACAATTTACAGACTAGAACACATCCCCTGGGGGGGCGGAACCCGGAGACCGCTCGCAGTCAGGGGGACGAAGGTTTACTCAGAGCATCCTTTTCCCTGCCATGCACACGCCGAGACCTCCCGCCGACACTTGCAACCTTGAAAGAAACCAAGCAGATGAAAGTGAAGTGAAATGAGAATGGAGATAAAATGGAGGGACAGGAAATTCGGAGGATGTAATGACCCTTCCCAGCATTCGCCTGGTGAAACCCCTTAAAAAACCCATTGGCCAGGAACGTCGGCCACGGGAATCGAACCCACGACCTCCCTAATGCGAGTCGCAGACATAACTGAGCCATTCCGATTGGAAATCAGTGCTAGTTTTGCAGTTAAACAATGATAAAGGGTTACAAAATACATAAGACAAGGGGATAACTATCACATTATTGTATTTACCTGAGGAATATGAAATGAAGTATTATTCATCTTAACTCATGGACATCGAGGCGGCCCGGGTTCAATCCAAGGGACCCGCATGTGGGATTTGTGGTGGACAAAGCGGCGTATGGGCGGGTTTTCTCCGGGTTCTCCGGTTTCCCCCGCCATTCATTCCACCAACTGCTCCATCATCACCTTTCCTTTCATCCATTTTACCATTATTTCGTTTCATCTACTCCCTTCCTCCCATACCAGGCATCAGGCTGATCACCCATCCTGGATATTCTATCTGATCCATGAGTGTCTGCTCCTCGACGGGCCTCTGACCCCAGGCACCCGCCTGTAAGTCCTAGGGGTTGTAAGTCCTACGTAAGAGGAGGTTAAACAGAGAATGAATGAACTCATGGACACTATAGTCTCGACTACTTTCATCTTCCACCCTCAAAAACGCCAGTCACAATGATTATGGATTAACTAAATATTCGCTCTCCCAAGTGCAACCAGCACAGTTTTTCTTCCCGAGAGCTAGCAGAGAATATTTGTCTATCCAAGAACGTAAAAATTCAGTACTTCAAAATTCAAAGAATACGTAACGCAACATTTTCTTTGGGCCATTATTGTTTCTGCCAGTAGACTATTTATAATATATACCTGCTAGGGCTTCAGAAGAATGCTTTATAAAAACTGCTTCAATATGCTTATTCCAAATTTATTTAAATCCAGATTGAAAAACTCGATGCTATAGACGGATCTTCTGCTTGCCGTGCCGCTTCTCTCTGCATCTGAGCTACCTTGGCGTAAGATATAATTAATTCGACCACTGAGGTAAAACTATTACTAAAAGTATATTTAACGATTAAATTTTTTTTACGAAACAACCAGAAGAATGAAAAAATTCCGAATACCAGTTTTGTGCATTAGTATTTAAATAATGTGGCAGTATGTTAACTTTTTCAAAATTCCTATTTCTAAATCGTATGCAATAACTGATTAATTCGTATAATAAAAGTAAAATAAAATATTTATTTCTCAAAAATTATTAAATATATCCTTACGAAATTTAAAACACATTTATAGTTGTGGTAGAAAAGGATGTGCAAAAATTTGAAGACATTGAGATAAAAACTGCAGTATTTAGGTGTTACATCTATGGATACCCTTAAGGCATTGTAAGTCATCATTGGGGTAAGTTATTCCAAAATAAATTTGAGAACGCCTTGTGGTTTATTGGGAAAAACGTCATTCAACTGAAGAACTTGGTCTTGCTGGCATGTTACTATGGTAGCTCATATGGTTAGAGCAGCGGTACGGTAAGCCGAAGATACGTGGTTTAGTTCCCGGCTATGGCATTGAATTGTTACTTTCTCTACTGCGTATAGTAAGTAGGGGAAGTATTGTATTCCAACCAAAAATTCGATACCGATATTTCAAAGGAAATATATGTTTTGAGACCCCCTGAATCCAAAAAAAGCATTTTTGGAAACATGTCCGTATGTGTGTCTGTGAATAGCAACGAACTCAGAAACGAACAGTCGGATAAACACCAAACTTGGTATTTAGGTTCAGTATCTTCCACAGATGCGACAAGAAGGTTTTCAAGAAAATCTCCCCACCCCAGATTACACTTTACATGGAACATTTTTCGAAAATTTTAATTTTCTCAAAATGGCTCTAACGATTTTGATTAAAATATCATATGTTTAAGATATTTACACGACAAATGAAATGTATATTTCGAATTTTCTGGGAATGTCTCCAAAAGTATTCTTCATTATGAACGACTTTTGCATATCTGGCAAACCATAAGAGATAGACAAAATTTTACTACACAAAAAATGTAGATCGCGTTAAAATACACAATTTATGTCATTTACATGTTTTTGTTGAGTGAACCATTATAGAGATATTGCTTGTTATTCCTTTAAATTTGTCAATACTTATTTTCTCAAATGGGAATTCGTTATTAATTTGTTTGTCTTGGATATGCAAAGAGTATTAATCTGTGGCAAAGAGAATGGTGCTGCACCTAGCAACCAGCTATTAAGAGATATGTATGTGCTTAAAGGCTACTGTTTTTCTATATTGCCCTTGTAAATATATATTCCCCTTACATCTATAAGAAAATTAGCAATAAGATAGAGTCTGCAAATGTTTAACTCGATTAACATGAAATAGATGGAGAATAAGAGTTTGTAAAAATAGTTTGTGCAAGAGTAGAGAAAGTCATGTGAGTGTAACACATCAGATTTTTCAGTCTGATTCTACCTTTGCAGCTTTAGCCTACACACACTTGTGTGAAAAAACATTTAGTGATCATACATTACATTCAGGTCATAGCTCCAGAGTATCTCAGAACATCTTAATAGTTGCCGCTTTTCACGTAACCACCAATGTTATTTATGACCTGCTTTCTTCCTGTTGCTTGTCATACCAAACCTTTCTGAACAGCTGAGCGCTGCGAGCTTTCTTTCGACGGTGTTGTCTTATGTAATCGTGCAATTTATTGCTGCCATTAGAGTACTTATAGGTATCGGAAGATAATAAAGGGTATCCTTCGTACACAAAGCCTCCTCTTGTCCTTCTTGCATGGTGTGAGCATTTGGTACATTTGAAAGTTACAAGGGATTCAAAATCGCTAGCGTTTTTCACCAATACGCAATTGTAGCTGTGATTATTTCCTCTAGAAAACATAGTAATAGTGCTACGAGGGGCACTATTTGCATTTTGAGCCTAATAATTAAAACAAAGTATTTTTTGATTGAAAACAGCTTTATTGTTTTCCAAAATATTCTCCTTTATGATCAATACACTTTTGCATCCGTTTGAACCATTTGTCAAAGCATTTATTCCAGTCTTCTTGAGACACCTCCAAAACATGGTTTTTGAAGGCATCAACGGCTTCTTCTGCCAACGAAAATCGTTGTCCACGCAATTTATTCTTGATGTTCGGGAACAAAAAGAAGTTATTGGGTGCCAAATCAGAACTTATGGCGGATGTCCCATCAATTCGATTTTTTGAGCCTTCAAATACATTGTTGTTAGACGAGATGTGTGTGCGCTTGCGTTGTCTTGATGAAGAACGATCCTACGGTTCTTGTTGGTTTTCCTTACTGCACCGAAGACTTCCGGCAAACAAATGGTTGTGTACCATTCGGCATTGACCGTTTTACGTTCCTCTTAAGGCACTGTTGCCACACGGGCAGTTTTGCTGAAAAAGCAGGCGACATTTGCTTCGAGTGTGAACAACTTTTGTTGGATTTGCTTCATCTTGAAACAACCATACAGTCGAATGCTGTTTACGTTACGGCTCATACGCATAGATCCATGATTCGTCACCTGTTACAATCTTATATACGTCTTTTGAGGCACCGCCATTGTATTTCTTGAGCATTTTTGTACACCAATGTCGCATGACGATCTTTCATTATTAGTTTTTGCACAGCATCAATGTTTTCTGGCACAGCAACTGATTTTGGACGACCTTTCACGAACTTCATCATTGAGCAAACGGCGGTCACGATTAAATTCGTTATACCAGCGTTTTACAGTGACAAAGGATGGAGCTTCGTCGCCAAATGTGGAAGTTAGTTGATCGGTGCACTCTTGTCTTGATAATCCACGTCGAAAATCGTAATAAATCATTGCACGAACATTTTCACGAGTTAATTCCATGTTTTTGTTGACACACAATTTTCAAGTTTGTGTAAACAAAACAAATGACGCTGTATTGACAAAATGTTTGAAGTAGATTATGGTAAAAAATGTCAAACTTTCCGTTGGAAACGTCAGATGGCACCTACAACATTCAGGGTTGCTAAGGCTCAAAATATAAGTAGTGCCCCTCGTAAGAGAAATTATAACAATGAAGTATTATATTAAGTTTCAAATAGTATAATAATTTAGACTTTATTTTTCCCTCGACATCCATAACACTACTATGCTTATACGATAGTCACTGGCGGATGATGCCATGGCCAGCTCCTGACGAAAGTACAGGGCATACAGCACAACAGGCAGTGGCAATATATGAAATGATAATTGGGAAAGGATTCCGAAAGGAACGTTTCCGCCTTAAGTTTATGGTATCTCCCCAGCATTGGTCAGTTATATGAGCACTGAGGAAAACCTAAGAAAAAAATCTCAGAACGTTCCTGATAGGATTTGAACCGCACGACTTCTGCCTTAAGCCCCTCGGTTACTTCTGTCGGTGAACAGAACAAAGGGATGACTTGAAGGCATTACGGTTCATTATTCCAGGCGTTGTCAGTGCATATGTACCATCACAGAAAATCCGCAAAACTCGCTGAAAGGCCGAAAAACCCCGCATATCAACAACAGAGGAGGAGACCAATTCCTGGAGGAGAGTGGCGATGACATTATTGATGTGGTTTTAGGTGAGAAGTCACATGCATTCAGCTCATAGAGCTGAACTGAGCCTTTCTACCAGGCTTAAGGGCGGAAAATAAAACATTTATTTATACGCCCTTCGCAACTTGAAAAATCTGATGTGATACATTCACAGGATTTTCTCTACCCTCTCGTTTATTGGTGAGTATACAAATTATTCTTACCCAAGCTTATTACTTTCTCTACTACGTATAGTAAGTAGGGGAAGTATTGCATTCCACCCAAAAATTCGATACCGAGATTTCACCGGAAATACATGTTTTGAGACCTCCTGAATCCAAAAAAAGCATTTTTAGAAACATGTCCGTGTGTGTGTCTGTGTGTGTGTGTGTGTGTGTGTGTGTGTGTGTGTCTCTGTGTGTCTGTGAACAGCATAACTCAAAAACGAACAGTCGGATAAGCACCAAACTTGGTATTTAGGTTCAGTATCTTCCCGAGATGCGACACGAAGGTTTTCAAGAAAATCCCCCCACCCCAGACTACCCTTTACATGGAAGATTTTTCGAAAACTTTAATTTTCGCAAAAATGGCTCTAACGATTTTGAGAAAAATATGATATGTTTAAGATAATGTAATGAGAAATGAAATGTATATCTCGAATTTTCTGGGAATGTCTTCAAAAGTATTCTTCATTGTGAACGACTTTTGCATAACTGGTAAACCATAAGAGATAGACAAAATGTTACTACACAAAAAATGTAGATCGCGTTAAAATACACAACTTATGTCATATACATTTCTTTTGTTGAGTGAACCGTTTTCGAGATATTGCTTGTTATTTCCTTAAATTTTCCAATACTTATACTTTTTCTCAAATTCGTTATTCATTTTTTTTATGTCCTGGACATGCAAAGAGAATGGAATGCGCCACATAGCAACCAGCGTTAAAATATTTGACTATCGCTTAAAAACTACCATATTCCCCTTGCATCTACAAGAAAATTACCAATAATATCGACATCTCGATTAACATGAAGCATATGGAGAATAGGCGTTTGTAAAAATAGATTGTACAAGAGTAGAGAAAGTCATGTGAGTGTAACACATCAGATTTTTACTTTCTCTACTACGTATAGTAAGTAGGGGAAGTATTGCATTCCACCCAAAAATTCGATACCGAGATTTCACCGGAAATACATGTTTTGAGACCTCCCGAATCCAAAAAAAGCATTTTTGGAAACATGTCCGTGTGTGTGTCTGTGTGTGTGTGTGTGTCTGTGAACAGCATAACTCAATAACTAACAGTCGGATAAACACCAAACTTGGTATTTACGTTCAGTATCTTCCAGAGATGCGACACGAAGATTTTCAAGAAAATCCCCCACCCCAGACTACCCTTTACATGGAACATTTTTCGAAAATTTTAATGTTCTCAAAAATGGCTCTAACGATTTTGATGAAAATATCATATGTTTAAGATAATGTCATGGGAAATGAAATGTATATCTCGAAATTTCTGGGAATGTCTCCAAAAGTATTCTTCATTATGAACGACTTTTGCATAACTGGTAAACCATAAGAGATAGACAAACTTTTACTACACAAAAAATGTAGATCGCGTTAAAATACACAACTTATATCATATACATTTTTGTTGTTGAGTGAACTATTTTCGAGATATTGCTTGTTATTTCCTTAAATTTTCCAATACTTATACTTTTTCTCAAATTCGTTATTTATTTTTTTATGTCCTGGACATGCAAAGAGAATGGAATGCGCCACATAGCAACCAGCGATAAAATATTTGACTATCGCTTAAAAGCTACCATATTCCCCTTGCATCTACAAGAAAATTACAAATAAGATTGAAATCTCGATATCTCGATTAATATGAAGCATATGGAGAATGAGCGTTTGTAAAAATTGTTTTTACAAGAGTAGAGAAAGTCATGTGAGTGTAACACATCAGAAATTTTTACTACCTACTACATTTTAACCCACAAAATAAGCTTTTACAGAAATACCTACATTACATATTTCGTTACATGTACAAAGAGAACAGCGATAGTCAAATGTTAAAGTACTTGGCGCTATATGCTGGTCTTAAAATTCTACACTGTTTCCATAATTTAGGAGAATGGCCAAGAAATGAACAATTCGAACCATTAATAACGGATATCTCAGAAAACGGCTTATACCACAACAAAACTTATTTTAAATAATTGTGTGTTTTAAAGAGGTCTATCTGTTTTGTCTAGTGCGTTTTCATACGCTTGCCAGTTATACAGGATTGTACAACATTTCTTCCAAATGAAGTGTACTTCACAGGCTATTCCATGAAAATTTAAGATATTCATTTTATTTTTGATGTACATATCCTTAATATAGGATATTTTAATAAAAATTGTTAGTCATTATTTTTAGAAACTAAAAAATTTCGAAAAATTTTCCATGTAAAGGGTAGCTGGGGGTGGGGAATTTTCTTGAAGATCTTTGTGTCGCATCCTTGGAGGATACTGAACTTAAATACCAAATTTGGTACTTATCCGACTTTTTGCTTTTGAGTTATGCTGTTCATAGACACACACACATGTGCAATGTTTTTCTAAAAATGAGTTTTCTGGATTCAGGGGGCCTTAAAACATATATTTCCGGTGAAATCTCGACATTGAATTTTTGTGTGGATTACAATATTTTCCCTGATTTCTATACGTAGTAGAGAAAGTAAAAATAAGGAATTTTAGCAGTTGAGCATCACACAAGCCTCCAATATAACCACTGACTCACTACACCTACGACTTATATACAACCTTCAGAAGAAATGTTAATTTTTTTGGAAAGTCAGTACAACGTCAGTAATCGCAATGTTTACTTGTCTATAAGCTTGCATTACAAAGACATGTATCTTTAGACAGGCAAACATTATAATCACTGATCTTGCGGTGCCATGCGAAACAGTTTTTTTCCTTCCCAAGGTCATTGCAATAATCGTAGGCTCTAATGATTTTGTAATGCGTTTAGTGTATCAGAAGTTGGTGTGGTTCTCGATTGATAAAACTTCTTGTGTTTATTATTTCTAGTTGAATGTATTTGGACCCAAATTTCTCCATATCATTCATGTGCCTCTTAATCCAAAGTATTTCTTGCTTCGTTGATTTCGAAAACGAAAATAACACAGGTGTGTATTTATCATAGTTACACAGCAACTAAATGTGTTCTTTCTGCAGCTCTGAAGGAGATATTTACTTGTTAGTCTCATAGCTTAGCCGTAATAGATGTTATTTACGCATTTCGAGGTAATCTTTCTTATAAATGAATGTTTCCCGGTATATAACATATTCAATGAAAGTTCACTATTGTTTTCAGTATAAGTTACACAGCAGACATTAGAATGAATTGTCTAAAGTCATCCCAATTAATAATAAACTTTCATTCCACTTTTACTCATTTCGTATATGTACAGTGTCTTCGTTTTATGCCATGGTCACAACCGCCTTCTATGCGTATCGGCTGAGACGGCAGTGCCTCGATATTGTGCCACTGCGCAGAAGCGGCGCAGGACGTGTCAAGGGTATGCTTGTCAGCTGTAAGCTATCTCAGTCGTTGCTTCGTCTTCGTGTTGTGAAGTGTTTGGACAATACGTGTGCTATGTGTGATTTCCTTAGGAATGATATTCTCTTATTAGTCCACGGAAATGCCTGCCAACAAATTCACGCTTGAACAGCGTATTTTTATGTATGATACATACGTGAGAACTGAGTCATGTAGACAGTTTCAACAGCAATTTCCTGGTACCGATAGCATTAGTGTACCGTCCAGTCTATCCGCTTTCATTATCTGTGGATAGATGACAGGACATTCGCTATTAACATTTATTTTAATTTTTACTTTCTCTACTACGTATAGTAAGTAGAGGAAGTATTGTATTCCACCCAAAACTTCGATACCAAGATTTGACAGGAATTACATGTTTTAAGGGCCCCTGAATCCAAAAAAAGCATTTTTGGAAACATGTCCATGTGGTGTGTGTGTGTGTGTCTGTGAACAGCATAACTCAGAAACGAACAGTCGGATAAACACCAAACTTGGTATTTAGGTTCAGTATCTTCCAGAGATGCGACACGAAGGTTTTCAGAAAATCCCTCCACCCCAGATTACCCTTTACATGGAACATTTCTCGAAAATTTTAATTTTCTCAAAAATGGCTCTAACGATTTTGATTAAAATATCATGTGATTAAGATATTTTCATGAAAAATGAAATGTATATCTCGAATTTTCTGGAAATGTCTCCAAAAGTATTCTTCATTGTGAACGACTTTTCCATAACTGGTAAACCATAAGAGATGACAAAATATTACTACACAAAAATGTAGATCGCGTTAAAATACACAATTTATGTCATATACATTTTTTTTGTAGAGTGAACCATTTTCGAGATATTGCTTGTTATTCCCTTATATTTTTCAATACTTATACTTTTTCTCAAATTCGTTATTCATTTTTCTTTGTCCTGGTAATGCAAAGAGAATGGAATACTCCACATAGCAACCAGCTCTTAAAGGCTTAGAGTCAATTCCCCTTGCATCTACAAGAAAAGTAACAATAAGATTAACATCTCGATTAACATGAAGTAGATGGAGAATAAGCATTTGTAAAAATAGTTTGTACAAGAGCAGGGAAAGTCATGTGAGTATAACACATAAGATTTTTACTATTGTTTTGGACTTAAGGTGGATATATGGATCGTAGTATTAAATATCGAATGCGGGCTACAGACCATAACATTTCCTTCCGACATTATGGTGGTTATTACAGTTGAACTTAAAACAATTCTCGAGCTTCTCCTGAGATGAGCTTTATTCCTATATGATACGTGAAGCACAAAAGGTATTCTCACGGAACGCGAATGTATAGCCAATTAAAAGCTCCAGCAGTTTTGGAAGGCTGCTCTGCAAAAATACGACTTTCACCATTCTCATGCAAGCAGTTTCGCAGTCCATAGATTCTAATTATCTGTATGCATTGCACGTCGCATGACAGTTCGTTCCGGTGCTATAAAGAGTTTCATCCTTTCGCAATTTAACTTTCCTTACACTTTCTTAAATTTCTATACCTACTATTTCGCGAAGAATAACATAGTTTCCTGGTGAAAATGTAATGAAACTCCTGATGAATACCACTCTGCTTTAATTGTCTTGTTTTTTTATTAAGCTTTGAAAAAGAAGTCGTAATAATTACACTATACCTAAGCCAAAAAGTAAGTTTCTCTTATTTTCTAGTTGATAGTTGGTGCAGATCAGCACGACAGATGGAAAGGTTTTGTTTCATGTAACTACATTCTTATACAGCATACAAACGAATTCATCACCTTTACTTTCTTTACTACGGTTTTAGTTCAACCATCCTTTGATAAAAAATCTGATGTGTTACACTCACATGACTTTCTCTACTCTTGCACAAACTATTTTTACAAACGTTTATACTCCATCTACTTCATGTTAGCAATCTTATTGCTAATTTTCTTGTAGGTGCAAGGGGAATATGGTAGGTTTTAAGCGATAGTCAAATATTTTAAGAGCTGGTTGCTATGTGCAATATTCCCATTTGAGAAAAAAGTATAAATATTGGAAAATTCAAACACAAAGAAGGAATACCTCGAAAATGGTTCACTCAACAAAAAATGTATAAGAAATAATTTGCGTATTTTAACGCAACCTACGTTTTTTGTGTAGTAAAATTTTGTCTATCTTTTATGGTTTACCAGTTATGCAAAAGTCGTTCACAATGAAGAATACTTTTGGAGACATTCCCACAAAATTCAAGGTATACATTTTATTTGTCATGAAAATATTTTAAACATATGATATTTTAATCAAAATCGTTAAGGCCATTTTTGAGAAAATTAAAATTTTCGAAAAATGTTCCATGTAAAGGGTACTCTGGGATGGGGGGATTTTCTTAAAAACCGTCGTGTCGCATTTCTGAAAGATATTGAACCTAAATACCAAGTTTGGTGTTTATCCGACTGTTCGTTTCTGAGTTATGCTGTTTACAGACACACAGACACACACACGGACATGCTTTTTTTGGATTCAGGGGTCTCAAAACATATATTTTCGGTGAAATCTCGGTATCGAATTTTTGGGTGGAATACAGTACTTCCCCTACTTACTATACGTAGTAGAGAGGGTAAAAACGAATAACAAGGAATATCTCGGAAATGGTTCACTCGACAAAATAAATGTATATGACATACATTGTGTGTTTTAACGAGATCTACATTTTTTTGTGTAGAAAAATTTTGTCTATCTCTTACGTTTTCCAGTTATGCGAAAGTCGTTCAGAATAAAGAGGACTTTTGTGGAGGGACATTTCCAGAAAATTCATGATATACATTTCATTTTGCATGAAAATATCTTAAACATGCAATATTTTAATCAAAATCGTTAGGGCCATTTTTGAGAAAATCAAGATTTTCGAAAAATGTTATATGTAAAGGGTTTTTCGGCGTCGAGAATTTTATTGAATATCTTCGTGTCGCGTCCTTGAAATTCACTGAATATAAATACCAAGTTTGGTATTTATCCGACTTTTCGTTTTTGAGTTATACTGTTCACAGTCACTCACACGGGCATTTTTCTAAATTTTTTTTGGCTTTAGGGGCCTCAAAACATGTATTTCCGGTGAAATCTCGATATCGAATTTTTTGTTTTAATTCAAGACTTTCCCTACTTACAATATGTACCTAGTAGAGAAAGTAAAAATGCATTTAAAATAGCCTAAAATTATAAGATATATATTTCTATTTATAAGTCTGCATAAAAAAAACCAAAATGTGTGATTTTGGAGCAATTTTCGCCATTAATAATCTTCCCTTTAATTATTGCTTTTGACGTCAATTCGACACGCTTCTTTAAAATGGAGGGACGAGTGGACTCATTATTACTTTCTCTACTACGTATAGTAGGCAGGGGAAGCATTGCATTCCATTCAAATATTCGATACCAGGATTTCACCGGAAATACATGTTTTGAGGCCTCCTGAATCCAAAAAAGGTGTTTTAGGAAACAATTCCATGTGTGTGTGTCCGTGAACAGCATAACTCAGAAATGAACACTCAGATAAGCACCAAACTTGGTTAGGTCAGTATCTTCCAGAGATGTGACACGAAGGTTTTCAAGAAAATCCCCCCACCCCATATTACCCTTTACATGGAACATTTTTCGAAAATTTTAATTTTCTATAAAATGACTCTAAACATTTTGAATAAAATACCATAAGTTTAAGAAATTTTTATGGTAAATGAATTGTATATCTCGAATTTTCTGGGAAATTACTCAAAAAGTGTTCTTCATTGTGAACGACTTTTGTATAACTGGTAAACCATAAGAGATAGACAAAATTTTACTGCACAAAAAGTGTAGATCGCGTTAAAATATACAATTTGTCATATACATTTATTTTGTTGAGTGAATCATTTTCGATATATTGCTTGTTAATCGCTTAAATTTTCCAATACATACTTTTTCTCAAATGGGAATTCGTTATTCATTTCTTTGTCTTGGATATGCAAAGAGTATTAATCAGTGGCAAAGAGAATGGTGCTTCACATAGCAACCAGCTATTAAGAGATATGTCTAAGCTTAAGGGCTACTGTATTTCTATATTGCCCTTGCAAATACAAAACAAGGGGAACATAGTAAGCCTTAAGCGATAGTCAAATATTTTTAGAACTGGTCGCTATGTGTAAAATGTAATTCTCTTTGCATGTCAAGAACATAAAAAAATATGCTGTGGGCGTAAGAGAAATGAGAACGTTATTACAGTCAAAATGATATTTGTAATACAAGCAAGAATACCGAAAACCAAAACACAGAGCAAGATATGATTATATACGAACGGAAGTACTGATGTGTGTGGATAAAGCAAGGTGTGATTATAAACGAGGGGAAGTGCACTCGGATAAGGCTAAAATTGAGGTACAAGTGAGGCAGCACTTGTTTCTAGCAAAACAGTAAACTACAAGAAAAAATCTGATGTGATACATTCACATTACTTTCCCTACCCTCTATCGTTTATTAGTGGGTATACAAAGAATTTTTACTTGTGCTTATTACTTTCTCTAATACGTATACTAAGTAGAAATATTGCATTTCACCTAAAAATTCGATATTGAGATTTCACCGAAAATACATGTTTTGAAGCCTCTAATGCAAAAAAGCATTTTTTAAAAAAAAGGCCCGTGTGTGTCTGTGAACAACGTAACTCAAAAACGAAGTTTTTTTTTCTCTCAGAAATGGCATTTTGATCAAAATATCATATTTTAAGATGCTTTCATGGCAAATGAAAGGCTATCTAGAATTTTCTGGGAATGTCCCCAAAAGTCGTCTTCATTCTGAATGAATTTTGCATAACTGGTAAACCGTATGAGATAGACAAAATTTTACCACAAAACACACAATTTATGTGATATACATTTTTGTGTGCAATGAACTATTTCCGACATATTCCTTGTTATTTGTTTGAATTTTCCAGTACTTAATACTTTTTCTCAAATGGGAATTCGTTATTCGTTTTGTTTTTCTTTCTTTTCTTTTTGTATGCCCTGGACATGCAAACAGAATGGAGTACTCCACATAGTAACCAGCTCTTAAAACATCTGACTATCGCTTAAAGCCTACCATATTCCCGTTGCATCTACAAGAAAATTAGCAATAAGATCGTTTCTGCAAACGTTTATCTGCATTAATATGAAGTATTTGGAGAATAAGAATTTGTAAAAGTAGTTTGTACAAGAGTAGAGAAAGTCATGTAAGTGTAACACATCAGTTTTTTTCTTCTGGAACAAAGACCCTGAGATTAGTCCCATTAACAAGCTGTTATGTTTTCCTGGAGGTGTGTTAACTATTGCACCATGATTATCGACATAGTGAAAGATTTAAAATTTCAGATTTCAAAATTTGTTCCGTGAGTGTTATAGTGGTTTGTTATATTCATTTACAATATTATTTATTGACCGATCTCTTTCCTCGTCTTTCCCTTAATGCTTCACGGCTTAGGCAACCTCCTTGTATGTGCATCTCATTAATCGTTACGACCGTAAAGTAAATGTTACACTTCACGCGCTCAGAATCATCATTAGTGAGAACTAATGTGTAGCAATAGTTATCTTGCGGAACTATACTTCACGAAAAAAAATTTGAGTTTTCTAAAATTCAACTTTTTTAAATTGTCTGGCTCTGTTAGTAATGGACACAAAATGCAAGTAGAGCAAGTATTGTATTCCACTAAAAAATACGATATCTAGTTTTCACCAGAAGTACATGTTTTGAGGAACTTGAATAAAAAAACAAAGCATTTTTAGAAAAAGATTTACCTGTGTGGACACCAAACTTGGTATTTAAGTTCAGCGTCATCCAAGAATGTTTCACAAAGATTTTCAATAAAGTCCTTTCACCACAAACTACCTTTTACATGAACAATGTTTCCATATGCTTTATTTCCTCAAAAACGGCTGTAATGATTTTGATTAAAATACCTTATCTTTAAGATATTTTCGTGATAAATGCAACGTGCATCTTGAATTTACTACGAATAATCCTTGAGGTTCTCTTCATTCTGAATGAAACCGTAAGTGATGGGCAAAATCTTACCACACAAAAAATGTAAATCTCGTTAAAGCGCAAAATATATGTCAAATATTTTTCTTTGTGCGTAAACCATTTTCGAAATATAGTTTATTAGTTTGAATTTCCAAATCCTTACACTCCGCAAGCGTTAAGTACCATTCGTTTTTTCCCATGGTGATGCTAAGAGCATGGAATTTTCAGTCATTCGTATCATGATCCGCTTCTTTAAAAACCCGACTATGTAACCTTCTTATGCCTATAATAATGTGTAAAAAAAAGATTATCTCGATTAACAAGAAGTACATACAAGAATAAGCTTTTGTAACAACAGTTTGCAAAAGAGTGAATCAAGAAAGTTATGTGAATGCAATGCATCAAACTTGTTTTACAAATTTTCGATGTTTCGTTAGCGTAAAATATCTTGCCAATCCTCCATTTTACAGCTGCAGGTTTTCCTGTTTAAAATGGCCATAATAATTTCCCAACTAACATCTATGCTTATCTGAATTATAGTAAGATTTTTTCGACCTGACCCTGCAGAAACACAAGGAGAAGGTTGGAGAGGGAAGGGAGAAAAGACCGGTAGTATTCCCCTAGCGCGATGCAACAGGAATGCCTAAGGTACTTTTTCGTCGTGAAAAGGCAGAAACGCATAGCAGAAGGTAGTCTAGGTTGGGGGAGAACGGTGGCAGGATTCCATTTGCGTGGAGCAAACACTCACTCAGAACCGTGGTGATGTCACCTTATCACACGTTGTGTACGCACCTGCTGCTCTGTTACAGCTGAATCAACACTCCTCCCAGAAGATAAATAGATTTGTCGAACTACTTCCCATACAGATAAGCCTGTCACAACGAAAAAAGTGTACTATTCTCCTACCAATAACCCAAAACCCAGTTCAGCATCTGAGCATCTAGCTTAGTAGGTTCTGGTCCAGAAGGAAAATATCTTTCGATGTCAGTTGTAAATCTTGAAGGATAAACAAATATTGTAGATGAGCAAGAAGCATAGTAAGATTCTTATGACTGGATGTAAAGAAGATGAGTGTAGGTAAAGCCATTTTGAAGGCAAAAAATTCCTCAACTTCCGGCTAAAAGGCACTACGCCTTTTTCTGTGTTTCAGATAGTAAGTGGGAAGTGAAGCGTGTTCCTTATATGGACAGATGTAAAACGCGATGTAGAACAGATACTGTTGTTCATAGCTTTTTTCCTTCTTTTCTTCCCTTTGTTTCTAGTCCAAAGCTCGTGTGCTGACATTTCCGCTTCCGAAACCAGTACTTTCTTTCTAACGTGTCTGTTATTAATGTTGGCGTGCCAAACAACTGAATCTTGCTGTTCTCTAATGTACTGTTTTCATTCAATGTTGGTTTACATTTCCTACTCAAGCAAACTACTATAAGTAATAAACCACACTTGCTACTACTCGGATGGACAGCTTTCGTAACACCTATCCTACCCTCATTTCATTGCCATTATGTAGGCAGAAGCAGAGCTAAGCAAAACCGATTCCATTCCTTCCAATATGTGCTTCAGAGAAGTATTACAAACAAAAATCTGATGTGTTACACTCACATGACTTTCTCTACTCTTGTACAAACTATTTTTACAAACGCTTATTCTCCATATGCTTCATGCTATTTGAGATGTTAATCTTATTGCTAATTTTCTTATAAGTGCAAGGAGAATATGGTAGTATTTAAGCGATAGTCAAATCTTTTAAGAGCTGGTTGCTATGTGGAGTATTCCATTCTCTTTGTATGTCCAGGATATAAAAAAAATGAATAACGAATTCCCATTTGAGAAAAAATATTGGAAAATTTAAGGGAATAACAAGCAATATCTCGAAAATGGTTACTCAACAAAAAAAATGTATAGGACATAAATTGTGTATTTTAACGCGATACATTTTTTGTGCAGTAAACGTTTGTCTATCATAAGGTTTACAAGTTATGCAAAAGTCGTGCACAATGAAGAATACTTTTGGAGACATTCCCAGAAAATTCGAAATATACATTTCATTTGTCACATATCTTAAACATATGATATTTTAATTAAAGTCGTTAGAGCCATTTTTGAGAAAATTAACATTTTCGAAAAATGATCCATGTAAAGGGTAATCTGGGTGGGGGAGTTTTCTTGAAAACCTTCGTGTCGCATCTCTGGAAGATGCTGAACCCAAATACCAAGTTTGGTGTTTATCCAACTGTTCGTTTCCGAGTTATGCTGTTCACAGACACACACACAGACATGTTTCCAAAAATACTTTTTTTGGGATCAGGGGGTCTCAAAACATATATTTCCGGTGAAATCTCGGTATCGAATTTTTGGGTGGAATACAATACTTCCCCTACTTATATACGTAGTAGAGAAAGTAAAAAAGTATAATAGCATTTTGTTCTTTAATCAGCTGTTTCCCAGTAAACAAATAGTTTTTTTTTCCAAACTACATGTTTAATTCAAAGAGATGTATGAAGATAATAATTATTACCTGTAAGATGAGCAGAGTATGTCGAGGTATGTCACGTGGTCTGAACTTGCTTCCAGACGTAAACAACACATAGCCTACCTCACTCCCCTCCTTGATCTGAGAGATGACAAGCGGATTTGTTTTCCACACGTCCCTTAATCCAAACAAACACAACAAAAGCGTAATATAATGTTTTGGCGAATAGCAAGTACAATGACAAGCTATTGGTCCACACTAGAAAGGTGAAAAATGAAAGGAAAGCCTTCAGCGTCCAATATGAAAACATCGATTACTGGCGTCAAATCTTTCAGCGAATATTTATCTGGCTGCGGAGAAAATACGCAGCAATGAGGATGATTTTACTAGAGAACGACATAATTGGTTAAGAAGGTGTGAAGCTTGCAGGTGAACAATATATTTTGAACAATTGCTGTGAAGCGAGTGAATCATTTGGTTTAATTCTTATTCTTTTGCGGCTACCATTTAGTAGACTTTGGGTAGTTGTTTTGTATTGACATTTCCGAAATATAGTTTAGTTGATTACTTACAGTATTATTACTTATAAAACGTATTTAAGTTTAATGCTGAATGAGCTGATAAAAAGTATCCTAGACTGAGAATTTAGGTTTCAAAATGCGCTACTGGAGGAGTCGGATGTAATTATTATGTGGTAGACGCGAAACATTTGTTTGTTTACACCATTGAAAGCGAAACAGAAATGTATTTCCTCCATCTGCTTTGAAAGTGAAAGTAACACCTCCGCTCGCATGAGTCAGCAACCCTCGCAACGTTGCCGACATGTCTGTTTTATCTTCTCGAAAAACGTAAAGTATCTCCAAAGGAAATGGTCATAGAAAAAAATAGAACTTACAAATTGTGTTCCAAATAATGAGATCTGTAACTGGTTTAAATTAATGCAATAATTTCCCTTCCACCCGGTAACTGTAACCGAAAATTTACTCTTAATTTTAGATTTCGGTCTAATAACGGATGTTATCGTGTATAATAGGCTACTCTGAAGCCGGAAATCCAGTTTTAAAACATGTTGTTTGTATGTTGTGTGTGTCAACATACTCTTTCTATGTCGTTCTCCGTGGTGTAGTGTTTACCGTCTAGTTCCCGAGGTCGCGGAGGGCGATGGATTTTTTTCGGGCGTAAAAATCCTTAGCATAGCTTCCTTCGGAAGGGAAGTGAAGGCGGTGGTCCCGTGTCGTAGATGTACGACACGTGAACGAACCTCAAGCCTGATGAAGAGGCCTCTGAGCAAAATTACCGATCCTTCGCTCCCAATATAGAATGGGACGCTAAGGACCACAAAAGTTAAAGAGCGTCCATAAATAAAACTCAATTTAATTTCTACTCTTTCTATGCAGTTTCCACTCGAGCCAAAGGGAGAAATGACACATAACCAGAGAGGAAAAAACGCGACTAGGATGCATAGGTTACATAGATACATTGAAATGTTTTATTGCGATTTTCAAGATCCGCGGTTTTGAAAACAGAATTTTGTTGTAAAGATAATGTTTGACATCGGTTCTTTTAAATTGTAAGTGATTCCAGTTAGGTAACTCGTCTCAACTGGTGTGCCTGTAACATCACTTGATCCTCTATTTGAAATATATTCCATAAATTAATTAACAAGCCGAATTTCTTCCATTTAATAAACTCACACTACAATAACATAGATAATTACAATTTACAAAACCCTTTTTCGTTCACCATTCTTTACATTCTTTACGGCTTCCATGCTTTAAATTAAATAACAATAATTACAGAATTGCTTCCTGCTCTCACATTTACCGATATATTTATAAATTAACAGCAACAAGTCTAAGCTCAGACGATCAATCCTTCTCCAGTGAAGAATTACTAAAGAGAATTTTGAATACGTTAACCCGAAAATGAATTTAGAAATACTGTCCAGAATGCCTTCTATCTAAACGTTGTCCTGTTGTTTTCCTCGTAACCTAGCTCGCCGTCGAAGAAAGACTGATCAGCCATTGAAGAAAGCTGGAACTGATTCGGCGCCTGCGCAGTCGACGACCACAATCGCCTGACGCACTGCGTGACTCAAAATAACTGCGCCCTTTCTTCTTGTTGTTGTCGTCTGCTTGAGAATCACTACCATAGTCGTTTCACTTCTGTTCCCGTACATGTCAGCCTTCCTTTAGTACAGCCCAGTCTCCTAAAGTAGATTTCTCTGGAGAGGGTCAATTTGGCACAATATTGTCTTGCACAGGTTTTAATACAATTTTTGCTTTGAAGATGGAATAGCTGGTATATCTGGAGAATGTTGAAGAGCATCTATAACGATTTAGATCTGAGAAGAATATTATTTGGTTGATGAATTCTTTCAAATATATAGTTACAGTGAATTCTGCAGACGACACAGATAAAAATCTGTGAATAAAAAGCTTCAGAATTCCTCTTCATAATTCTGTCAGTTGCACAGGAATTGACCATGTCAAGTTCTTGGTATCCTTTTCCTTCAAGCACTAGATCTGCCATTCTGTTGGTCTCAATACTTTAAAGCTGTTTTTGATTTCTCATATTTCTTCCTCTACTCGTAAACAACTTGAGGCTTTCTTGGGCATTCTTGTATCTTTCAATGCTTTCCTTTGATATTTTATTTTTCTACTTAGCTTATCCAATGTTAACCCTATAGCTTATTTCTGTGGCAATTATGTGCAATGCTGTATCTATTGTCCAGGTTTCACTGCAATTCAATACAAAGGAGCTGTTACAGACTTGCAAAACTTCATATACGTGCCACATCGTCGTTGTTTTGACGTATATGATTAAATCTTTTGATGTTCTGTATTCATGTCTTTTCTAGGCGCCACCATTAGTAAACTCCTTCCAATAAGTAAATGCAAACACTTGGCTGCATATGTCATGTCATCGTAAGAAATTAAAGTAAAAATAAATTAACCAATATAGTGGCAGAAAAACTACATCAACTTGTAAATCTTGCACAAACTTTTTACTTTGTCTACTACGTATAGTAAGTAGGGGAAGTATTGTATTCCACCCAAAAATTCGATACCGAGATTTCACCGCAAATATATGTTTTGAGACACACTGAATCCAAAAAAAGCATTTTTGGAAACATTCCTGTGTGTATGTGTGTCTGTGAACAGCATAACTCAGAAACGAATAGTCGGATAAACACCAAACTTGATATTTAGGTTCAGTATCTTCCAGAGATGCGACACGAAGGTTTTCAAAAAAATCCCCCACCCCAGATTACCCTTTACATGGAACATTTTTCGAAAATTTTAATTTTCTCATTAATGGCTCTACCGATTTTGATTAAAATGTCATATGTTTAAGATATTTTCATGACAAATAAAATGTATATCCTGAATTTTCTGGGAATGTCTCCAAAAGTATTCTTCATTGTGAACGACTTTTGGATAACTGGTAAACCATAAGAGAGAGACAAAATTGTACAACACAAAAAATGTAGATCGCGTCAAAATACACAATTTATGTGATATGCATTTTTGTTGTTGAGTGAACCATTTCGAGATATTGCTTGTTATTCCCTTAAATTTTTCAATACTTATTTTCTCAAATGGGAATTCGTTATTCATTTTTTTGTCTTAGTTATGCAAAGAGTATTAATCTGTGGCAAAGGGAATGGTGCTGCACATAGCAACCAGCTATTAAGAGATATGTCTGTGCTTATATTGCCCTTGCAAATACAAAACAAGGGTAACATAGTACACCTTAAGCGATAGTCAAATATTTTTAGAGCTGGTCGCTATGTGTTTAAATGTAATTCTTTTTGCATGTCAAAAGATCGTTTCTGCAAATGTTTATCTCGATTAATATGAAATAGATGGATAATAAGAGTTTGTAAAAATAGTTTATACAAGAGTAGAGAAAGTCATGTGAGTGTAACACATCAGATTTTTCTATGTGTAATCTTCTGTAAGCTTTTTAGAACGTTATCAAAGGTTTCGGCATAACATTTAAGACTCATGTATGATTCTAAAGTACTTGTTAGAATACTATAGGTTTACGGTAGACTCTACTGGACTTATAATAACTTAAGTAAAACTTCTTTTAAGTCGTCTTTATAGGACCTACTTTCCATTTTAAGATTATGTTAAATATGCTATATACTTGATTGAATTTCATATTTGTGAAATTAAAGGTAGTATCATGGAGGGGCCTCCGGTACCGGGGTAGAGCACTGCACGCAGCCAGTCGGCCCTTAATGCGTGACCCCTGGTAGGGAAGGATGAGGGGAGAGACCTAAAGCGCGACAGATCCGGATGCCGACGGACGCAAGCGTGTACGGTGTCCTTAACATTTCCAGACATAATGCATCTGACTCCGCACGGTCCCTGCCCACAAGCCACCTGACTGCAAGGTCCCCCGGAGCGGAGCCCCTTGTTGAGGAGAGACTTAACTAAGCGGTATCATAGCGAGCGCAAGCCATCGCCCAGCCGCAACCCGCCGAACACCGTCGCCTGGTCCTACAACCCTGAAACAGATGACAAGGAAGCTGATGGGTACAGGAAATGAGAGGAAGGACGGCAGAAGATTAACCACCCCAGCATTCGCCTAGCGACCCGGGAAAACCACGAAAAATCCATGGGCCTGAGTGGGCAGTCGACGGGAATCGCTCCTGGAACCTTCCGAATCCGCGCCACAGGCGTATCCGCCTGAGCCATGCAGCTTGGTACATGTTTGTGAAACTTCTAGCTGTATTTCTTCCGTCAATAACATTTGCTTTGATTCTTGAGCACCTCTGGCTGTCATAAAACGCCACTGTAGCATGTCTTGCCCTTAAAAGGCTTTGCCCCGTTTTTGCCTCACTAAGTCTTTAGAGAGGAATCAATGTCGTGTGAAAAACCCACCTAAATGTGTCTATTCACAACCTGTCGTTTGAAGACAGAGTGTTGACCTCTAATGTTAATATCATTATGTATTATCCCTTGTCAGTTGCCTTACAGCTGGAACAATAGGTTGAATAATGATGCTTGCGTTACCAAAGCCAAGGCAGTAATGGCACTATAGCATTGCTGCGTCACGCTGCATGCAAGGTATTGTATAGCATCTTCCAGGTGATTTATTTAGAGAATGTTAAACATTTGTTTCATCACTGCAACATGAAAAGTTTCTTTAAGTGCTGTTCATGAAACTTTGAAATGCACAGCGTAAATGAGTTAATTAAAGAAAAATCTGATGAGTTACACTCACATGACTTTCTCTACTCTTGTACAAACTATTTTTAAAAACGCTTATTCTCCATATGCTTCATGTTAATCGAGATGTTAATCTTGTTGCTAATTTTCTTGTAGATGCAAGGGAATATGGCAGGCTTTAAACGATAGTCAAATCTTTTAAGATCTGGTTGCTATGTGGAGCATTCCATTCTCTTTGCATGTCGAGGACATAAAAAAAATTAATAACGAATTCCCATTTGAGAAAAAGTATTAAGTATTGGAAAATTTAAGGGAATAGCAAGCAATATCTCGAAAATGGTTCACTCAAAAAAAATGTATATGACATAAATTGTGTATTTTAACGCGATCTACATTTTTCGTGTAGTACAATTTTGTCTATCTCTTATGGTTTACCAGTTATGCAAAAGTCGTTCACAATGAAGAATACTTTTGGAGACATTCCCAGAAAATTCGAGATATACATTTTATTTGTCATAAAATATCTTAAACATAAGATATTTAAATCAAAATCGTTAGAGGCATTTTTGAGAAAATTAAAATTCTCGAAAAATGTTCCATTTAAAGGGTAATCTGGGGTGGGAGGATTTTCTTGAAAACCTTCGTGTCGCATCTCTGGAAGATACTGAACCTAAGTACCAAGTTTGGTGTTTATCCGACTGTTCGTTTCTGAGTTATGCTGTTCACAGACAGACACACACACGGACAAGTTTCCAAAAATGCTTTTTTTGGATTCAGGGGGCTTCAAAACATATATTTCTGGTGAAATCTTGGTATCGAATTTTTGTGTGGAATACAATACTTCCCCTACTTACTATACGTAGTAGAGAAAGTAAAAATAGAAGCTTGTAACCCGAGCCACTCTACTCGTATTATACTAGAAATTAAAGGTTATGAAATACAATTTTCAGTGAAATACAATGTGTATAACACTCCATTGTTACCACGCTTGTTTTCTGCAATGGAGGTAAAGATGCATATCACAGAGGGGGCCCCTGAACGGGGCAGAGCATCGCACGAAGGCCAGGCTCTTTGTGCTTCCAACGTGATCCCTGGGAGGGAAGGATGCCGGAAGCCGACAGCTCAAGCATGGACGGGGTCCGTAACGTTTCCAGATAGAACGCATCCGATGCCGCACGGTCCCTGCACACAAGCCACCACCCTCCAGGGTCCCCGGAGTGGATCCCCACGCTGAAGAGAGACCTAAGAGCGGTACCGCAGCGACGCCAGAGAAGGAACCTTTACAGAGCGCATGCCACCGCCCAGTCGCAACCCGCAGAACACCTTCGCCTGGTCCTACAAGCTTGAAATAAGTGGCAAGGAAGATGATCGGTACAGGAAATGAGAGGAAGGAGAGTCGTGGTAGAACGTGAACCACCCCAGCATTCGCCATGGGCCAGGGGTGGGTGGTCACCGGGGATCAATCCCGGGACTTCCCGAATGCGGGTCACAGACGTAACCGCCTGAGCCATACCGCTCGGTTTCTTGCGATGGAAGTTATATGCATATTAAGCGGAGGCGTTGTGTCGATTAATGTAAAGGTGGATTATTTGAATGACTGGAAAAATTAATTCGGCGGAACTAGAAGATATTTTGCAAACAACATAGAGGATAATGTTGGAATTGTTACAAAGAAGTTCGGGAAGCATTACGACATTGTGTACAATAAATTTCTTCAATGGTGCAAGGTAAAAAAGTCTGATGTGTTACACTCACATGACTTTCTCTACTCTTGTACAAACTATTACTACAAACGCTTATTCTCCATCTACTTCATGTTAATCGAGATAAACATTTGCAGAAACTACCTTATTGCTAATTTTCCTATAGCTACAAGGGGAATATGGTAGGCTTTAAACGATAATCAAATCTTTTAAGAACTGGTTGCTATGTGGAGCATTCCAGGACATAAAAACCACGAATAACGAATTCTCATTTGAGAAAAACTATAAGTTTTGTAAAATTCAACTAAATAACAAAGAATATCTCGGAAATGATTTACTTCACAAAAAAAATGTAAATGACATAAACTGTGTGTTTTAACGAGCTCTACAGTTTCTATGTAGAAAAATGTTGTCTATCTCTTGCGGTTTACCAGTTATGCAAATGCCATTCAAAATGAAGAGGACTTTTGAGGACATTCCCGCAAAATTCAAGATATACGTTTTATTTATCATGAAAATATCTTAAAAATATATTTCAATAAAAATAGTTAGCCATTTTTGAGAAAATCAAAATTTACGAAAAATGTACCTTATAAAGTATAGTCTGGGGTGGGGGATTCTTGTGAAAATCTTCGTGTCGCATCTTTGAAAGATACTGAACCTAAATACCAAATTTTGTATTTATCTGACTTTTCGTTTTTGAGTTATACTGTTCACAGACACACATACGGACCTTCTTCTAAAAATGTTTTATTTGGATTCAGGGGGCCTCAAAACATATACTTTTGGTGAAATATCGGTAACGAATTTTTGGGTGGAATACAATACTTCCCCTACTTACTATACGTAGTAACGTTATGATCAGACATAGGAATTTACAAGCATTAAACCCAGGACAGAAAGAAATTAGTTGAACCATTTACTGGACTTTACGCAGGTAACAAACCACGACCCATCCCTGGTAGTCCACTCACGTTTACAAACAACACTCCCCAGTCCGTGCTTTACCTATCCATCAGGAGTCATGACCTCTGTTATTTACATTCTGTGTGTTCACATAATGGTTTGAAGCCAACTGCTTAGCAATTCCTATGCCTGGTTATGACTAACAATAAGGCTAGAAAATTGGGAACTTGAGGCCTAAGCGACCGGTCAACAAACATCTCCTACCAACATAGAGGCACTGTCGCTCAGTTCATGTTATATTAGCTTTGTTTACGTTATACTTCTAGCTCCAGTTGACCACAGCACACCCGGATCTTAAGTTCTGAGCTTTAATTATGATCAGGTAGAGGGGTTTTAGTAAGTAAACAGAGCAGTAGTGTTACCGCACGGAATATAGGTGACGCCAGGTACTTTGACGGACACTCTCCTCCCCTTCTCTCCAACACCAGGTTTCGTTGCGACTGTTCCGTTTATTCGCTGCATACGCACTAGCGGAGAACAGTGGCAATTTGTCTGAAGTAAAGAAGAGTTCATAAATAAAAAATATAATCACAATAAGCATCGTTTATAGCGGTACTTAGCATGGAGCACTTCAGCACAAATGCCGTAACTATCAGATGTTACATTGGAGCTCAAAGGGCGTTTAAAACATGATATTAAACAACCAGTAATTCAATGAAGCACAAGGAACATGTGACAGTATTAGAAAGGACCAATGAGGAAAGTGGACTTTCAACCTCTTCAGCTCCAAACAATGAATCAGAATTTTTCGAGGATCTTGTCATACCTAATAAGAGCGGATATTGCTTTAAAAAATCTGATGTGTTACACTCACAAGACTTTCCCTACTCTTGTACAAACTATTTTTACAAACTCTTATTCTCCATCTATTTCATATTAATCGAGATAAACATTTGCAGAAACGATCTATTTGACATGCAAAGACAATTACATTTTACACATAGCGACCAGTTCTAAAAATATTTGACTATCGCTTAAGGCGTACTATGTTCCCCTTGTTTTGTATTTGCAAGGGCAATATAGAAATACAGTAGCTTTAAGCATCGACATATCTCTTAATAGCTAGTTGCTAGGTGCAGCACCATTCTCTTTGTTACAGATTAATACTCTTTGCATATCTAAGACAAAAAAATCTGATGTGTTACACTCACATGACTTTCTCCACTCTTGTACAAACTATTTTTACAAACACTTATTCTCCATATGCTTCATGTTAATCGAGATATCGAGATGTCAATGTTATTGCTAATTTTCTTGTAGATCAAAGAGAAATATGGTAGGTTATAAGCAATAGTCAAATCTTTTAAGCGCTGGTTGCTATGTGGAATGTCCAGGACATAAAAAAAATGAATAACGAATTTGAGAAGAAGTATAAGTATTGGAAAATTTAAGGGAATAACAAGCAATATCTCTAAAATGGTTCACTCAGCAAAAAAATATATATATATATGTCATAAATTGTGTATTTTAACGCGATCTACATTTTTTGTGTAGTAAAATTTTGTCTATCTCTTATGGTTTACCAGTTATGCAAAAGTCGTTCACAATGAAGAATACTTTTGGAGACATTCCCAGAAAATTCAAGATATACATTTCATTTGTCATGAAAATATCTTAAACATATGATATTTTAATCAAAATCGTTAGAGCCATTTTTGAGAAAATTGAAATTTTCTTAAAATTTTCCATGTAAAGGGTAATCTGGGGTGGGGGAATTTTCTTGAAAACATTCGTGTCGCATCTCTAGAAGATACTGAACCTAAATACAAAGTTTGGTGTTTATCCGACTGTTCGTTTCTGAGTTATACTGTTTACACACACACACACACACACACACACACACACACACACACACACACGGACATGTTTCCAAAAATGTTTTTTTTTGGATTCAGGGTGCCTCAAAACATGTATTTCCGGTCAAATCTCGGTATCGAATTTTTGGGTGGAATGCAATACTTCCCCTAGTTACTATACGTAGTATAGAAAGTAAAAATTAATAGCTTCCGGTGTAAAAGAAGAGACAATGTAACTCAGATTTCTGTATATTAAATATGGAGGTAACTTTATTGCACGCTGTCAATAACTAAACATAGATGCCTTGTTTCCTTCCTAATATTCCTTAATTCTCGTCTGCCTGCCATCGAAGTAGGGTACACTGCCTTCACACAGTGCTTGTATTTTGTTTACAGAGAACCCTGGAAGTCACAAGGGCTTCCACCTTCTCTCGCTACAACCCTCGGCGCATTTCTAACTTGCAAGTTTACTTACTAAAACCCCTCTGCCTGCTTATGACCCAGTTAGGATTAGGATTCGGCGCGGGGGGTCACTTAGCATCTTTTGTACCTATGGTCCTGACGGGGCACACCTGGTAGCGAGGGAGGGATAAGGTGAGAGGAGACAGAGTACGGTGGATCAGAAGGCAGGATCTCTACCATTTACAGCTTAAACTCTCTGGAAGGGCAGTGGTGAAGCTGGCTCTCCTTCCTCCTGTGGGCTGTCACATCCCTGGGGTGCTCGGAAACGGAGACCGGCCCAATCCAGGGGACGAAGGTTTCCACAGAGCATCCTTTTCCTCTGCCATGCACACGCCGAAACCTCCCGCCGACACATACAACCCTGAAAGAAACTAAGCGGATGAAAGGTGAAGTGAAATGAGAATGGAGGTGAAATGGAGGGACAGGAAATTTGAGGTACTTTATCATCCTTCCCAGCATTCGCCTAGCAACCCGGGGAAACCCCGAAAAACCCATGGGTCAGGAAGATCGGCCACGGGAATCGAACCCACGACCTCCTGAATGCGGACCACAGACGTTACCGCCTGAGCCATCTCGCTCGGTTTATGACTGCGTTAGCAATCAAGTTGTCAGGAGTGCTTTTATGAAGTCAAACAACAACAATAGACCAGAGCTCACCATTGCGCATGTCGAATGTATACTGTTATTTCCACACAAATTTTAGCTGGCTACTTTATAATGTAATATTCAGGGATACCTAAAACAGTACTAGTCAGCCACGATGTGAATGCGTGTGGTGGGAAGAGGAACTGAGCGGTTGCGAAACAAGTGGGCGGGGCATTGGAAGGTGAAGAAAACATCCTTACTTCCTCACTACCCTGTGATCCCCTGACTTGAATGCCACACTGGCGCCCTCCACCAAGGGCATTCAAATCGTGGTCGACTAGTATATGATAACACATGTTAAAAGGTGGGATGGGAATTGAGATGTGTGAAGTCGGGACGATAGTTAAAACCGGTTCGCTACTGGCTGGAAAGGCACGCGCTACATCTCGCGGCCCGATAATACTCTGCTGCCTCGCTCTTGCAGTGCAAAAGTGGTATAACTACATCTCAATTCGCAATCGTTGTTAGAAGTGATTCTATTTTACTTGTAGAATTACTACATTCGGCTTTCAGACTCGTTCTGCATTCATCCCTATTCGCAAAATAACATACCACTTTTAACGCTTGTGTGGTAAATAGCTATTATGGAGCATTTAAATCATATCTGGTAATGTTGTAGAGTGTAAACATAAAAATTATTTCACAACAGGAAGTGACCGCTTGCCTCCCACCAAGGCGGACCAGTTTCGATCCCAGGGATCCGTATGTGGGATTTGTGTTGGACGAAGCGGCGTCTGGGCAGGTTTTCTTCGGGTTCTCCGATTTCCCCTAGCCGTTCATTCCACCAATTGCTCCATCATCACATTTCCTTTCATCTATTTCACCTTAATTTCATATCATCATCTTCCTCGCCCTCATACTAGATCTATGTTCGCTTGCTCCTCTACAGACCTCTGACCCTAGGCGCAGTTGTAAGTCCTAGGCGATGTAAGACCTACAGACGAGGAGGTTAAGCTAAGTAAGTAAATGGGGAGTGACTTCTTCTTTCTCTGAAGCAAACTTTCTGATGTTGAGTCACTAACAATACACGAGGGAAAATCCACGAGGAATTGTTGGCTGTTTATGTTGATCAAGTGTGTTCATTTGATACCATTGCAAGATGGATTCGAGCATTTGAAGAAGAGCTAGAGACATTGAAAGATCCCTCGTTCTGACCAGCCTCGGGAAGCTGTTTGAACGAAAGAACAATTCAAAAAGTGAGGAACTTGGTGGAGAAAAATCCACATACTACTGTTGAAATTCTAAGTATAGAAGTCAGTATTACTGTTGGCAGCATTGACTGTATACTCTTTGAACATTTAAAGCTGTGAAAAATCTGTGCAAAATAGGTTCCGCATTCTCTAACCAATGAAGAGAAGAAGAGGAATGTGCAAGGAATGCTTAGCATGTTTGCACCTAATGGTCTTAAACGTTTGACAGATGTATGCACTGATGGTGAAAGCTGGTTTTATTATTATACCACACCAAATAAAGCTCAGAATTGTGTCTGGGTAAATGAGAATGATACAAGACAAGGTTTTCGTTCTCCAAAGCGAATGTTCACCGTGTTCTTCAACTATGAAGGACCATTAGTGGTTGACTGCATGCCAGAAGGAATGACAGTGAATGGAGAATTCTATGGCTCTTGTGTTTTGAATCCTTTATTTGAAGAGCTGAGGCGGCGGTGTACAAAGACAAGGACTTCAAGGATGTTGCTTTTGCATGACAATGTAGCCTCACAGAACAGGTCTAATTTGAGTAAACTGAAGTCCAGTTGCTTGACCATCCACCCCACTGTCCTGACCTTGCGATTTCTGGCTGTTTCGAGTGAAATCTTGCATCGCTCAAGCTATAAATTCAGCTTTGTTGATAATACCGCAGTATCGTAGTGCTTTTAACAAGTAGTTGCACCGTCTCTAAGTGTGGGGAGAGATGAAGACTACTTTGAAGGATTGTGAGGATAAGTTTTTGAATTCCATCCTTAGTTTGGACTTTCAGATGACGCTTGCAACACGTTTTGAATGCCCCTCGTACTTTTAAGTTTCGTGGCGTATGGTAGTGTCGGACGGATGGCCTGGATGTTTGCTCAAAGGGAAGAATATTCCCCGTGGACACTAGAGGGCTGTTCATGGAGGCAGTATTTTTAATACTTAAACGATATAGTCTAATTGTATAATATGAAAATAACAGCCCGCCTTAAAGCAATATGTGTATAATATAGTATATAAAGTGTATGTAACAGTCATTGTATTATGTTTATATTATTGTGTACATGTATAAGAATGTTATGTGAATGTATTAGGTAATTTAATAATGTTGGAGCTGTGAGAATAGAGGCCGAAAGTTGCTAAAAACGAGGCAATAATGAATTGGAAAGTTTAATAATGCTACTAGTAATTCTTGGAACAACAATGTGATATTTAAGAAACAGTTTATAAATAGCCAATCAACAACCAGAAAAGCTGAAAGTTAAATAAAAGTATTCTATTGGAGTAAAATTAGCCAATCAGAGACTTGAAATAGAGAAATGTATAAATTTAAACGGTAAATGCCAGTCGATAGACAGCAGCGTACCTGAGCAGTTTAATACGTATCCAGTGTGAGACGAAAATTCATTACGGCGAGAATATTATAAAGTTTACGTGTTAAAAAGTGCAAGTAATAAATAATCTCACAGCTCTCTATATCGTGAATGTTATTTAATCGTGTGAAGGATTAATACATGGAGTGAAGTAAAAATTATAATTTGTGTAACCTACATTCTTTAGCCGCATCACCCCCTGATAAGAGATACATTTTCTACAAAATTAATACTGACGCAGCTGAGGCAAACATAAATATATATAATATTTAAAGAAACATAAAAATACAAAGTTGATTCCTAAACGTTGGGGCGAAGGCCACCGAAAACTTTGTACTATACTCGGTGCAACTACAATACAACACCTACTTCAAATTGGCACCTAAACGGAGGTTAATAAAAGATAACCTTACTCAAATAGGCTTTCCATACGTGGGGTTACAACCTTTCTCATCATCGTACTCTCCGGGCAGTTCCAGCTGTGGGACAAGTCTTCGAGTTTGGAATTGTTAGGGACTTCCGCACGTCTCTGTAACCTGTAGCCTCCTGTGGCTCCTTCATTTCATCTCTTCCTCCTGGAGGGTGGTAGCCATAATAGATCTATGTAGCTCTCAATGTGCGAGGTGTCCCCCTATTTTCTTATAATGCTAACCTTTCTCTCACGTCTTTATTTTAATATTTCTCTGCTAGTACCAACTAACGAGCATACATTACCATTACAAACTCTGGTGAAGTAACACCTCAAAGTTATGTTTACATCTGATTATGTATAACTTACATGTAAAAGCTTCATTCAGGCCTCAAAAACATTGCTTTTGACTGTTCCCCTGTGCAGCCGGTAAAGCAACTGACTGCTGTGCGAGGGCTACCGGGTTCGGTTCCCGGCTGGATTCAAGAATTTTTTCCGTAACCACGAAGCCAGACCATTCGCCAGTCCAGAGTGCGAATGTGAATGTGCTTGGGCAAAACCTACAGACGTGCCAAGTAAATATACATACGTCAATCAATATGTAATCAATACAGCTATATGCCATTTTAGGTAAAAAGAGAAAACTTAATCCTTTTTATTCTCTTTACTACTTGTCTATAGTAAGTTGTGGAAACATTGCATTCCACCCAAAAATTTAATTTCATCCGAAATATACGTTTTCGGTGAAGTGGTTTATAATGTTATTTATTTAACATTATTGTAGCCCCACGTTTTGGAAGCCAATTTGCGATGGTAAATTTATAATGTTTGTGTATGTGTGCTTACTTCACGTTGTGAAGCCATTTTGTGACGTGATTCTTTATAATGTTTGTTAGCTCCATCTGGTGTTAGCAATTTGCGGCAGCATTAGTTTTTGTTTGAAAGAATGCTACTTTTATTTTATTTAATTTTGTTTCACTGTCCTCAGGCTAGCTATGATCTTTTTGGGTCGAGCACTTCTCTTTATACAGATTGTGTAAACGGAAAGGAATCTTTTATCCAAAGATAACACTGATGAAGGAATTTGTTTTACACTTTTATTGTCGAACACAGTCACTATCACATTTACACATTGATCTATACACTCGCCAAACTGAAACTGTTATAACAACTTCTTACTGATCACTTTTAATTCACGTACTTCAACCTTTTGTATAATTAACTTTACCATACTTGAGATTTTTCATAACTCTTATACGCGTAACTTGCGAATCGATAGCCGACGTGTAATATTTCTGCTGGACTGAAGGCGACGTGTATCATACAAATATTTTCGACGAACTGACGGACTCTACCTCTAACCTAGCTCTTTTATACTCATACACCCCGATATGCCTAAAGATTATAACTGAGCTGCAATTGGCTAATAAAACGCGCCAACATTAGCGTCTATTTTTATATCCAATGAAAATTATGAATAAATATGCTCTAGGGAAATGTTCCAGAAGATTCTAAAGGAAAACGCGCCAACATTACGTAACTTCCTCGTTTCCAATAATGATAAACAGCTCACCCCCTCGCTGCATTATTGCACGCTATTATTGTCAGTTTCAGTAAGGCATTAAAAACTTACTTCTCAACAATAATTACAATAAACAAATATCTCAAATTAATGTCACACAAAAATGCATATTCATACTATAATCATTCTTTACATTTAAATAATTTATGATACAAATTACTGCATCATCGGACATCAGGACTAAATTAAAAAATATCTGAAGTGATACATTCACATTACTTTCTTAACCCTCTAACGTTTATTTAGTGAGTATACAAAACTATTCTTACTAAAACTTATTTGTATATATACTACGTTTTAATGCAAATCAACCTTTGCAGAAATAGCTAATTTACACATTTCGTTATATATACAAAGGGAACAGCGATAGTCAAATGTTTAAGAACTGGACGTTATATACTGTCCTAAAATTCCATACTGTTTCCATGCAATCGCAGGAAACAACTGAATGTTGACAAAACTTAAAGAGGATGCTCAAGAAATGAACATTTCGTGCCTTTAATAACTGAAATACCAGAAATGGCTTATGTCACAAAAAATCTTATTTGAAATAAATCCTGTGTTTTAAAGAGATGTATATTTTTTGTGTAGTGCGTTTTCGTCTCTCTCTTAACATTTACCAGTTATATAAGATTGTACAAAATTTCTTCCAAATGTAGTGGACTTCATAGACTATTCACCAAAAATTAAACATATACATTTTATTACTTTAATCTAAATCGTTAGAGCCATTTTGTATAAAATAAAAAAAATCAAAAAATCTTCCATGTAAAGATTAGTCTCAGGTATGGGGATTTTCTTGAAAATCTTTTTGTTTCATCTTTGGAAGGTATTGAACCTAAATATCAAGTTTGGTATTTATCCGACTATTCGTTTTTGAGTTATGCTGTTCACATACAGACGCACATACACTCACGGACCCTTTTTATAAAAATGCTATTTTTGGTTTAAGGGGACTCAAAGCATGTATTTCCGTTGAAATCTCGGTATCGAATTTTTGTGTGGAATACAATACTTCCCCTACTTGCTATATGTAGTAGAGAAGGTAAAAATGGAAAGAAAAAAATGTGTTGTATTTTTACACAGGTATTTAAAATGAAAAGGGAAAAAAGTTGAGTAGTTCTATGAAAATTTGAACTTACATCCTCAGGAACAATAAGCTGACTCTCTACCGCTGAGCTAGGAGTGCTGCGGTAAATATGAAATTATAATGAAGTTTAGCTTACTCCACATGGGAGCCATAAATCAGAAGTATGCTTTGGTTATATATTGAAACACTGAAACATCTGTTTGAAATCTCGTATATGAATTATTTTCTGGGAAGACTTCTATGATTATAGCCGTCTTCCCCATTATAACTACTATAAGAATATATGTAGTCTTCTGAACAAATTGGCTACCCCGAGTGCTCACGAAAATACCCGATTCGAGCCAGCCAGTTTTAAATTGACCGAGTGTACAAGTGATCTATGGACAGAAATGCTAAAATATTATAAAAGCACCATAAATAGTGTAAATAATAAGTACATATGATGTGAGATTAATGCCGGATCAATACGTGCTGAAATATCGAAAAACGAAGGTTAGAAGAATATTTGAATGTCGGATCGAGAAACGTAGAAACCAGAAGAAATCGATAGTGTACAATCGAATGCACTTGCACTCGTTACAAAATATTCTTACGGTTATTGCCTGGGCCTGCTCCTGGCCTTGAACGGGTTCCGCTGCGCGGATGCTGTTACAGCCAGATATGTGCAAATAGCTGAAGTTGGTACTGCACGCCAAAGTGAAAGTGATCTCTGTTACGAGATCAGCAATAGAACTTTCACAGGCGGAACACTCAACAACTTTCATTTAAAATTTCATCAAACACTTAGTTAACTCGCAGTTGCCACACCGATAGACGCGTTCGCACAATACATGTTCAGTTTTCTTTCCTGCGTTGACAAAACACTTAATAAAGGTTGTAAATGTAGTTGATAGAAAATTATTCTTGGTTTCTAATGTACTGCGAGCATAACATAATGAGTAGAAAAGTAATTTACTTCTCTAATAATATTTATCCATACCATTATAAACAGAGAAAATTGTGTGTGTGTGTGTGTGTGTGTGTGTGTGTGTACGAGAGGCATTTTAAAAATAAGGTCCATTTCGCAATAAAGTACGAACTACTATTTCTCACAGCTTATTTTTCACTTTCTCTACTACGTAAAGTAAGTAGGGGAAGTATTGCATTCTACCCAAAAATTCTATATGGAGATTTTACCGGAAATATATGTTTTGAGGCCCATGAATCAAAAAAGCGTTTCTAGAAAAAGTTCCCTGTGAGTCTGTGAACAGCATAACTCAAAAACGAAAACTCAGATAAATACCAAACTTGGTATTTAAGTCCAGTATCTATCTTTCTAAGATGCGACATGAAGATTTTCAAAAAAATCCCCCATCACAGACTGCGATTTACAGGGAACATTTTTCAAAAATTTTGATTTTCTCAAAAATGTCTCTAACGATTTTGATTAAAATATCACATGTTTAAGATATTTTTATGACAAATGAAATGTATATATTGAATTTTCTGGGAATGTCCGCAAAAGTCCTCTTTATTGTGAGTGGCTTTTGCATAACCGGTAAACCGTAAGAGATAGACAAAATTTACTACACAAAATGTAGATCTCGTTAAAACACACAATTTATGACATATACATTTTTTTGTCAAGTGAACCATTTCCGAACTATTTCTTGTAATTTACTTGAATTTTCCAATACTTATACTTTTTTCAAATAGGAATTCATTATCCGTTTTTTACTTTCTCTACTATGTATAGTAAGTAGGGGAAGTATTGTATTCCACCCAAAAATTTGATACCGAGATTTCACTGGAAATACATGTTTTGAGACCCCCTGAATAAAAAAAAATCATTTGTAGAAACATGTCCGTGTGTGTGTGTGTGTGTGTGTGTGTGTGTGTGTGTGTCTGTGTCTGTGTCTGTGTGTCTCTGAACAGCATAACTCGGAACGGAACAGTCGGATAAACACCAAACTTGGTATTTAGATTCAGTATCTGCCTGAGATGCGACACGAAGGTTTTCAAGAAAATCCCCCCTCCCCAGATTACCCTTTACATAGAATATTTTTCGAAAATTTTAATTTTCTCAAAAATGGCTTTAACAATTTTGGTTAAAACATCATATGTTTAAGATATTTTCATGACAAATGAAATGTATATCTCGTATTTTCTGGGAATGTCTCCAAAAGTATTCTTCATTGTGAACGACTTTTACATAACTGGTAAACCATAAGAGATAGACAAAATTTTACTACACAAAAAATGTAGATCGCGTTAAAATACACAATTTATGTCATATACATTTTTTGTTGCGTGAACCGTTTTCGAGATATTGCTTGTTATTCCATTAAATTTTCCAATACTTATACTTTTTCTCAAATTCGTTGTTCATTTTTTTTGCGCCCTGGACATGCAAAGAGAATGGAATGCGCCACATAGCAACCAGCTCTTAAAATATTTGACTATCGCTTAAAGCCTACCAATTCCCCTTGTATCTACAAGAAAATTAGCAATAAGTTTAACATGAAGTGGATGGAGAACAAGTGCTTGTAAAAATAGTGTGTACAAGAGTAGAGAAAGTCATGTGAGTGCAACACATAAGTTATTTTACCCAAGCCTTCAAACGTTACACTACTTTTTTACCAGTTATCAATATTTTTCGAACATTTACCTTATCGTAACAAAGTGTTTTAGAACCTGGTCACAGATTACCACCGCCAGTTCATGTAGGAAACGTGTAGCTGTTACTAGACTTGAAAGTTTTCTGTATTGAAAATGAGCTGCGATAATCTCTTATGGGACATATCTTGAAGGACATAAATAATGGGTCTCTTGTTGTTGGCTAACACCACATTAACTTGCAGATTCACAATTGTTTTCACATCTGAGTTTCGAATCACTAGTTTTGAATCCCCCTTCTGAAACCAACTATACTATAACACAGTTTCTTCTAACATGAAATCTAAAAATTCATCTCAGAAGCTGCCGGTTCGATTGGCGACGAGCTTTTATTATGGGAGGCACTAAAATTTATTCTACAACTGAATGTTAATTGATAGATTATAGAAACTGTGTGGAAAGATAGCTAGGTATATATATATATATATATATTTATGAAAGGGAGGGATGGGATTAGAGGAGAAAGAGGGCGGCCGGACCAGGAGGCACGGCAGGCAGAGGGCATCTGTACCATTTACAGATCTGGCTGGTAGGCTTAGACATCTCTGCGGGGTTCGGGACCCGTAGACCGCTCGCAGTCCGTAGAGCGACGGGCACGCCGAGATCTCCCGCCGACACTTGCAACCCTGAAAGAGAAGTGAAATGAGAATGGAGATGAAATTAAGGGACAGGAAATTCCGGGGATGTAATGATCCTTCCTGGCGACCCGAGGAAACCTCCGAAAAAAAACCTTGGATCAGGCAGGTCGGGCACGGGAATCGAACCCGGAACTCCCGAATGCGTGCCACAGACGCAACCGCCTTGCCATCCCGCTCAGTATGAACGTGTGTATGTGTAGGGTAATCTCAAGAACCACTTAAACGATTTCGATAATTTGTTCACCATTTAAAAATTCCTATTCTTTCTAACCGACAGAGAAAATAAAATACCTTATAATTTAAATTTGTAAATTGCTAATAGGCTAATTGGACTTATAAAACATACTTGTAAAGAAGGCTTTGACCATACTCCACATAAAATGCAAGTAAAATAAGATAAATGCCATGGAATTTCATTCCAAGCAATTCGTTCCAATGGTAATACGACACAGCAAAACAAAAGTGAATCGAGTCTCCTTATAACGTATGCAATACCGATATCAATGTAATCAGGATCGTTAGCAAGGTATGCTAAATAATCATACAACAAGAGTAAATTGTGTCCAGTTTACATTAGAAATCATAACAACAAATTTCGCGACTATGATCGCAGACTATGTCTTTTCCAAAGCGGCTGGTTGGTTGGTAGCCTGGAAGTGCGGAATCTTTATATTCACCAGCTTCACCGCTATTTCGTGTATATACCAAGGGTTTCTGTATTATGTAAAAACTATGTAGCTTTTATCTTAGGTATTACATAACTATGGGCCCAAAGAGAGGTAAAACTATTTTTACAAACGTTTATTCTCCATATGCTTCATGTTAATCGAGATGTTAATCTTATTGCTAATTTTCTTGTAGGTGCAAGGGTAATATGGGAATATGGTAGGCTTTAAGCGATGGTCAAATATTTTAAGAGCTGGTTGCTATGTGGAATATTCAATTCTATTTGTATTACCAGAACAAAAAAAAAATTAATAACAAATTCCCATTTGAGAAAAAGTGTTGGAAAATTTAAGGGAATAACAAGCAATAACTCGAAAATGGTTTATTCACTCAACAACAAAATTGTATATGAAATAAATTGTGTATTTTAACCCGATCTACATTTTTTGTGTAGTAAAATTTTGTCTTTCTCTTATAGTTTACCAGTTATGCCAAAGTCATTCACAATAAAGAATACTTTTGGAGACATTCCCAGAAAATTCGAAATATACAATTCATTTGCCATAAAAATGTCTTAAACTTATGGTATTTTATTCAAAATCGTTAGAGCCATTTCTGAGAAAATTAAAATTTTCGAAAAATGTTCCATGTAAAGGGTAATCTGGGGTGGCGGGATTTTCTTGAAAGCCTTCGTGTCGCATCTCCGGAAGATACTGAACCTAAATACCAAGTTTGGTGTTTATCCGACTGTTCGTTTCTGAGTTATTCTGTTCACAGATATACACACGGACATGTTTCCAAAATTGCTTTTTATGAATTCAGGGAGCCTCAAAACATGTATTTCCGGTGAAATCTTGGTATCGAATTTTTGGGTGGAATGCAATATTTCCCAATATTTCAAATGTTTCACATCCTTTTACGTGAATATCAGGGATGTTCATCACTTATTAGAAATAACAGGGGTTGTACGAGATTACAAATATAAGAGGTAAAGGGAGGATTCACTACTAAAATACTCTAATTGATTATACAGTAATTTCATAAAGAATGGAGGGAAGGTAAGTGAGGCGGGAGCGGGTCTAGCGACGCCAGGGAGAAATCTTCACAAAGTGCACCTCCACCGCCCAGCCGCAACAAGTCGAACATTGACGCCTCGTCCTTCATCCCTGACACAGAAGATGATGATGATAATGATGAAGGAAATTATGGGGACAGAAAAGTCGTGTTAGAAGAGGAACTATTCAAGCATTGCCTAACTATCACGAAAAACCCATGGTTAGAGTGGGCTGTCGCTGGAAATTGAACCCGGGACCCCAAGAATACGAGCCTTACAAGTTACCACGGACCCATCTCGCTCGGTCAGAGTTTCCTCTTAGAAGTAGGAATCTCGATTTATTCTCCTCTGCATTACTTTCTCTACTACTTATAGTAAGTAGGGAAAATGGTGCATTTCATCCAAAAATTCGATACCGCGATTATACCGGAAATACATGTTTTGAGGTGCTCCGAATCAAAATAAAGCATTTTTGCAAACATGTCCCTGTGTGAACAACATAACTCAAAAACGAAAAGTCGGATTAATACCAAACTTGGTATTTGAGTTTAGTATCTTCTAGGGATGCAACACGGAGATTTTCAAGAAAACGAACTGTATATCTTGAATTTTCTGGAAATGTGCCAAGTGTTCTTCGCTGGAATGATTTTCACACAACTGATAAGCTGGAAGAGGGAGACAAAATTTTACTACACAAAAAATGTAGATCTCGTTAAAACACACAATTTATGTCATACACTTTCTTGTCGAGTCAACATTTCCGAGATATTCCTTGTTATTTGTAGAATTTTCCAATACTTATACTTTTTCTTAAATTAATCGTTTTTTTTTGTTATTTTTTGTGTTTCCTTTTGTTGGTTTTTTGTCCTGGACATGCAAAGAGAATGGAATATTCTACATAGCAACCAGCTCTTAAAATATTTGACTATCGCTTAAAGTCCACCATATTCCCCTTGCATCTACAAGAAAATTAGCAATAAGATAATTTCTGCAAATGTTTATATCGATTAACATGAAGTAGATGGAGAAAAACATTTGTAAAAATAGGTTGTACAAGAGTAGAGAAAGTCATGTGAGAGCAATATCTCAAACCTTTTTTTTCCATTATAGTCCGCAAGTACAGGCAGAACACATTAATTACGGAACTTAGCGTGGGTTTTCTGAAGCAGGAAAAGAGAAATGTCTGACTGCAGGAGTCCTTGTATTTATGCATTGTACGTGCACAAGAATTGAGCCTTGAAGGGCAAAAGAAAAGGTCAAATCGCTTTCACTTGTGAAATGTAAGATATTAAAATCAAAGTATCATAAAATTAACGTATTTTCTTGCGTGACTGGTATAGGGCTTTCTCTTGATTTTCGCGCTAAAGGGCAATCATTGTCTACATTTCCCAGAATTGCCTGGTTTTATACAGCTCTGCTTGCTTTACAATGGATAATAGCGTATTGCGCCTGATGGTCGTTTGGTACCTTATGTTGCTAATTGCAGAATCAATATTCTAGCGATATTGTTGTGCTGGCGGCCCTAATCGTATCCAAAGTTCCGGCATTCTGTCAGCTACAGCGCAAGAATGTGTTTACTTGATACATGAAATATCGCGATTAGTGGAAAATGTCAGAGATAAACACTTAACTAACGAAGGTGCTAATGCGGAACCCCGCGAATTACGCCACATACTTTAACAGCTATTCCTCACCTCAAAATTCCATTCCTCACATCCACTGAATATTTTTCCTTGTTACCCCATTTCCTGATCCACCCTCAAAAGTAAAGGAATAAAGAAAAACAGGTTCCTCCGGGAGGTGAGAAGGATACAATATTCCCAAGGAACAGAGGTGGTTCTCAGAAAGTAGTGATGGGATGGTACTACTATTCATCGATACTCGATACTGACTATAAAAATCTGTAGAGGTGATAGCTTGTTCACTGAATTCTTCTTATTAGTAGTTTTCTGTGTATAAACGCATGTAACCAATTTTGTATTGTATGCTAATTCCGAAATTGTTCCTGTTTGACATTCTTCAATTGGCAGGAATTTTTTAGGCTGATAATGCCACAGGTTATATATCCCCTACTGTTAGTCAAGTATAATAATAATAATAATAATAATAATAATAATAATAATAATAATAATAATAATAATAATAATAATAATAATAATTCCTTTGCTTCGCTTATTATTTAATTATATTTTCTGCTGAAAACTTTATTTTAAAGGGTTCTCTATCCATATTATGGAAATAGTTGTATAGTATACATGTAAGCCATGCTATTGTAGAAACGTGATTTAGTGCGTCAGCTAAATCAGCTTCATTCACAACTCAGTTAACGCTGCATGTTGCACGAGTACCTCTACTCTTTTCCCCATTGTTTTTGCAGTAGACATAAAAATCTATGGAGCATTGATTCATCCACAGGAAACGTAGTCAAGGTCTATCAAGAACTATAGTCCAGCAACAAGTGCGAGGCAATAACGTGAAGTGTCAACTCCTTTCATTCCTTATCTGGCATAAAGTTACACGCAACAACATTCAATAATGCAAAACTTAAAAAATTAAAAGTGTCGAAGGTTTCGCACGAAGTATTAGACATTTGTACTTCGATACCACCGATATCGAGTGTATCAAGGTCTCGACACTTCGAGGTCCCATCCCTATCAGAAATTATTGGAAAATTACTCAAGGTGTGTTGTAACTAGTGTTAAGTCCTGTCCAGTTAACCAGCAGGTTTTATTTTCTCTACAAAGTACTTACAGCAAGTAGAGGAAGTATTGCATTCCACTCTAAAATTAGATGTCACTGCAAATACATGTTTTGAGACTCCTGAATAATCAGAAAATAAATCATTGTTGGAAGAGAGTCCGTGGTAGTGTATCCCTCTGTCTTTTAGCATTCACAGTGTGTGTCTGTGAACAGCATAGCTCAAAAACGAAAAGCCAAATAAATACCAAACATGGTATTTAAGTTCAGTATCTTCTAAAGATGTAGCACGAAAATTTTCAAGAAAATTCCCCACCCCCACTACTTTTTACATGGAACATTTTTGGAATGTTTTCTATTTTCTTAAAAATGGCTATAATGATTTCCGTTAAAATACCGTATATTAAAACTATTGTCATGACAAATAAAATGTATATCTTGAATTTTCTGGGAATAGCCTGTGAAGTCCTCTTCATTCGGAAGGAATATTATATAATCTTATATAACTGGTAAACGTTAAGCGATAGACGAAAACGTACTACACAAAAAATGTAGATCTCTTTAAAACACAGAATTTATTTCAAATAAGTTTTCTTGTGTGCGCGTGGGTAGCGCAGTGGTCTCGTTCCTAGTTCTCGTACCGAGGGTCCGGGGTTCGATTCCCGTCTCTGGGGTGGCTATTTTTAAGTTGACCCTCTACGCCTTTACCTCTGAACTTGCCAAATGAAGTCACCCCAAGGCTTAATATGGTTCGGAGTCCACGGTAAAGGCTGTAGTTCTCCCATTCCACCGCCATCTTCATCACCGTACGATCGGAGGCGACGGATTCCGACCGCTCAGAAATGGGTCCGATCATCCCTTGCTGAAATGAGGTAACCGCCGAAGATCGTAGGCCATATCGAGAGCGCTAGAAACAACGAAGACAATGACTTTTTTGTGGCATAAGCCATTTCTGAGATATCCATTTTCAATACCTTTGTCACCCTTTTAAAGTCCTGTCGATTTTCAGTTGTTTCTCGCGATTGCATGGAAACAGTGTGAAATTTTAAGGGGAGCATATAGCTTCCAGTTCTTAAACATTTGACTCGCGGTTTCCTTTGTATCTATAACGAAAAGTGTAATGTAGCTATTTCTGCAACGGTTTATCTCAACTAGCATCAAGCAGAAAGAAAAATAAGCTTTAGTAAGAATAGTTTGTATACTCGCTGATAAACTAACAACTTATACATGTGAATGTAACACATCAGAATTTTTTTTAAATTGTTTCGTTTGCATATCCCAGTTTAATTTCTATGGTCATGTCAGGAGTTTGGACATTATGGTGTTATTTCTCGTTTTTTCTTTGTGTGGGTTTTATCAATTTTAACTATTAAATACATTCACAAACCCATTCATACTTCTAGACTCTGCGAAGAATATACGAGGGCTGATCAACAAAGACTGAGACTGATTTTTTTCCCTGTAGCTTCCGTGATAGTTTCGTATCTGTAACATAAATATTTGAAAAGAGCTGGTTTTTATGTATAATGTTGGTAGGCGGTAGCACTCTCGTATTGGTAGGTTGGTAGTAATGCCCTATTTTGTAGACCCTACGTGCATTTCGCATACCAGACAATGGAGGTGATGCATTTTTTAAATCGATTATCACCAGTGATGAGTAATGGCTGCATCATTATGATCCTGAAGGAAAACAGGCCAGTACAGTGTGGAAATCGCCAGGTTCTCCAACACCAAAAAAGGCAAAAGTGGTTCCATCTGCAGGGAAAGTGATGGTGATCACATTTTTTGACTGTAATGGAATGATTTACCAGCATGCAGTTCCCCCTTACATTACTGTTACAGCAGCATACTTCACGTCAGTATTGGCTACACTGAGGAAGCACATTGCAAAGAAACGACCAGAGCTTTCTCGGACTGGGTGGCGACTTCATCATGACAAAGCACGGCCTCACGTCGCAAATTAAATCATGCAGTTTCTGGCTCGATTCAACATTACCTGTGTACCACATCCCCCTTATAGCCCCGATCTTGCACCCTGTGACTTTTTTATATTCCCATCACTAAAGGCAAAGCTTAGAGGTATTCGATTTGAGAACTCTGAAGCAGTGCTCAAGAAAAGTGAGGCGATTCTCAAGGACCTGACAAAGAATGGTCTGTAGCACGTGTTCAAGGACTGGCAGAAGTGCATTGAAATAGGAGGGGACTACTTTGAAAAAGATCATGTAAACATTGAATTGGAGTAATAAACATCTGTGAAAAAATCAGTCTCAGTCTTTGTTGATCAGCCCTCGTACAATGATTCTAATTAAAGAAACATTCTCCGCTCTAGCTAAAATACTGATCACTCGACCACAGAAGCAGTATTAGCGATTTTGGTTCTCTCATTGCAAAAGAGCTTCATGAGACTGAAAGATTACAAAGTCATTGCGATGGCCCCCCGCATTTATATACCGTGGTTGACGTCTTTGTCATACAGTGGCTCTGCCTTTGGAATTATTGCTCATCAGCAGTGATGTATGTTCATTCGTTTACTGTTCTGTTAATCTTTTGGTTTATTTACGTTGGGTTTTCTTAATAAAGATTAGATTTACACACATATTTACACTCCCACTCATACTTCCGGACTGTTTCAGCCGGGAATCTAGCCCGGGACTTCTAGATTTGGATGCTAGAATTCTAACCACCAGACCACAGAGACAGTTCCAATGCTATTTATTGTACGGGGAGTTGTTCACATCTATGGTAACAATATCAGACGAGCACTATAGCTCCACGCTGAAGCATGTGGAACCGAATGAAAGTTCAGCAGTATGAGTGTGTCACTGTGTTTGCTCAGTTGTGTGCTCTTGTTCTTGCCGCATCAAATGGCGTTCAAAAATAGAACCATTCTGATAAGGGTACATTATTGCCCTTTCCGATGCAAAATACTTGTGTTCTAAGATTAGTAAGCAGTGCAAGAGGCGTGAGTTTACCATATCCAAGAAAGTGATCTCATGTGTACTCAACAAAAAGGTAAGGCCACATCAGGACTTATTCTAAAGGGCAAGAAACAGGAAAATCCACGACCATCCACCAGTAGCACCCGGAGATAATTTGGAAGTTTAAGGCCCATAGTCTCTGGATCAAAAACTGCATCCCAGAGGACCATTGCACTGTAATTGGTGATCTCTCTTACTACTGTCAACACCATAATCAACCAGGATTTGAATCTATAAAAATGCCACAAGAGCCGGGGATATAAGCTGTTGCCTAAACACATTGCAGAACGTGCCACTAACAGCAGAAAGCTGTATGAACGATACCTAGCGGGTGAAAAGTAGATGCTTGTCTTTTTAGATGAGGCATATGTTTAACTAAGTGACTGCAACAAACCCTGGGCTGTATATTACCGACCAAGGGAAGAAAACACATTTGGTATAAGGAAACTAACGAAACTTTCCCCAATGGTTTCATTGGAACAGCAGGTACAGTTACAATGGCAAAGTAACCATTCGTTGTGTACGTACAAATGTGAAAATCAACTCGGCATATTATCAGACTAACATCCTGATACCAATTTTCCATACAGAAATCCCTGCTCTCTATGGTGCAGATGTAAATAAAGCCTGGTTGCATCAGGATATACTTCTGCTTCAATCTACAAATTTTTGGTGAATATATAGAGAGAAATGGGAGTACATTCCATACCTTTCAGTGACATCCATGTTAAGTCATTTGATGCATCACTGATGAAGTTTTGTGCATTTGGGTTACTAAAAAGAGCCAGTGGAAGCAGACGGCCGCCAGGAGGAATGGAATAAAATGGACATCCCTGTATTTCACAGTAGTTTGCTCAAGTGGAAGCATTGCTGCAGTTAGATAGCTCAAGCTAATGGCTGCCAGATAGAACATCACTGCTGGTGGAGGCGCGGTTTTTCATAAGGTAAGGGGATCTTCAGTTTGTTACCATAGATTGCGAACAACCCTCTGTACTGTCAAACTTAAACAATACGTAATCTAAAATAATGTTGTAAACCTGCTGTAAAGTTTAGGGACAAATATTTATTTTATAGTTTCATGTTTTGGAACCATAAATTTCATATTTGTGCAAATTTTTCATAACATCTTTTCTGCATCTAGGTACTTAAAACCGAAGCGAAAATATTCACACGGAACAACATCCGGTGTAAGCGACCAATTAAGCAGTTTTTCTTAAAATATATGGGGTAATCCAAATGATTGATACGAAGGAGAATATTGCTGTGATCATTATAATGTATTTATTTCACAAATGTAAATATAACATGTTCCGGTTGGAAACGGTACGGGCATTGAGCATTCGCCAATGCTCATTATAGCTGTTATTAATCAAAATGACGGTGTCAACAATAGAAAACTCACATTGTTTCCTGGAATACGCATGGATAACCTATCTCGACTTGCTGTCCCAGTGCCTGTTGCCCCAGTTGGAAGAAGAGGTACCCGACTTCATTTTGCAGCAATGGTGCCCCGCCACATTGGCATAACCCCGTGAGCATCTTCCGTAGCAATGGATTGGCTATGGTGGATTGAATGGTGTGCTATTGATGTTGTTGATCCTCAGATCACCTGTCCTTACGGGTGCAATGTTTTCTTTTGGGGGCATTTGGACATACTCCAGTTTCACAGGACTTAACAGCAGCTAAGGCAGCGAATAGTCGGCACGGTAACTCAAACTATGTTGCAACGGGTCTGGCGAGAAATGGAGTATCGCATAGGCATCTGCCGTATCACGAGTGGAGTTCATATCAAACATCTGTTAATGTACATAGGAGCTTGGAGGTTACATCTATATTGGTAAAAGAAATTCATTAATGCAGTCACAACATTCTTTTTTTGTATCAATCATTTTGAATTACCCTGTATAATAGATTTTCACCAGCACGGAATAATAACAATGCAGGGTCAGTCCAAAAGAGTGAAAAAACTTTACTCGTTTATTGTGAATAAACCACTGAAGGAAGGAGAATTTAAGAGGCATCCCTGACTGCACAACCCTCAAAGTTTTAGTTACATTACACAGACTCATAAACATTTAATGTAGCAACCGCGTGCCACACGGTATACCTGCAGGCAGTAAGGTGGTTTAGGGGTACCATCCTAGCCTCTAGTTCCCAAGCTCCAGGTTAATAGCCAGCGGAGGCGATGGATTTTTTTGGGTACAAAAATTCTTAGCGTGCCTTCCTTCGGAAGAAAAGTAAACTCGGTGGTCCCGTGTCGTAGATTTACGGCACGCAAAAAAACCTCAAGCCTGATAAAGAGGCCTGTGAGCAAAATATCCGTCTTTAATGGCCAATATACAGGATGATTTATGAAGAACTGACACATTTCTTGCTTTAATTATGCTGTTCGAAATTCACTCAAGGCTGCAATTTTAGCACCAATTTAAGCAGAATGTTCTGGAGTTTCGATTGCCTGTCATTAGATGCGCAGATGTACATGTTTTATTCGTAATTGTTAGTTTTATTGTAGGCAACTGTTTTTGAGATTTTGTTCTAGTCAAAGTGAAAATGGAGTACACATTAAATGAACGACTCTTCCTTGTAAAGCAATACTGGATTACGAATTCAATTACACCTCTCAAAGGGCATACTCGAGAATTTGGTGTTTGGAAACCTCCCCTAAAAACACAATACAGGGGCTGGTAAACAAATTGAAAACATCTGGATCTCTGGTGAGTGAAAAGGCAAAACTCGTTCATCTAGGCTTCCCACGGTGGTTGTTGATGTAAGAGCACGACTGGATCAGTCACCAAAAATCATTAAGACGTTTGTGGCAGGAGACAGGGTACAGCTACTCAATGTGTTAGATCGCTGTTAAAAGTGCAGGCCTAAAGCCGTAGGGTTACGGTTGTCCATCAGTTACAGGGAGGGTAGACGACTGAATTATTGTCGTTGGTTTCAGGTGTTCATTGTACAAAATCCTGACATATTGTCTCTTTTACGGCAAAGAATCTGACTTTAACAGCAGTTCGCAATAAAAAATGAACAAGTATCCATGCTCAAAATCGAAGGTATATAAAAGAAATCTGATGTGTTACACTCACATACTTTCTCTACTCTTGTACAATCTAATTTTACAAACGCCTATTCTCCATATGCTTCATGTTAATCGAGATATCGAGATGTCAATCTTATTGGTAATTTTCTTGTAGATGCAAGGGAAATATGGTAGGTTTTAAGCGATAGTTAAATATTTTAACGCTGGTTGCTATGTGGCGCATTCCATTCTGTTTGCATGTCCAGGACAAAAAAAATGAATAACGCATTTGAGAAAAAGTATAAGTATTGGAAAATTTAAGGAAATAGCAAGCAATATCTCGAAAATGGTTCACTCAACTAAAAAAATGTGCATGACATAAGTTGTGTATTTTAACGCGATCTACATTTTTTGTGTAGTAAAAGTTTGTCTATCTCTTATGGTTTACCAGTTATGCAAAAGTCGTTCACAATGAAGAAGACTTATGGAGACATTCCCAGAAAATTCGAGATATACATTTCATTTCTCATAACATTATCTTAAACATATGATATTTTAATCAAAATCGTTAGAGCCATTTTTGAGAAAATTAAAATTTTCGAAAAATCTTCCATGTAAAGGGTAGTCTGGGGTGGGGGGATTTTCTTGAAAACCTTCGTGTCGCATCTCTGGAAGATACTGAACCTAAATACCAAGTTTGGTGCTTATCCGACTGTTCGTTTTTGAGTTATGCTGTTCACAGACACACAGACACACACACACAGACACACACACACACACACACACACACACACACACACACACACACAGACACACACACGGACATGTTTCCAAAAATGCTTTTTTTGGATTCAGGAGGTCTCAAAACATGTATTTCCGGTGAAATCTCGGTATCGAATTTTTGGGTGGAATGCAATACTTCCCCTACTTACTATACGTAGTAGAGAAAGAGAAAAAAAAATTGTGCCGCAGAAAAGAATTTTTTCTACGAAAAAGAAGAGAACTTTCCATCGCATTCGAAATGAAACTGAGTTTTATTTATGGACGCTCTTTAACTGCTATGGTTCTTAGGGTCCCATTCTATATTGGGCGTGAAAGACCGGTAATTTTGCTCAGAGGCCTCGTTATCAGGCTTGACGTTCTTTTACGTGCCGTAAATCTATGACATGGGACCACCGGCTTTACTTCCCTTCCGAAGGAAGCCATGCTAAGGACTTTTACGCCCGAAAAAATCCATCGCCCGCCGCCGGGTTTGAAACCGCGACCTCGGGAACTACATAGAGGCTAGCATGGTAACCACCTTTTGCAAAACCAGATACAGCGTAAGCTCAGAACATCGCAGTTTCTTTGCTGAGAGAGAGAGCAGCAGCTAGTGGTTAATAATTATCAAATTAAGAGAAAAATTATGAGTTTAGAAGAGGAATGTGTGTGTGTGTGTTAGGATTTTAATTTTTGTAAATGATTTTAATTTCAGTAAACCAATGTTATTAAACTTATAAAGTGTGGTTGTATATCCGTAATTTCAATTAAACAGTCACTTTCAGGTACTTTAAGTGCAATTTGTTCGTTTAAATTAGAATATTTACATAATTAAAGTTTGCACTACCGCTTATTGCCGCTTCTCTCTCTTGCAGCCCTTTATTGACACAAGTAAACAATCGTACGCATGGCTTCCTATGAGCTACAAATTATGGATGTATATACATTTACATACATGAAGTTTCAGTCTTTATAAGTTTGAGAACAATAGTTCACTGAAATTAATGTTAACGGCACGGGCCCGAGGCAGGGTCTGTGCATCGTAACCATTCGGATATCTTCGGAGATCGAAGCCATAGGCCGGTGTCGGTTTGTAACGTCAAGTGACGCCATTATTACACTAGCGCTCCTGGCTGAGTGCAGCGTGGACATAGTGCTGGCGCTGATCACGAATAAAACTATGAGATTGGTGTTATATTTTGATGTCTGGTTCGTTCGCATATCTTCAATATTTTATTCAGAATAATTAGGTAAAGTTGTTTTATTCTCTTTGACTCACCTTATAGGTGTATATAGTTTATCAGTGTTTCGTAGCCATTCAAAGTGAAGTTGCAACGTTTTCCGGCTTCCATTAATCATGCAAACATAGCCTGTCTGTCCGCCATTTGTACATATGAAATAACTCGTCAAGCTTAAGTTTGACGATACTACGTTGTTTAGTAATTGTTTGGTAGCCATTAATAGTGAACTCGCTCAGCGAATTTGTGATACAATACTTTCATTTGAAAGGTCTTAGTCCAACTAATATTAAAACTGAGGCAGATTCTACTTTGGGGGGATGTGTTCCTTCGTTTACAACAGTAAAATATTGGGTGGCAGAGTTTAAGCGAGCTGCCAAGACGAACATCGCAGTGATCGACCAAATGAGTAGGCCACGCCAGAAATTGTGAGGAAAATCCACAAAATGGTATTGAATGACCGTCAACTGAAGGTGAGCCAGCTAGCAGACATCGTAGGCATTTAAAAAAGTGCTGCACATCGCACACTAACTGAAAATTTAGACATGAGAAAGCTGTGCGCAAGATGGGTGCCGCGTTTACTCATAGTGGAACAAAAGGAGCCTCGTGAGGATGTTTTAGCCGAGTGTTTGGCGATGTTTCACTGCAATAAAACCGAGTTTTTGCGTTGATTCATAACCATGGATGAAACATGGGTCCATCACTTCACACCTGAGACGAAGGAACAGTCAAAACAATGGATTGAAAGGGGAGAATCGGCTCCAAAGAAGGCGAAGACAGTTCCATCTGCAGGCAAGGTCACGGCGTCAGTTTTTTCATTGATTATCTTCAAAAAGGAAAAACAATCAATGGTGAGTACTATGCGAACTTATTGCAGCGTTTGAATGATGAAATCAAGCAAAAACGGCCGCATTTAGCGAAGAAGAAAGTTCTGTTTCATCAATACAATGCACTAGTTCACACATCCATTGTCGCCATGGGCAAAATCAATGAGCTAAAGTTCCAATTGCTTCCTCATGCATCCTATTCGCCAGACTTGGCCCCTTCTGATTATTTTCTGTTTCCAAAGTTGAAGAAATGGCTTGGTGGTAAAAGATTTGGCAACAATGAAGAGGTGGACTTTGCAGTTGATGGCTATTTTGCAGAACTCGACTGTTCTCGCTATAAACAGGGTATCGAAGCTATTGAACATCGCTGGGAAAAGTGTATCGACCTGAAAGGAGTTTATATAATGAGAAGGCTGCCAAAGATGTATATGATTACTTTCAAAAATGCCTACGGGATACCAGAACACAAGACACAAAATATTGCGAACGTTACACAAATGTAACCAATGTGTACATTTGATTCTCCAGATTTATCACGCATTCAGTGGAACCGATAGCTTTGCCCATTAATTAACACAGTGCAATAATTATAATAATCTACGTCTAGGTAATGGGACTCCGCCATCCCGTGAGAGAATGCGGAATCAGAATAGGTCATTAAAACCACTTTTAACCGGTTTTTTACTAGAAAGAGAATTTATGATCGCATTATGTGAACGGGGTATGGCAGTTTTAAGCAAATATAAAAAAGGGGCTTAAGGGCATATTGCAATAACTTCTCTCTGGTTTTAGCTGTGGACACTAAATTCATCTTGCGCAATCGGCTTTCTTTCCAAGTCCGTTGTCAGAATAAATCTCTCGAAAAGTTATGCAGAGAGTGGGGGGGGGGAGGAAGACAAAGAAGTGAAAGATAAAATCAAATTTAATAGTTGTTTAGTAAGTATAGGGGCCACCGTGTAACTTCTGAGGCTCGCATTCTGTAGTTATTGGGTTCAAACTTGAGGAAGTCGACCATTTTCTTGAGGATTTCTGCTGGCGAGTACTGGGCTTGCATACCCTGATATCCTGTCCTTGTGAATAGGATTAATTGGTGGGATACTCTGCCGGAGTGCATGATCTAAAACCGTTAAGGGTCCTGCTGCACCATGCCTGTCGTCATCAGATCTGGCCAATCTTTGGACTCCCTCATTTCATCTCTTCCTTCCAGAGGTTGTGGAGATATAGATGGCAGCAGTAGTGAAATTTTCATGACTCTGTATTCTACCAAACAACTATAATCCCTAAGAATTCTGTCAAGGTTTTGCAGTTACTGTGAAGTTACAGTCCTGACATTAACACAGTTTGCAAAAATGTAACTTTAAATTTATTCGCTTTTTTATTTCAATATAGTATCGTTAATGAATCCCGAGACTCATTTTTCAAATAAAACACATATTTTATTCATATTTATACATTTTGGACCAATATATACCATACGGTATTACTACCTTAAAATTAAAGAAAATATACCATGTTAAAATGGACTGTGCACAAGCTTTTCCTTTTTCTGCAATGCATATTTTTGAAAATATAAATGTTCATTGTACATCAGTTCTGATCCAAGTTTAATGAAAAATGTTATGCCATAGGTACGTTAAACTAATATTTTTTTCGTAATGCTGCTTTCGGTAGGGAAATAACAATTAATTATTTCATATTTATATATTTCTATTGAAAAAATCTGGAAGAAACAAAATTAATATACAAAAATAAATACATGCTAAAAAGTCAATAATTTAAGAAAACAATTTATTGCTGAACTTCAATGTTTACGTTTCATTTAGGTATTCTCCAAAATGCTTCCCATGATTTGTATAAAGATGTTATAAAATATTTAGTAATCATATTGGTAATAAGTGATCCTACAAAATTGAAATTTTGAACATAAGTTACAACTACCATAACATTTGTACAGATTAGAATATTTACAAAAAGGTATTTCGAAATTCCTTCTCTTAAAGAGATTACAAAAATACATTTTTTCTTATGATTCATAACCTACGTATTATTTAGACGGATTCTTCCCTTAGTGAGCTTAATTCAACCATATGTCGTAGTTCTTACTTGAAAAAAGTTCGTTTGTGCTTTTCAGCTGGACTAGTTAAATGCATCAGAAGATGGTTATTTAAATAAAAAACGTCATGTGTTACACTCACATGACCTTCTCTATCTTGTACAAACTTTTTACAAACGCTTATTCTTCATTTACTTCATGTTAATAAGATAAACATTTGCAGAAACTAGCTTATTGCTAATTTTCTTGTAGGTGCAAGGGGAAATTGTAGGCTTTAAGCGATAGTCAAATCTTT